>OX596224.1:3542810-4036967 GCA_951394215.1 Glyphodes perspectalis
ACGCCTGCACTTCCCACGTCTCAGCCCCTGGCCACCAGGTCAAGTCTGTGGTCATTGATGCAGTCTGTGAACCAAAACCTGTTCAGGAAGAGGACGCTATAGTGGTACCAGAAGAAATCTTAGCTATCCTTGGGGAAGCCAAGACTTCAGAGGAAACCTTTGGACCGAAGATCCCTGCTGAGATATCTGAACGCTGGGGTAAGATAATAATGGAGGGACTAGTCAAAGAGCAGAAGGAATCACTGTTAGCCAGATGTCTTTGCCCAGAAAATTTTCAGCTTGCAAAAGCACCTAAACTTAATGCCGAAGTGGCTTCAATACTTACCGAGTCAACTAAAAATAGGGACAAACGTCTTGAAAAGATCCAAAATCAACTGGGAGTCAGCATTGCAGGTGTAGCAAATCTCACTGCAGATTTGATACAGAAGGATATAGACAAGATGAATATTATCAAACGATTATCTGAAATAAATCAGATATTATTAGATCTGCACTATGAGGAGACAATGAATCGTCGCCGACTTATTATCCCGATGTTGGATAAAAGCTTCATAAATATGATTCAAGGAGTGAAAAGAGATAAATACCTATTTGGAGATAATTTAGGGGACAACATCAAAGCGACCAAGTCCATTGAAAAATCTAGTCTGCAGATAAAGAAGCCCACTACTCTACAACCATCTGCATATCGAAGATCGGCGCCAACAATGTCGCAGGGAAACATGCGAGCGCCTCCCCGCCAGGCGAGCGGACCGGGAGCTGCGCGCGCGGCCTACATGCACGCTCGCCACTACCCGCCGCCACCGCCGCCGCCGCCGACTGCGCGCCGTCTGCCAGGAGGACCGCCACGCCGCCCGGGGCCGCCGCCGCCTGCGCGCCCACAGGACCGCCGGGGACGCCGCTAGAGGTACCACATGCTGGCCGTATTCAGAACTTTTTATCCAATTGGCATAATATAACCTCCAATCCTCAGGTTTTAGAAATAGTCAAAGGCTATAAGTTACAATTTACTCGTACTCCTGTTCAACTTCATGAACAGCCCAACCCACCTGGTCTAGAAACTGAAATGTTTAATGCTGTAGAAAGCCTGAAGAAATTAGGAGCAATTATGCCATGTATGGAGTCTGTGGGGCAGTTCATATCACCTATTTTTCTGGTTCAAAAAAGTAATGGTACTCATAGATTTATCTTGAATTTAAAAGCTCTTAATAAATTTATTTTACATGAACACTTTAAAATGGAAGATATCCGTACAGCAACTAAATTATTATCTCAACACTCCTACATGGCAACAATTGATCTCAAAGAGGCATATTTTTTAATTCCAATTCATAAATCTTGTAGAAAATACATACGATTCCGGTTTGATCAACAGCTGTATGAGTTTACATGTCTCCCGTTTGGTCTTTGTTCTGCACCTTTTGTTTTTACAAAATTAATGAAACCGGTTCTAACCAGTTTACGCAAAGATGGGCACAGATTGGTAGCATACTTAGACGATTTGTGGTGCACTTCTGAAAGCCATGGTTCATGTTTTAATACTATTACGGCAGTTATTAATACTTTAGATAAGTTGGGCTTCATTATAAATTATGAAAAAAGTTCATTGATTCCTAACAAAAATTGCAAATTTTTAGGACTTAACCTTAATTCTCAAAATATGACTTTAGAATTGCCAACAGATAAACGCCGTAAGATTTATGAAATGGTTAAAGATATTTCTTCTAGACCCTCAATTAAAATAAGGGTATTTGCTCAGTTTGTGGGTACCCTAACTGCTGCTTGCCCAGCGGTATCTTATGGCTGGCTTTACACAAAACTCTTTGAAAGAGAAAAATATTTATCCTTGCTACATAATCAAAGCTATGAAGCCAAAATGAATATTAACCCTTTGTTAAGAGATGACTTTTTATGGTGGATAAATATAATTAAAAATGTTGATCAAAAAGTTTAATAATTGTTCTGAATTCTTAAATTATGTAAAGAATTATTCTAAACTTTTAAAAAAAATATGTTTGCAAGCGAAATCTTTATATATTCGTGATAGGATATCAAATTCCAACAATAAAATACAAGCTACGTGGGATGTTATAAACCATGAAACCGGCAAATTAAAACCACGTGACACTTCGTTTAGTCTCAATATTAATAACGAAGTTGTTAATTCCGATCAACACATTGCAGAGGCTTTTGAACGTTTTTTTACCAATATTCCTATCACAACAACTGCTCAGCTGAACTCCTCTGCTTCTGAAGCGGAGAAGTTGTTAAAGAATAACGTCGCTGGTTGTAATTCTCTTTTTAAATTTAAACACATAGGTACCAATGATATAATAAGTACCTTCAAATCTCTGCAACAGAAAAATACTTGTGACCTGTTTGGTATTTCCATAAAGCATATTAATCATATTATTCCTATTATTGCACCATACTTAGCGGATATCTTTAATTCCTGTTTTGATAGTGGTGTGTTTCCGGACTTAATGAAACATAGTAAGGTCTTACCATTATTCAAATCTGGTTGTAAACAGGACCCTAATAATTTTAGACCTATATCAATTTTACCCACACTAAGTAAAGTTTTTGAAAAAATTATTAATGAGCAATTGTTAGCTCATTTCACACAAAATAAACTTTTACATTCGGAACAGTATGGCTTCTGCAGAGGTCGTTCCACAACTGATGCTGGAATTGCGCTCATAAAACATATATCGCGTGTAAAAAATACCTTAACGAAGCCGTGAACTACATATTCTCCTGGTCATTACGAACATCATTAGTTCTAGAAAAATACCTCGGAAATGTATAGTTTCTGAGATATTGACCTTCAAAAATAAAAAAAAATTCTACGTTTTTTACATAAAAAAAATTAAAACGTTATTACTAACATTTCTTCCAAAGAAACCATATCTTAATTTTGAATATTTTCTAGCAAATAAGGCCTTACAAATCACGGCCTGCAATGTACATCGCACGCGCACACACAGTCACTATCCCCTGTAGCGGCTGCGCGGATACTACACAGCGTATGCACACGCGCGCGCGCCTCAGCTGTTCTGTGTACCACTCGCGTATCCGAGGGCAACGACTCGCGGGCGCGGTCGGGCCATCCCAGCTGATCGCTCAAAGCCTAGTTTTCATCAACTTTATTAGTTATCTAGGTAAATTGCTTAGATACCTGTAATTAACATGTAAATAGTAACTAAATACACCAATCACCTTTTTCTTTCGACCCTGGGAATGCATTATGTACCCATAACCTCAGTTGGGGAACTTAGGTCATGTTAAGGACTCCCAGGTCCTGACATAATACCGCATTTATTATTTTTACGATGTCAGAAAAGATAATTGTACATGTGTTTGTAGAATGATGGATCTTACGCGCGTAGCGCGACACTCCTATAGGAAAACTAATAGCAATAAAATTTATAAGGAATTTAATTTGGATTTTTTCAAATTCGCTTATTTATTATTCAAAAGATGAAATTACGTAGTAAAAAATACAAACTTGGTAGTAAATACAGTTATTCTTTCCAATTTACTCGAACCCAGTCTAATTTTTAGTCAGGATTTCAAATAAATTGAACTTTTTTTTTCATACAATTAGAGCATTCCCCAGCGCCTGAAAGAATACTCTGGCAATTTCCTCTTTCTGCTTTAAGAACGAACTTATTGACGATAAATAAACGTAAATTCATTTTGGATACAACTCGGACTAGTAAAAAAAGAAGGACTCCGCGCCACTAACTAGTCATTGAAGTTCCTCAGGTGCTCCACCTTGACTCGTAACTTACGTCACACATTGATACAATAAGTGCTCCAACTGACAGGTATCCGATATCTGGTATCCATAAGTATCTCACTCACACATGTATAAACGTGGCTTCACGCTATAGTATGACAGCGTGGAGTCCGTCGTTTTTACTAGTCCGTGGGATACAAGCATAAAATTATAACAATTTTATTTTACGTACTGGGCTCCTCTAACCCAAGTGTGAATTGAGAAGTATTGAAGTCTGCTAGGCAAACAACAACACTAATCATCAGGTGAAAACTAAGGCAACCTGTAACCCAAAACGCCTAGACTCAAGTAAATTTATAATAAAATTGTTAAATGAATGTCAGCGGGAATTACAAAAATTTACGCCTGGCCTTAGAAACATTTCAACAACGCGTTATTATTATTGCAGGCTTAATAGCTCGTTTGATTTGATTTTTGTTTAGCAGAATTATTATTTTGAAGAAACTTATTAAATTAGTAACACCTAAAACTGCACTACGTTTTTTTTTACAATTGGTGTAAGTAGTATCAAACAATTAAACCAGTTGCTAACACGTAGGCAAATCTGATTTTGTAAATAATTGCAAACAAAACAGATGTAGCTTAATCGTCAATAATACGACAACACTAGGCGAGGCGGCAATAACCGGATCGCGTGCGCTGATTGGTCAGCCGCGTTTGTTTACTTTAAAGGAGCGACGGTTTTTTCTTATTATTGACGTATTTCAGTTCGGTTTCATACGACTTCGGATGCGTATTGATTACGGATAATTTTGTGATTTTGTATTGTTATGTAGTTTTCTTAAGTGTTTTCGTGTCGAGTTGAGTGATATTAGTTGTGTTGTGCTGTGATAAGTGTCTAAGATGCCTTTTTATGCAAAAAGCGCTCGCGAGTACGTCAACATGGTGTACTGTTACGGCATGGCCCATGGAAATGCTTCCGTGGCACTGCGGCTGTATGGGATAGAATGTCCTAATGCACATCAGCCTCGTGATCCTCGAGTGGTCACTCGGGCAATGCAGTGGTTGTTAGAACCAGCCTATAGCGCCCGTTTTATAGGGCCGTGAGTTTTCGACCGCCCCTGTGAGTCAGCTGATGAAATGCGTCAAAAGATCATCCACGTTTTTGACGAACTCAAAAGAAAAGCAGTTCAAGAAGGACTCCTGGACCGGGCGCTTCGCAACACGCTGTACAGGGCGCGTGTTTGTTGTTTGACCCGTAGCGGGTCGCCAGTTCGAGCCACATCTTATCCGCTTGGCGAGACCTACACTGGATGACAACGATGAGCACTAGGTAAGTACTTACATTGACTTCGTACATGCAAAAAAGTGTTTTTACGTGTGAAATAATTAGTATAATATCAGTCATGTTTCCATCGCACACACGCGCTCGCGTCGCGTAGGTACCTAGCGAGAGAGCGGGGATGCCCATCCTCCCGCGCACGCGCCCGCGCTTGCGCGACGTACATTGCGTGGTCTAGAAAACTGCCGTTTTTTTATGCATAAAATTAAAAGTCGTTTCCCTGCAATAATATTTGAGTATAATACTCAGTTATAAGAGTGGAATGCGTGGTTCAAGGCTTCGTTAAGGCTTTTTTTACACGCTGTATATGAGGCCTGGGAAAACTCACTCAATGCTCTTGGTGTATTCTGTGATTTATCCAAGGCATTTGATTGTGTTGATCACCGGACTCTCATTTGCAAATTGGACCATTACGGCGTCAAAGATCTTGCTCTGGAACTTATTACATCATACATTAATTCCAGAATTCAAAGAGTTGATATAAACGGAGCTCTTTCTACAGGATCGAAGGTTACCATGGGTGTCCCTCAAGGATCTATTCTGGGCCCTTTCCTATTTTTAATTTATATTAATGATTTGCCATTCTGTGTTAAAGACTTATGTAAGATTGTATTATTTGCTGATGACACATCGCTCATTTTTAACATTGATAGAAGTAAAAAAAAAAAAAAAAAAAAAAAAAAAAAAAAAAAAAAAAAAAAAAAAAAAAAAAATATATATATAATTAGAGCGGTGGTAGCTCAATGGTACCACCGCTCTAATTATATATAACCGAGGAGTGCGGGTTCAAACCCGGGCATGTACCTCTAGATTTTAAAAAATCTATGTACATATTTATACCATATTTATACCACTAGCTCGACGGTGAGGGAAAACATCGTGATGAAACCTGCAAATTCAAACAACTTTGAATTTGTAACCATGATCCAAAAATTGTCTGGTTCCCCTATCTTAGGGTTACGAAGGTCAGATCGGCAGTCGCTTCAATGTAATTACCAGACTCGCTAAATCCTGGATCATGGTCTAAGCGGACCCCGTCTAAACACGGGACATAACGCTAGGAAGATGATGATGAGAAGTAAAAATAATTTTGATGACGTAAATAATACTCTCTCGATGGTCTTAAATTGGTTTACAGTAAATAACCTACAGCTTAATGCAACAAAAACAAAATGTGTGAATTTTGTTCTTCCAAACGTAAGACAAGTAGATGTAAGCCTAAAGTTGAACGGCGACAAATTGGAATTAGTCGAATCGACCGTCTTTTTAGGTATTAATCTAGACTCAAAGCTGCAGTGGAATTATCAGATTTCTATTCTTGCCCGGAAGCTTAGTTCACCTGTTTTTGCGATTAGGAGAATTAGACAACTTACAGACGTTGCAACATCTCGTCTGGTCTATTTCAGTTACTTTCATAGCATCATGTCTTACGGTATTCTTCTTTGGGGAAAGGCAGCAGAAATCCAGACTATCTTTCTTCTTCAAAAACGAGCTATTAGGTCTATCTACAATCTAAACACTCGAGACTCTCTTAGGGAGTTATTCAAGCAAATTGGGATTCTCACCGTTGCCTCACAGTACATATATAGCTGCATCTTATATGTGCATCAAAACATCAATTTGTTTACTAAAAAATGTGATGTGCATAATAAAAATACAAGAAATAAGTTTAAGATAGCAATACCACGTTTCAGACTTCAAAAGTTGTCACGTAGCTTTATGGGACAAAGTATAAATTACTATAATAAAATTCCCGCAAGTATCATAACATTGCCTCTCATTCAGTTCAAACAGTACATTAAAAATACCTTACTACAAAAAGGTTATTATACTACTGACGATTATCTGAACGATAAGACAGCTTGGGTAAATGAATCTCCATTGGGATCTAATGTGAAATCTTTAATAGTGTAGTCTGAATCTTGTACACCTTTTCCTATGGTTAGTGGCTGATGTTGGATATTTGTGACCTTTTTCTTTTTAGTTTTTTTAATTAATTGCTGAGATAGCCTGAGTAGTCATGCTCACTTAATTGCCTCTGGGGTGGTGGCGTTATGTGGCGGGTCGTTACATTCCCTCTGATATGGTTGAGTGAAATGATGGCTGACACATACGTCATGCTTGTGCACAGGTGCCACCTTTGGGGGCTGGTCTGCTCTGGTTAATCTTACACTTTTATTGTAAGTCATCATATTATGTCATCTCCCGCAGTCATTGATTGTATGATTTGGTTTAGAACATTTAAAAAAAAACGTGTATATTACTCATGTATATTTTGACGCTGAAAAGAGTAACTACCGAGTTTCTTGCCGGTTTCTTCTCGGTAGAATCAACATTCCGAACCGGTGGTAGATTCACATTGCTCAAAAAATTTTGTAAAATTGACGATTTATAAGTGCTTTTTTTTTTAGGCCTACATGAATAAAGAAATTTTGAATTTGAATTTGAATTTGATAATCCAATTCGCACTAGTAATTTTCAAGTGGAGATATTTACCGACTCCTCCCTGTCAGGGTGGGGAGCTTTCTGTCAAGGGGAATCTGTTCATGGCTATTGGTCTAGGGAAGAAAAAGAAAAACACATTAATTATTTAGAATTACTAGCAGCTTTTATGGGACTTAAGTGCTTTTGTAAAAACATTAAAAATTCCGAAATTTTGTTAAGGATAGATAATACCACGGCCATCTCCTACATAAACAGGATGGGGGGGATACAATTTCCACACTTAAATAATATTTCCCGTGAGATATGGCAGTGGTGTGAACAGAGAAAATTTTTTGTGTTTGCGTCATATATAAAATCACGCGACAATACTGAGGCCGACAGGGCATCAAGGTTCTCTAATATTGATACAGAGTGGGAATTGCACCAATCTTGCTTCCAGGAAATAATAAATGTATTTGGCCAACCAGAGATAGACTTATTTGCCTCGCGTATTAATAAAAAATGTCCACGTTTTGTATCTTGGAAACGAGACCCAGAAGCTTATGATATTGATGCATTTACCTTGAGATGGAATAAATATTTTTTTTACGCATTCCCCCCTTTTTCGGTAATACTCAAATGTGTTCGAAAAATAATTAATGATGAGGCAACTGGTGTTATTGTCGTGCCATATTGGCCTAGCCATCCTTGGTTCCCACTTTTGATGTCATTAAATATTTCTACAGTTTTGTATTTTGACCCACATAAAAATTTACTTCTTTCTCCTTACAGAACGTCGCATCATTTGTGGCCCAATCTTACCCTGGTGTGCGTGAAGTTATCAGGCAAGCGTTCGCGAGACAAGCATTAGATAGTGAGACTATTGATGTAATGTTACAATCCTTGTCTAATAGTACACAGATGCAATATAATACAGCGTACAAAAATTGGTATAGCTATTGCAAATTTAATCATCTGGATGTTTTCAAGGTATCTATTCCTGATTTACTTAAATTTTTATCTGAACATTTCAAAAAGGGAGCCAAGTATGGCACGTTAAATACATTTAGATCCGCATTATCCTTAATATTAGGCAAAGAAATTTGTGTTAACCCCTTATTGCATGAATTATAAAACGGATGAAATAAAACAAAAATTTTAGCGATTGTATCTTTTATTAGTCTTAATTAAGAAATTAATAATAATAAAAAAATTTTTTTTAATTTATTTTGGAATTTAGCTCACAAAGCCATATATGGATTCGTATGCAGTCTAGTGAAATAATAGATATCCATATATGGCTTTGTATGCATTAGGAACATTATAGAAACTTATATCTTATGAAAATATTTAAAACAGTTACGTTTATCATTGTAACACAAATAAACTCTACACTTTCCACACATAGTGAATGATCGATATTTTGAACATCCCTGACATAATTGAGAATTTTGTTTCCATTCGGGAGAGTGGTCAAAATTGTCTGAACGAACAGAGTCTAACGGTAAGTCCTGGTGCCGGACTGGAGGCTTCCGTGATTTTTTGTTGGGAACAGGTGAATCACACAAAATAGGTGGAGTATCGCCTCGGCTTGTTGGAGAACCGGTAGAACTCACTGAGGGTATCAATCGACGACAGCTAGATGACAATCTGGTGGTTCGAGTCTGACTAGTGGTTGGTATCTGGTTGGTGCTTGGCGTCTGGATGGTGGTTTGTGTCTGGGCAGCTGGCTGTTTGTTAGCATTTGAACATGATGGTGAGTTTTCATGTTTTCCCGGAGTATTAGGTCGACGCTTTGACGCGTACGAGAATTAGAGTTAGGGGAGAGGTATTCTGAATCAGGATCAGATGAAAGCTCATCGTCACTCACAAAGCCATCGCCAGGAATAGGGTTAAGATGCTTGGAAGTACCATAAAAGCGAGAAGGATTCATTGCTGCAAAGAAAGAAAAAAGGCAAATGAACACACACAAAGCCATATATGAGCGTTAGAAATGTTAACGTGAATGCATACTAAGCCAAATATGGCAATTTCAAAAAAGGATCCATAAGTCAAGTAAAACAAAATAAAATACCAAAAAAGCACCTGTTTCATGTTATAGCACATATATATATCACAATATAAAATTCTAGGATTTTTAACTTACCGATTTATTACTTTCTTTTCACAAATAAAATTAACATTACATTTCTGCATCCGAACGGTGGGCCGCGCTGCACATAAACCCAAATATTTTGACAAATGTCACCAACCATAGACCAATAAAAAATACGTTCCGTTACACGAAAATAAAAATAAAATAGAATTCTAAAAAAAAATTGCCAAAGTTTTAGAGCCACCAATGGCTTCGTATGCGGTAAGGGGTTAATGAAAACGTTAATCGATTTTTAAAAGGTGTTTTCAAGGTCAGACCGAATCTACCTAAATATAAAAATTCTTGGGACCCAGATATTGTCTTCTCTCATATTTCTAAACAATTCCCTAATGAATCATTAGATATGGATGTTATTACTAAGAAACTTGTAACTCTGCTCGCGTTATCAACTGGACAACGTGTGCAGACGTTAAGTCTTATTAAAATTAACAACATTTCATTCAGTGATACTGGCGCTAGTATAATTATAGATGATCTTATTAAAACATCCGCGCCCAGCAGGCCAAATCCTAATTTATTGATTCCCTTTTATGTAGATAATATTGCTATTTGTCCAGCGAATGCCCTTTCTGTTTATATAAATAAAACAACTGAACTTCGAAAGGCCCTAGGAGTAGATAGACTAATCCTCACCATAAAAAAGCCGGTAAGAATTGCTAGTCCGCAGTCGATAAGCCGCTGGATAAAACAAGTCCTCGCAGACAGCGGCATTGACGTGAGCGTGTACGGGTCGCACAGCACGCGGCACGCGGCGACGTCGACGGCGCGCCGCGCTGGTGTCTCCGTCGACCTCATCAGACGTGCTGCGGGCTGGACTGCCTCTTCTAGCTGCTTTGCTAAATTTTATAACTTACCTTTGGCGAATCCAGGACAAGACAGGGCTTTCGCTGACGCAATATTTAAATGAGCTGGTGTTATTCAGCATTAATTCAACTTACCAAGAGTTACTATTGACGGCCTGTAATATGTTTAAGACTGATTTGTGTTCGTAGTGTATAAATAAATATGGTCCAAATTTAGCCATTTTTATTATTTATTCTGCAATCTTTTCTGCTAAACATCTACGTTTATTATTAAATCTCCTAGGATGCTACAACGAAGTATAATTTATGGTTAATTGAACTTACCTTAAGTGAACTTCAACCAAAATTATACGAGTTGTAGCATCCGTAGAGATTTAGGAACCCTACCCTCCCTAACAACCCCTAATTAGTATAATTGCAGAATATTTGAAATTTAGGTACTCTAAAATAAATTAACGCCCCCTGTCGGCCGCTGGGGAAACTAGGCGCAGTAGTCAATAGATCGTCCTTTAATTTTTTACTTTATATGTCTAAAATTCGTGTGATGATGCAGTACGTTAGAAAACATACTATACGTTTATTATTAAATCTCTACGGATGCTACAACTCGTATAATTTTGGTTGAAGTTCACTTAAGGTAAGTTCAATTAACCATAAATTATAGTGGATCGTCCTGAGACAAATCCGTGTTGTTCAGGCAAGATATTTTTATGAATATGGGGATAAAGATTGGTGTGTATAAGCCGTTCAAGAAGCTTTGCAACGGTTGATAGTATAGAGATTGGTCGATAATTTGTTACATCTCTCTTCGAACCTTCTTTGTGTACTGGAGTGATTCTAGCAGATTTCCATATTGCGGGACAAATTCCTTCATTCAGACATTTATTAAAAACTATATATAAGGGCTTATAAACTGTGAGAGCTGTTTTTTTAAGAAAAATGGGTGGCAAACTGTCAATACCTGGTCCTTTTGTAACATTGAGTGCCTTTAATCCATTCAGTATGCTATCCGGTGATAAAATTAAATTGTGAATCAGTGTGTCGGTCTGAGTTTTTTCATTCAGATTTTCAATATCATCCACGCCATAGGAGTCCTGCACGTCAGAGGATCGGTAAACCGACTTAAAAAAATCTGAAAAAAGATCACATATGTCACTTGGGTTATTAGCATTTAAATTCATGTAAGATACGTTATTAGGGATGTCAGACTCATTTCTACGGTTTTTAAATATGTCCAAAAGAACTTTATATTATCCTTAATACTATCCTCAACCTTATTTATAAATTTAATATAGCATTTATCTAATTCTTTCTTAAACCTGTTACGGAACATAGAAAAAGTCAAATAATCTGATTGATTTTTGTATTTTTTCCACTTTACCCAAGCCGCCTTTTTATCTTTGAATAAGTGTATCAAGGACGATGTAAACCAAGGCGAGTAATGGGAATTAGATAACCTCTTAGACGGGATATGTTTTCGTATTATGCTGTAGATTGTTTCGTAGAAAATGTCCGTACAGCTCTTAGAATCCTTATCATTAAATATATCATCCCAATCAATGTTCATAATATCTTTATTAATTTCATCATAATCAGCATTATTAAAGCAGAATCTCGCTTGTGGCGTACTTGGTATGGACTTTAATCGGTCGATAGGTACGAGGATGTAATGTGGCGGGTGATATTCATCTATCGGAACAAGCGGCACTTGTGCATTAAAAACCTTACAATCTGTAATGTTTGTAATACACAAATCTAAAAGACGATTAAAGCTATTTTTTATAGTATTTATCTGGCATATATTAAATAGTGACATAAAATCTATCAAGTGGGAATTTGGGGGTCTTTGACAACTGTATTGTATAGGTTTCGCTTGTGACCCGTCAACATACCATTCAAGTTGAGGCATATTAAAGTCGCCACAAATAAGGATGTCATCACAATTAATAAACTGTATGAAGTCCCTCACAGAATCGAAATACGTGCGATAAATATCAGGATCGGTTCGCGGAGGAATATACACTGCACCTATTATATATATCCTATTGTTAAAACGTAATTGCATCAATATGTAATCAATTACGGGAGGAATATCTAGGGAGGCGGCGGGGGGCGCGGGCGCACAGAGCGTGGCGCGGAGCGAGCGCAGCACAGCCATCAGTACCCCTCCGCCGTCTCGGCGTCCAGATGCCTCGCGATTGCGATCGGCCCGATACACAATGTAACGGGAGTCAATAAATTCGTTATTTCCTATGTCAGTATGCAACCATGTTTCCGTCAGGATTATGATGTCGTAAGTATTTGTAAGGATATTCATATACAACGTGTAATGTTAAATGCGCAAAACCTGAAAACAGTATGATCAGAATAACGAGCTGAATCAATTAAACCACTTTCTAATATAGGTCACATTTTTCAAAAAATCTTTATTAAAAATGTTGCCCTGTCTGTTTACTAATAAGGCAAGCCATCACGCGCACAAACGCGCCAAAATACGTAAACAAACTATGTCTGTCGTCCAATTTAAATTTTCTCATACGCGGGATAATAATAGTTCTTATTTCAATGCAAATAGGAATGAACAAGACAATTTGAAGTAAACAAATCAATGTTATCTATCCTTATTTAACTTAAACGTAACTAATGAGAAAAAGAAATGGGGGTAGGGCGTGTGAAATTCTTGACAATGGCCCTGACCTGTTTACACTAGTCTCAGCGGAGCCGGCACATGCGTCACAGGTGCATTTTTTTTTATTATCTCGATACCCCGGCGGCGCGTGTGCTTAAAAAATCGCGACTATAGCGTTTTTATACACAAACATTCAGTATTGTGAAATGGTGAGAATGTTAGCGCGATGTAATGACAACGTTAACTTGGCAGTGCGACGGTTTTAAGAAAAGATTGGAGTATCTGTATCCAATCGGACAATGCTTGCAGCTACACAGAGGCTTCGTGATTATGGTACATTTACACCTCGGTCAATGGACAGAGGGGGTCCGCGCGTTTTAACAAGTGAAAAGTGAAACTCAAGTGCTCGATTCGCTGAAAAATAACTTAAGAAAGCGGGCTGTGTTGTGTATTCACAAAGTGGTAGACATTTTGAATCTTTTCTACCGCAACAACAGGACCAGTAAGTGGAGATACCAAATTACCTACTTAATTAATTGTAAATAAGTTGATTATGTGCCAATTATTTGTAAATACAGTGATTTAAACCTTTTAAACACGCCAACATCACGTACTTACGTTACGTAGTACCTTCCTAAGAATAAGATCTTACTGTAGGTAAAGTCTGAAAATGTGGATTACCTATGTTGCCAGTTCAAAGCCTGGAAAAGTGTGATGGAAACATTTAAGTCACTGTTCAAGGATAACCTTATTTCTTTATGAGCGTAGATAGTAATAATAATAATGTCAGCGCGGCGCAGCGGCCCGGCGATATAACTACCGACTTCGCTTTCGACACAGCGTCGTCCACAGACACAATAAATGATCAGAAGTGCCAGTCAAACTAAAACATCACATAAAATCTTTAAACATTTTTTTTTTATTAAAAAAATTCTCATAATTAGGTCAATTAAATTAAAAATCATTTGGGGTGTCTGAGGTTTTGCGCATTTAACATTACACGTTGTATATAGTGTTAAGTTTTGTTCTTAGACCGCGACAGTTTTGGTGATAAATTGAAAGAACGTTCTGATTAGATTTATTGAATTTTATGCATAATCAGTACAAATATTGTCATAAGAATTGAGCAAAGAAAGATATTCGAGGCAAACATCAAGCCATTAAAATATGATAACTTAATAATTATAAGATGAAATTTGTGACAGCTTTGCCACAATATTGCATAATTACGAAGACCCGTCACACATGTCTTATAAACTAGAATTGAAAGGTAGTTAATGTTCAACTTTATCCGGAAATACCAAAGCACAAGGGACATGTTAGAACTACTTAAAGTTAATTTGATAAGTATAACACACTTTGTATTTGAGAGGTATGCAACTATTTGATAATGATAAAAAATTAAAAATTTTGCAACCATTAGTATCACAATAAAAATGTGATGATTTTAAATTTATATAGATAATTTTCTTAATTTTGATTTGGAGACTGTATATATTATGGAAACTCATTTGAGAATAGTACGTTTTTTTAACTACGTCACTAATAATGACGTATAATAAAAGCAAGATCACTAACAGAGATAGCATAAGTAATGTGTATGATACATTTACACTGCATAAACAATATAGGGGGTACCTTAATACAAAACAATCACTTAATTTTGACCAAGTCTTGTTCGGTACGTATGGCCAAAACTGGAGAGGTTTCTGACTTACGCACAAGTACGACACCGTGCTTGATCCATGTATATTTGTAGTTGTATGTCTTGGCTTTGTTACGAGATTCTCGAAATAAGTGCTTATTTTGTATGGTAAGGTGTTCATTAACATATATATTATGCTTTGGTCCGGATATTCCGAGCTGTTCTGTATCGAGGTTCTTTGTACAACGGCTTGAGGCAATGATATTATCGCGGAGCATTCTAGAAGTTAGTTTCACTATAATGTTTTTAGGGCGAGTGTCCTTTTGATCTGCATGAGGAACGCGATGCACCGCCACAATATCCGATTGAAGTATTTGTTGCTTAATAGTTGCCCCCAAGCTCATAACAATGTTGACAAGGTTTTCATTGCGCCGGTCGGGTATATTAACGATTTCGATGTTACAGTCTCTAGCCTGCTGCTCCATAGTCGACAATTTTTGTTCTAGCTTTTGTACTTGCGATGGAAGGTTTCAAGGTAACTGTACTTGACTTTTTAAGTCGTGTAATTGCTTTTCAAATGAATCTTGACGCTCATCAGAAAAAGTAAGGGATTTTTCAATCTCTGCCAAGCGAGTGTCGACGTTTCGAAGGGTGTCCTTAAATATTGTGTGATCAGCGCGCAAGGCCTTGATGTTGTCATTCAGAATATCTAAAGCACTGGAAAATTTGCAAAACTCGTTCGACATTCCATTCTGAATAGATGTCGCAATCGCTTCTGAAATATATTTATCCATATTAGTGCTATACGCGCCCAATTGTGTGTCAATTTTCTGCTCGATCAAGCTTAATCGCAGCCCGATATCATCCTCGTAGGGTGGCTTGCGCTTACGCATGTTAATGAACACGTCATTTACCGTCGTAGTTGTTAGGTCAGGATTTGAAGGAAATTTCGGTGGTGTGCGTTGGGTAGCCATGTTCGGTATGCTTCCAATACGTTAGAGCGAGTCAAAAAATATGTCGCCGTCCTGTAACCTCAGGGGGTGAAGAAGGTCCCTCCGCTGCAACGACCACGAGCAGTGACGCCAAACGAAGATAGCAATAGATCTGTACACGATTTTTTAACAATTGCTTGCACAAAAACTCGGTACTTAGAACGTAATACGCACTGGTTATAATAGAATGCGAGAATTTTAGTACATTTATAACACAGAGAAATATGTCCACCCTCTACGATATGGAGACGCGAACTGAAATTTTATGATTATTATGAATAATGAACCTATTGAAGTTGTTAATTCTACTACGTTCCTAGGAATCACAATAGATTCAAAACTTCAATGGGCTCCCCATATTGCTGCCCTGGCAAGGAGACTCAGTTCAGCTGCATATGCAGTGAGAAAAATAAGGAGTCTAACTGATATTGAAACGGCAAGGTTGGTATATTTCAGTTACTTTCACAGTGTGATGTCATATGGTTTGCTGCTGTGGGGATCTGCGGCCGATATTCAAGCCATTTTTATATTGCAGAAAAGAGCCATCAGGGCCATATACGGCCTCAGACCACGTGATTCACTTAGAGAAATATTTAAGGAAATCAATATTTTAACAATAGCCTCGCAGTTCATTCTGGACTGTATCATGTATGTGTACAAAAACATACACATGTTTGCTAAAAAATGAGATACACATACTAACACTAGGAATAAACACAAGCTTGCTGTTCCAAGTTATAGACTTCATAGGAGTGGTAATTCTTTTATTGGTCTAAGTATCAAAATATTTAATAAGCTGCCACAAAGTCTCACTGATCTACCTGAGCATAAGTTTAAATTATATATTAAAACTTGTTTGATTAAAAAGGGCTACTATAAGGTAGAAGATTATTTAAATGATAAGAATATATGGCCAGTCGTATAATAGGCTGTTCGTCTGCACTGATAGATTTAAATTGCCAAAAAAATATATTGTAACTACATAATAGCTATTAAAGTCTTGGCATTTAAAAGAGTAACTATCGAGTTTCTTGCTGGTTTCTTCTCGGTAGAATCTGCTGTTTGTACCGGTTTATATTTATATTTATTTTGTTCTGACGATTTATAAGTGCTTTTTGTAAGCCTATATAAATAAAGATCATTTCATTTCATTTCATTTAAAATATTAAGGGGAAACAATTAAGAGATATATGAGAGAGATAAATGAGATTGATTGTCAGTAGTTATTTCCGACAATCCACCCCCACGTGTGATAACACCCATGTGGCCTTAGGAAATAACGATAAGTCTGGACGCGGGACGACGTACGAATCCTGCTGACGTTCGTACTTCGGTACTTCTGACCTTTCCATTCGGTCCGGGATGAACGTTAACGACTTCACCTCGGGGCCATATACCGCGTGGCATTGTGTTATCGGCTATCAATACGATATCTCCAATTTTGATATTCTCGTGGTGGGGGGTCTTCGTGCGAGGTAACAATGCAGGTCGGTACTCATTTATCCATCTTTTCCAGAATGAATCTGCTAAGTCTGTGCAGTTTTCCAGGATGAAGGTGAGAGCGAGATATCGCTGAATGCTCCGAATGGGGACATAGCGTTCGAACGGCCGAGTAGAAAGTGGTTCGGCGTTAGAGCTTCGTTCTCACTATTCAGCATGACTGGAATAAGTGGTCTGGAGTTCACGATATGTTCAGCCTCGAGAAGCAAAGTGTGTAGTACCTCTTCATGTGGATACTTTTCGGGCAACGTGACACGTAGAGCTGATTTAATGGAGCCTACGAGTCTTTCCCATGCGCCTCCGGCTGCGGGATTACCGGGCGGAATCTTTTTCCATACGATTTGCTTCGACGTGGTGAAGTTTTTTATGCCTTCTTCTATATTTTTCAGAGCTTTAGTTATCTCTGTTTCCGCTTCTACGAAGTTTGTGGCATTATCCGTTTAGAGAACGGTAGGAGTCCCTCTTCTTGCCATCATTCGTCTGAGAGATAATATCATCGACGAGGCGGAGAGCGAAGCGACTAGCTCGAGATGTACGGCGCGTGTGGTGAGACAGGTATATAGCGCGCCCCATCGTTTCTCGTGACGCCGTCCGATCGTGATGGTTATGGGCCCAAAAAGATCGCAGGCAGTTGCGGTAAAAGCCGGTTGGTTGGCCAGTCTTTCTTTCGGGAGATCGCCGACTGGAACTATGGCGGGCTTTCTTCGGTAAGTACGGCACCATTGGCACTGATTGCATATGAATCTCAGCCCTCCTCGTAGTCCTACGATATGGTATCGTTGGTGCAGTTCATTGAGTACCGTCGCATAGTTCCCGTGGTTATAGGTGGCGTGAAAGTGCGCTATTAGCAACCTCGTAAATGGCTCTTTAGCGTGCAGAATCGGTATGCTTTTTTCCCTATCCGTTCGGGAATCTAGCAGTTATAATCCGTGTTCACTTAACTTTACTGCTAGCTTGCTGATAGGCGACTTCTTTGGTATATTTTTACCGGCCTTAATCAGTTTTATCTCATCTTGTAAGTAAGTATTCGTTCTGACTTCTTTGTATGAGTAATAATTCCGCGAGCTTCATATGGTCATTGTTCATTTCTGTTTCTGTTTTTCTTTTGAGCAATTTGGACTTAAATATCTCGGCGGCGAGAAGCACGGCAGCAGTGGTTCGAATTACGCGAGAATATTTCAAAAATCGCTTATCGCTGCAGTGGAACGCGATGCATCCAGCCGTCGCGCTTATCGCCGTCGCCCACGCAGTATTCCAGTAAGTCTTTGGGCATTGTTTGTACCCGAGATTTTAGAGTTCAGTAGTCTCTCTTAAAGAACGTTATTATTTTTTATTTGTGTCTTGAATTATTTAGAGTTTAATATTTTTTGTTTCGGCATTATCGTTAAGTCCTATAAGTAATGAGCAATAACGAGGAAAAAGTAATTCTTGATAAGAAATTAATCCTAGATATTTCAACATTTTCGGGAGCTGTGGCAGAACCTAAAAGCCCCACTATATCTCCCAAACCAGCTAAATCACCAAAGGTCAACACGCCTGATTTGGAGTTAAATATTTTACTAAAATTTATAAAACCGTATGACGGTCCAAGATAAACTTTAAACTCTTTTTTAGTAAATTGCAATAATGCCTTTGAATTAGCCACAGAGACACAGAAGCTTATCCTCTTTAAATATATTCTAAGTCAACTCCAAGGGAAAGCCGAAATCGCTTGTTCTATCAAGGAGTTTTCAAATTGGGAACAATTGAAGGAGTTCCTGAAAACACAATTCAGTGAACGGAAACATTATGCTCACCTGCTGATTGATCTGCAAGAAAGCAAACAGGGTCCAGGTGAGAACGTCAACCAATTTGCGCTTCGAGTAGAGACTTGTTTGTCACAACTATTAACAGAGGTATCATTGTCAACAACAAAACTAAAAGAAATTCCGGGCAGAACCGCGAGTATGAACGACCTCGCGTAACATCATTTTCTTATGGGTTTACATCCGCGAATTTCAAACATTGTTAGGTGTAGGGCACCTGCGACCTTAAACGAAGCGATAAGCCTCGCTGTTTCAGAAGAAAGAATACAGCAAAGCTTATACAAGCGCCCAGTATCAGAGCAGAAATCCATCAATAATAATAACTAGCTTTTGGCGCACACGCTACGCGTGTGCTTGCCAAAACCCAGCTCTGCGAGGCGGAGCTCGGCCTTCGGCCTCGCGAAACGCAGCTCGGCCTGCGGCCTCGCTTAGATTACATGGCTGGGTTGGACCGTTCGCAATGGCGTTCTTATTCTTTTTTTGATGCCCTATGTTCCATCAAATGGGTCCTAAAGAACCAGGCCTTCGGCCCAGAGGGCGCTCGGCCTCCGGCCTCGCGAACGTAGTTTGACCTGCGGTCTTGCAAAATTACATGATTTATTTGGCCGCTCCGGGCTGCGCCCTACGCGGCGCTCCGCTTATGGCTTCGCAAAAACACATTAACTGTTTGGCCGCTCCGGGCTGCGCCCTACGCGGCGCTCCGCCTTTACATTCGCAATATAACATCACTTGTTAGGCCGCTCCGGGCTGCGCCCTACGCGGCGCTCCGCCTACGCATTCGCAATATAACATTACTTCTTTGGCCGCTCCGGGCTTCGCCCTACGCGGCGCTCCGCCTGTGGCTTCGCAAAAATACATAAACTGTTTGGCGCTCCGCCTTTACATTCGCAATATAACATCACTTGTTTGGCCGCTCCGGGCTTCGCCCTACGCGGCGCTCCGCCTGTGGCTTCGCAAAAATACATTAACTCTATGGCCGCTCCGGGCCTCGCCCTACGCGGCGCTTCGCCTATACATTAGCAAAATTACATCACTTGATTGGCCGCTCCGGGCTGCGCCCTACGCGGCGCTCCGCCTGGAACTTTGCGAAAATTAAGGCATAATAAATGTGCTCCACCTATGCCCACGCAAAGTTACATAGTCATTTTGTATGATAAAGACAGTACCGCAATACTATGCAACCGTTTCTCTATACAAATTCGTACAAACTTATCTTTGCGGTCGGCTAGTTTTTCAATTTTTTCCTTTGACTGTTAATTTATTTTTCAAAATTGGATCGAAATGGAAATAAATGGCCAATTTTGACAGATCCTCATACTTATTTTCTGCTTAAAGTCGTTATTTTGAGTTATTACATTTCGGGATAAATCTCGAAAACTACCCTGAAATTTGGAAAAAATTCTTAACCAGTCTATAGGTCTTATAAGGCTCTACAATAAAGGTCATTATCAAAATTTAGCTTTGCTAACTGCAACTGCCCCAAAAACCACTTTGAAAATTCTGAAAAATTTACATTTTTACAAAATGGCCGCCACTTGGTCCGCCATTTTGATTTTTTTTTCATTTCACGTTATATACCACATCGAACTGCATTTTTACTTTTTCCCTGCAACGTATAATGAGTCCTCCAGAGCCTCTGGAAGTAGACCATACCTTCGGAATTCACCTCCCTGCCGCTCCGAGTGTTGCCATGCGAATTAGATAAAAATAGTCAAATGTCATTTTAATGGACCCGCCCTCTAGGTACCTTGCAATGAATTCACCAAAAAGTCGTTATTTCTACTTTCGACTTTTTTGGGCCATATCTCGAAAACTACCAAAAACTCCCAAATTTTTTTTTCACCTGGCAACACATCTTGACCAGACACACATCTGCTTAGTACATTGAAAAACGCTAAAGTGTCGCCATCTGCCTGAAAAATTTAAAATAAAATTTCGAAAAAGTAAAAATTTCACAAAATGGCTGCTAGCGCATCCGCCATCTTGAATTTTCGAATGCCCATATTTTTCCCATATTCTGGGTCGTATACCCCACCAACCCACATTTTTCGTTTTTTCCTCCCGTGCGTCCTCGGACCCACAGAGAGTTTGGAAAATGACCATGTCGAAAAAATGTTTTGCTCCGCTGTCGCCAGTGTTGCCAGAATTTTACAACAAAACTACCATGAGGCCATTGTGGGTCGGGGTTGCCATAAATCTGCACACTCGACTTTTCGCAAAACGTCAAAATTTCTTCCCTACCATTTTCTACTTTGGCTTAAAAACTACCATGAATTTGGTAGAAATTCAAACGCATGGCAATACTTGAATAAATTCTCTACCCCTGCCACATACAACGCAATTCTCTAAAATGTTGCCATCCATGCGAAAAATCAAAAACAAATTTTTCGAAAATTTTCAGTTTTACTAATTTACCGCCAACGCGTCCGCCATCTTGAATTTTCCGATGCCCATATTTTTCCCTTATTCTGGATCGTATAACCCATCAACTCTCATTTTTCGTTTTCTCCTCCTACGCTTCCTTTGACCCACAGGGCTCCTAGAAGACGACAATGTCGAAAAAACGTTTTTTACCGCTAATTCCCAGTGTTGCCAAAATTTTCAAAAAAAATTACAAAAAGGCCCAAGCGGGTCGGAGTTGCGACAAAACTGCATACTCGATTTTTCGAAAATCTAAAAATTTTTTTTCCTACCATTTTCTCCCATGGCCCGAAAACTACCATGAGTTTGGTAGAAATTGTCACGCATGGTAACACTCGAATAAATTCCCCACCATAGCCCTCTTACAAGCGATTTTCTAAAGTGTTGCTATCCACCCGAAAAACGCCTTCGAAAACTGCCAATTTTTTTTTCGGGACAAAATGGCTGCCAGCGCCGCCGCCATATTGAATTTCTATAATCTATGGATAGGTTCGTCGAGTCGACTATACCCGCAATAAATGTCAAAAAAAAGTTTTCCACTTTGTCTCTTTGGTACGACTGCGCAAAAATGACTCTAATTTTTTTTTTCGAACCCCGATTGCACCGCCGCCATCTTGTTTTTTTGACATTTTATTTTTTTTTCAGTCTCGACTCTTATAGACGCTTCTAATACATTTAAAACCGCCCCCCCATCCCCTACATTTTTTTCCCCCCGCGTGGCCATACTCGGCGGCCATCTTGAATTTAAAAAAAAAAACAAGAAAAAGCTGCGTTGATTAAAAATCTAAACCCACCCCCCATACATCAAAAAGTCCTAAACCCCCCCCTTCACCCCCAAAAACAGCCCCGATCAGTCAGTGAGTGAGTGGTAATTTAGCTTTATATATATAGTAAGAAGTAAGATAGTAAGATAGTAAGATAGTAAGATAGTAAGAAGTAAGATACCAAAGCCAAGTTCGGATTTCCGTCTAGGCCAAATTTTAACCCAACACCAACGCAGAGACCCGCACGTCCTGCGTCTGGTGGGCTTTTCTGTAGGTATTGTAAAGCCTCTGGCCATGATATTGGTGATTGCGATTGCGACGTAAATTCAATAATAACCGCTTTAAGGTCAACCAAAATCCTTCGACAAGCCAGGGTTTTTATAAACCACCCCCGCGAGTTAATTATGTAGAACCTAATGATGATGATAGTCAAAATGAGGTCCAGGATGAACCTTTAAACGAATAGTGGGCTCCCGACGGTGTCTCGTGAGTCCCAATAACCGACCTTCTCCGACATACTACCAAAATGGCACCCGTTTATACGATATCTCTATACAATCACAGGCCCACCGACAGGGTATAAAGCTCCAAACCGAAGGCCATGTCTCTATCCAATCTCAGGCCCACCGACAGGGTATAAAGCCCCAAACCAAAGGTCGTATCTCTACATTAAATCCTAAATCCAAGAGTCACACGGGTAATCAGCCCCAAATAAGAACTCAACCTTCTAAACCAAGCTCTAAAACAAAAGATGTAGAAATATACGAAGTCAATTTAGACACATCAAAGAGATTGTTACCGCACGTCCTTCTTAATTCATCGGTATCTGATATCCCATTATCTTTACTAGTCGACTCGGGATCGGCTATATGTTTACTAAAACAATCTAGTATTCATAAAAATCAAAAACTTATTAGCGAACCAATCAAGCTTAAAGGTATAGACCCTGGAAATGAACCAACACCCACAGCGGGTCACTTTAATCTCAAACTGAAATTAACAAAAAACAATTCCGCATCATTTAAGTTTCATGTTGTAAAGAATATCAACCTACCCTATGATGGTATCATAGGAACGGATTTCCTAACAGCTTTTGGCTGTAAAATCGACTATACTCACGATACCCTAAAATTAGGGAAACATGATATTAAATTGCACTTTTTCGATCCATTCTACATTATTCCGCCTCGCACTGAAACTGTTATCGAATGTTCGGTACGAAAAACTGATCTGAAGGAAGGTATCATTATGGATCAGCATCTCTCCGACAACTTACTAATTTCTAACTGTATAGTAAAGATCAAAGATAATAATCGAGTAAACTTAACCATTGTAAATACATCGGAATCCCCGATCAATATTAATTCTTGCCTAGATCTCACAGTAGAACCTTTACATCCTACTGCAATCCAACTTAACCATGATCACATAACAAATGCGTTTGACCGAACCACCGAGGTTATCAACTCACTGAGGACAGAACACTTAAACCAAGAAGAGTCTAACGCTCTTCTTGAACTTTGTTCTCAATACTCAGACATATTCTACCTACGGGATGATCAATTAACGTATACCTCTGCTATGCAACACCAAATTAAAACAAATAGCGACACTCCTATTCACACTAAATCATACCGTTTTCCTGAGTGCCACAAAAAAGAGGTTGAAACCCAGATCAACAAAATGCTTGATCAGGGTATTATAGAACATTCTTCTTCTCCTTGGAGTTCTCCTATTTGGGTAGTCCCCAAAAAACTAGATTCACAAGGTCAACGCAAATGGCGTATTGTAATCGACTACCGCAAATTAAACGATATAACAATCGGAGACTCGTACCCCATTCCACAAATATCGGAAATACTTGATCAACTCGGGAATAGTAAATATTTTTCAATACTAGATCTTACTTCCGGTTTCCATCAATTATTGATATCTCCTGAGGACGCTCCCAAAACCGCTTTCAGTATTCCCCAGGGACATTTCCAATTTACTCACATGCCATTCGGGCTCAAAAACGCTCCATCAACCTTCCAAAAACTAATGAATAGTTGTCTCTCAGGCTTACAAGGCACGCGGTGTTTCGTCTATCTAGACGACATCGTCATATATTCTCCTGATTTAACATCTCAAATTGATAACCTTAAAGCAGTATTTGAAAGACTTCGAGACTTTAACCTTAAATTACAGCCCGATAAGTGCGAATTCTTACGAAAAGAAGTCACCTATTTGGGACATATAATCGGCGAAGCTGGTGTAAAACCTAATCCCGAAAAAACAAAGGCTGTAACCGATTTTCCGACGCCAGAATCTCCCAGAGATATTAAATCCTTCCTTGGTTTAGCCTCGTACTATCTTAGATTCATTCCAGATTTTGCTAAATTAGCTAAACCTTTAACGTCCCTTTTGAAAAAGAATACTCCATTTATATGGCAAAATGAACAACAGTTAGCATTCGAATCCCTAAGAAATAAATTAGTATCTGCCCCAGTCCTAGCATTTCCAGACTTCACACAGCCCTTTATACTTACTTGTGACGCTTCAAATCACGCTATATCCGCAATACTGTCGCAAGGTACAGTAGGGCAGGACCGGCCAATAGCATATGCATCTCGAACGTTAAATAAGGCAGAATGCAATTACAGTGTTACAGAGAAAGAATGTCTTGCCATTATTTTCGGTACTAAAACTTTCCGCCCTTATCTTTATGGTACTAGATTCAAAATCCTGTCAGACCACAAGCCGCTTCAATGGCTTTTTAATAGTAAAGATCCTGGTTCAAGGCTTGTCCGTTGGCGTCTCAAACTAGAGGAATTTGAGTACGAAATTCATTACAAGAAAGGCAAGACAAACACGAACGCTGACGCCCTTTCACGATACCTCGTAAATCCGTGAGCAGCGGGGTCCCCAGACACCGACATACGCTGCGAAAGCAGCTACACGATCCCTAACACCACCCAATACCATTCCCACGACGCAGCCGGCCCAGCCGCAGAAGACGTCCACCGCGAAGGGGTACCCCCCCATTGTCGTGGACAGACTCCCAGGCTGGGTCCAACATTTTGCCCAGATACGTGGTATCTTGGGCTACTCACCCAACGCGAGGTCCTTCCGATCCGGGGTTCGCTTCATGCCGAAGTCGGCGGGCGAATTCCGGGCCGTACAGCGGTACTTGGTCGACCTCTCAGCGACGGACAAGACAGTGCAGTGGCATTGTTATAGTCCCGTCGAGGAGAGGCCGACCAAGGTGGCTGTAATGGGCCTCCCGGCGGACACACCAACGGACGATATCAAACAGGCACTGTAGAACCTAGGTTTTCCAGTACAACATATACGCCACATATCACCCAAAGGGGGAAGGGCAGGATGTGTCCACCACGTCGCGCTCGAGCACCTGGAGCAGGGGGAGCTATCGAAGCTTTATGCCATCGATGAGCTCCTCTATATGCCAGGAGTACGAGTGACGGCGTGGAGGGGACGCCAGGGCCCGAGCCAGTGCCATCGCAGCCAGGCATTTGGGCACTCGTCGGCAAATTGCCACCGAGTGCCGAAATGTGTTAGGTGTGCAGGTGAGCACCTGGTCGCGGACTGCACCCGCCCTCGCGACCAAGCGCCTAAGTGCGCGAATTGCGGCGAGGCGCATGCTGCGAATGATCGCAGATGCGCCAAGTTCCGCAATCTGGCGCGCAAGAGCGGAGTGAAAGTCCCCCCTCCACTCCCCAAAAACCCCAAACCGACCACCACCGCCAAAACCACTACACAAGCAGTGACAGCGGTGGAAATACCGACGGCCGACATGCCAGAGGCAGCCCTCTGCCAAACACTGGCCCCTCCGGCCAACAACCCAATGGCCACTAAGGCCAGCGCGAAAAAGCGCCGCAGAGGTAGAGGCAAGAAACCTCAACCCCCTAGCCGCCAACCAGACGCGGGAAGTGAGGTGACCGAGGCCGCCAAGCCAAAAGTCCCCTCACAACCAATAGTGTCAACGCCTCAACAACAACCGAGGCGTGACGAACCTACGGCCTGCCCTACCGAGATGCCGCCACCACCACCGTCTGTCACAACTCACACACAGCGACAGACATTAAACACGTCCAATTCCTCATTCACCCAAGTCATGGGAGACCTGGAGGAAATGATTGCCTATTTGCTCATAGAGCTGTTGGCCATGCTCTCCAGGGGAGACGACCCTACAGCGACCATATGCGCCGCATTAGCGCACATTACGGCGGGTAGGGTACTCAGACCAGGCTTGGAAACAACACAGACCATTCAATAACCTACTCATCATATACTGGAACCCGGGAGGGGTGACCAGTAAAACACACGAGTTAAGGACACTTGCCCAAACTTATGGTCCACACATCATACTTTTGGGCGAGACCTTCTTGCATCCAAACCAGCCATTCAGACTCCCGAACTATCACACGTATTGGAGAGACGAACTGACCGAGGCCGGCCGCGCCTATAGGGGCGTAGCAGTCCTCGTCCGTCGGGACGTCATCTACGAGACAGTTGGGGAGTGTGTTTATAGGAACATCACCACACTAGGCGTGCGAATAAACGTCGGTGCATCGTACCTGCGGATATTCGCCGCATACAGACCTCCTGTCCCCGTCCTTCACAGGGGCGATCTTGTCAACATATTCGACGGAACCCCGTCGCTGCTGGCCGGTGATCTGAATGCCAAACACCCCACCTGGGGATCGCACTCGGCGTCACCGGTAGGTAGGAAGTTGCACGAGATCGCAACTGAGATGGACATAGAGATCCTTGGACCCAGCTCCCCTACCCATTACCCGCACAACAGTAACCATAGGGCAGATGTGTTGGATATAGTCCTAACACAAGCCGTGCAATACCCCATTACGGTGGAGGTATTGTACGATACTGATACCAACCATATGCCCATATTGGTGACTGTAGCAACCAGCCCAACGACCACAAACCCTCTTCCCCCTCGCCCCCGCACCAACTGGGACGAATACACCGCTAAGTTGCGTGATGTGGCTCTGAGCGGTCCGCTCTCCTCCCCGGAGGAGGTAGAGTCCGCTACGAGCTATATCACGGAACGAATTTCGCGAGCTCACCAAGAGGCACAGGTCCCTCCCCGCCCACGTCCCGTCTACACAACACTGCCGGCGAATATACACGTTTCGCTGGCTCACAAACGTAGGCTGAGGAAGCAATGGGCCGAAACGCGTTGCCCGGTCCTGAAGAGAGAGCTGAATAAGCTCTCTGCCGAGGTCTCGGATGAGGTCAAAAAGTGGCGCGGAGAGTCGTGGGAGGCCCGGATAGACCAGGCCGCCGAACGCCCCGCAAACCTGTTTGAGCTGATCAGGAGACCCTCGAGCACCCCAGCCCCAGTCCAACCCCTAGTTGACGCAGCGGACCGTAAGTGCTACGAGGCGCAACAAAGGGCACAAATCCTTGCCGATCACCTATCGACCCAATTCACTCCTCACCCAATTCCCACCGACGCCCTTCCAACCGTCATCCAACACCACTCCATGGTCGAAAGCCAGGTCGCCGGATAGCTGTCGGACCCGACACCGCCGCTGCGGGGTGATTTATATATCTCCCCGACAGAATTGCGGAAGGCCATCGCGCGGTTACCCAAGCGAAAGGCCCCCGGTCCAGACAAAATAACGACGGCCATGATCCAATATATGCCCCGGGGATGTATGGTAGCGCTAGGGAGGCTGTTTAATGCCATTCTACGCACCGCCCACTTCCCGGAAGCATGAAAAACCGGGTGCGTTATCGTTCTCCCCAAACCGGGGAAGGACCGACGGCATCCGGGAAGCTATAGACCGATAACTTTACTATCCCATCTCGCCAAGTTGTTTGAGCGGTTGCTGCTGGGGAGGCTAAGACCATATACGCTCCAACTGACGCGAGTTACCCACTACCTGGCGAGCGCAGTGAACCGGGGGCATCGCGCTGTCGGAGTCTTTCTCGATATAGAGAAAGCCTTCGATAGAGTTTGGCATCCCGGTTTAATGTATAAGCTCATCCAACTCGACCCTCCTCCACCACCGGTCATTATCCATCTAATCCACTCCTTCCTGACCGACCGCTCCTTTTATGTGAGCGTGGAGAACACGGTCTCCCCAACCACGCCTATCCGGGCAGGGGTGCCCCAGGGAAGCTGCCTCAGTCCAACACTATACGCAGCCTACACAAACGACATGCCGACACTGAGAGGGCGCTTAAGGGACGGAGAGCGAGACACAATGCTCGCACTCTTCGCTGACGACAGCGCGTTCTTTACGTCCTCGAGGAAGCTCGGCATAGCCCTAGATAGGATACAGCGAGTGCTGAACTTGCTCCGGGAATGGCTCGATAAGTGGCGAATGGCCGTCAATGTGGGGAAGACGACCGCGCTGCTTGTCGGCGCCGCGAGAGCGTCAGCCCCCCCACTCGAACTCCGGGGACAGGAGATCGAGTGGGGGTCATCTGTGACTTATCTAGGGTGTCGGATAGACAGGTCGTTACGTATGGTCCCGCAGGCGACCCACGCCATTAACATGGCGAAGGCGGCCAGGGCAGTACTGCGGCCTGTCTTGAACTCCAAACTGCCTCTACAAACTAAACTGTCCATTTACAAGACATACATACGTAGCCGGCTCACGTATGACATGCCAGCATGGTATGGCTTATGTAGCAAGGCTACGAAAGACAAAATACAGGCACAACAAAACATTTCCCTTCGCGTGATCACCGGGGCGGGTCGCTACGTCCGCAATGACGTCATCGCCCGGGACGTGAAGTTGCAAACGGTGGAGGACTTTGTGGCACTGTCCGCGCGTCGAATGTTCGACAGCGCGGATAACGGGCCTCATAAGCACCTCAACGACATCGCGCCGCTCCACGCTCGGCCGCCTGACTCATCGGGACGCGCGCTACCCCGCGAAATACTCGCGAAGGGAAATGCGCGCACCTCACACACCACACCGGACACCCCATCCCAAGCACACGCAACAGCTATGCCCCCACCCATTCGCGCACACTCGCAGATACACACAGTGCACGCGAACACCGCACCCGACCACACAGGCACAACGGCTGCGTCGACCCCCGACCCAGCCCTCCCCACACCTGATCCGGATCCCCCCCGTCCTAGCCCCCGACCCCGCCCCCGCTTTAGGGTCAAAAGCGGTGATCCTAGGACCTGTCTCCTGAGTTCGAACTTCGACCCTTCAGGTAGACAGGACTAGACAGACGGATGGACAGACTAGACGGACCTTACCCATGACAACGGCTGCAGGAACTAAAACCACTCTGAAACAACACCTACCACACCCAGCCCGACACGACCCGACTCAACTAAATACTTGACCGACAACTTGACAGACCGACTTCCCCCCTCCCGGCCGTACCTGTAAGCCGCACCCGCTCGCTGGCGGACTCGCTAGGCTTCCCGAATGGGTCTCACCTGGTGGGTCTGACCGCGCCGAGGGTGCGCCGGATTAGCGCGAGGGGGGACTCTTTGACTTAAAGGGACCCCAACCGCTCGGCAACAGAGAAGTGCCGAAGAAGAAGCCCGGGCAAAGAGTGCTAACTCGAGGCCCGAAGCCGCCCTTAAAAAGGCGAAGACCCGCGACGACAAAATCTTATCCTACTTACAATTAATATAATAAACAAAAGAAACAATACACAATAATAAACAGTAAACGTAAAAAATTGGCTTTTGCATATTAATATTAAAGGGAAACAATTAAGAGATATATGAGAGAGATAAATGAGATTGATTGTCAGTAGTTATTTCCGACAATAACACTGAATAATACTGACTTCCTGGAAAACACTATGTCTCCACAATAGTGCTACTCCTCCGTGTGGCCTGCCCGGTAGCATGCCTGCCTTCCTATCCACAGCTGATACGCCCGTGCAGCAGAAATCATGGCTTATGGTATTAAGAAGCGGCAACTCATCTGGTAACAACCATGTTTCCTGTATCGTTATCACGTCAGATGTCTCACAAAGGTCACGTATAGGTTCTATAGACCGTTTTATGTTCTTACAGTTAAAAGTGACAAATTTGTATATATTTGCATTCATTATTGTTTGTTAACTGACTCGTTATCCATCTGAGTGGTTACTAAGGTACGTTTGCTATTGATATTAACAAATCGTCGAAATATAATGCCCTCAGGCCATAATTTGACATTCAGGAATAGGTGCATTTTATACTTGGATACAAAAAACTTATAGGCATTATAGTCACACTGCCGTTTAATTGTTATCTTTTGAAGTTTCACTGTTTCTAGCGTTTTTCTTTGTATGTAGTCAACAATGTCTGATTCCAAAGTATTTTTATCTTCATTTGTAATGAACATAGGCATTTTTCTTTCGGCTGCTCTAAACTTTTCATGTGTACCTACTGCGACTGTGCCTGTTTTTCCTTCAAAAAAGTTTTTCGTACGACGACCTTTCTTTTGAACGACCGTCCATTCTTCTTTCGACTTTAAAATCTGCGCATACGATCCATTTTCTGCTACGCCGTCGCCACATATCTGTCCGTTCTGCTCGTAGTTTGCTATACTGTCGATCACAGGTAAAGTTAGTAAGATTTATTTCCCCTCATAATAGCCTATATATGTATAAATGTTTATATAGGGACCACATTATTTTATTTTTATATATAAGTATATATGTATATAGGTTATCTAGGTATGTAAAAATATTATATTTTATATCTAACTATCTTATAAACTAAAATTAAAATATTTGTATGCAACCTGTTATTTATGTTTACTTACTTTTAAAATATTCATCTAGTGTGTAGAAGCATGCAGTTAGTTAAGTTTCGGGAGCCGGGCGAAGCTTTTTTAAAATGACAAATTAAATTCAAATTAAAATATATTGAGTAATAGGTGTACATCGATTCGGAGATGATTAATTACTAAAGACAAATCTTAACCATAAGCCCTGCCGTTTAGATCGAAACGGCAGCGTCTACAAAAAACATATCAGCTAAAAAGATGAGCTTGCCCTTAATAATGCTGAGCTAGCCCTTCATCTAAGACAGAGGGTTGAGGGGGTTCCATAACTCCTCCCTCCCTAAGAGTCAATTCATCGGATTGACCATTTTTTCCGATGATTTCGCTTATACATTATATTAATAATTTTTTTACGGAAAACACACAAGGGAAATAATATAAAACACAATATTGCTACACTTAAGGTAAAATATCCTAAATTAACACTGAAATAAGCATCCTCTCTATCACTTAGAACAGTTTCCACTTCCGCACTATTCCTCAACACGTATGCCATCTACTTTATTTCGTCCAGATTGATTCCCTTCATATTAAGTGCGCGTGCACTTGATAGATTCAAGTGACTATGCATTTCTGGTAGGATTATAATTGGGACTGGCTCTATTGTATCTGCAGACTCGTAGACGTATCAATGTAAGTCCCGAAAATAGGCTGCTTTCTAACTTGATCACTCCCATCACATTGACTTGTCAACGTAGTATGTAATCGGCTATACAAAATCCAGCTATCGTCGTTTATTCTCTGGATCCTTACTTCCTCGAGCTGAATCTGACGCTGGTGACAGTGGCTAAGGGTATCGTCAAACTCCATAAGCTGCTCCATACAACTAGGCTCATGTAAGAGGGCCTGATTGTCAGCTGCACACAGGAAATGGTCGCCGTTGGCAAGCGAGCGGCATGGCTTTGCAATTGGTAAGTAATTATACTTTCTCGCCAAAAGATAAGAATTCAGGAAAAATGGATACAGTATACAGGATACAGATTAATTTCCATCATATCAACGATATAACTATTCTAAAAACTTTTAGAGAACTTAACGTAAAAAAGACTGAGGATTTATGGGGAATTTCAATAGACTTATTAAAGCACATAATACAGTCTATTGCCCCTTTTTTAGCAGAACTTTTCAATAAATGTATAGACAATGGTAAATTTCCAAATTTAATGAAACATAGCAAAGTTATTCCATTATTTAAAACCGGTGATAGAAGTGACCCGTCCAACTATAGACCTATATCTAAATTGCCAGCCCTAAGCAAGATTTTTGAAAAGATTATACTTACTCAGTTACTATCTCACTTTTCTTTAAATAACTTATTACATAAGAAACAGTTTGGATTCACCAGGGGTAAATCCACCACTGATGCAGGAATAACGCTTGTAAAACATATTATTGAGGCATGGGAGGGCAAGCAGGATGCTGTAGGAATTTTTTGTGATCTTTCTAAGGCCTTTGATTGCGTAGATCACCAGACTCTCTTGATTAAGCTAAGGCATTATGGTGTTTCAATGAACTCGCTTAATCTAATAAAGTCATACCTAAATGACCGACGTCAAGTAATAAATGTGAATGGAAGTAATTCTCCTGGCACCCCTTTAGCTATGGGAGTGCCCCAGGGATCAATATTGGGGCCCCTTCTCTTCCTGATATATATAAATGACCTGCCCTACTATACGAGGGACTTATGTGATACAGTATTATTTGCTGATGATACTTCCCTTATTTTTAAAATCGATAGACAGAAAGACAAGTTTGACGATGTAAATAATGCTCTCTTACAGATACTATATTGGTTTACAACCAATAATTTATTACTAAATGCCAAGAAAACCAAATGTATTAAATTTTCAATGCCCAATGTAAGGCAAATTGACACTAATATTATTATGAATAATGAACCTATTGAAGTAGTTAATTCTACTACGTTCCTTGGAATCACAATAGATTCAAAACTTCAATGGGCTCCCCATATTGCTGCCCTGGCAGGGAGACTTAGTTCAGCTGCATATGCAGTGAGAAAAATAAGGAGTCTAACTGATATTGAAACGGCAAGGTTGGTATATTTCAGTTACTTTCACAGTGTGATGTCATATAGTCTGCTGCTGTGGGGATCTGCGGCCGATATTCAAGCCATTGTTATATTGCAGAAAAGAGCCATCAGGGCCATATACGGCCTCAGACCACGTGATTCACTTAGAGAAATATTTAAGGAAATCAATATTTTAACAATAGCCTCGCAGTTCATTCTGGACTGTATCATGTATGTGTACAAAAACATACACATGTTTGCTAAAAAATCAGATACACATACTTTTAACACTAGGAATAAACACAGGCTTGCTGTTCCAAGTTATAGACTTCATAGGAGTGGTAATTCTTTTATTGGTCTAAGTATCAAAATGTTTAATAAGCTGCCATAAAGTCTCACTGATCTACCTGAGCATAAGTTTAAATTATATATTAAAACTTGTTTGATTAAAAAGGGCTACTATAAGGTAGAAGATTATTTAAATGATAAGAATATATGGCCAGTCGCATAAGGGGCTATTCGTCTGCACTGATAGATTTAAATAGACAAAAAAAAAATATTGTAACTACATAATAGCTATTAAGTCTTGGCATTTAAAAGAGTAACTATCGAGTTTCTTGCCGGTTTCTTCTCGGTAGAATCTGCTGTTTGAACCGGTTTATATTTATATTTATTTTGTTCTGACGATTTATAAGTGCTTTTTGTAAGCCTATATAAATAAAGATCATTTCATTTCATTTCATTTCATTTCATTTCATTACAGTAGAGTTTTGTGACTCGTGGAAAATTGGTACAGAGTATATTTTATAATAACAATAGGTGTAATTATCTGTTAATGGAATCTCCATTATAAATACTATCTGGTCCTTTTTTATGTAAGATTTCACAGAGATAATCTCTTCTAATTTTAACAAGTTATCAACAGTAGGCAAATACATAAGGTTTGCAGATTGAGCTATTGATTTTAAATGCTTTAACAGTTCTTTGGAGTCGATAAGAGATTGGTGTAATATTGATAATTTACTCAAAGCTAATGCGGTCTCGATTTCACTTAATCGAATATAAATAGTGCGAAAACTACTTATGAATATATTGAAAAATCCTAGCACCTGCGTAGAAATTAACCAATCGTCTTGTTAAGAGTTTAACATAGTCTCAATTGCATTCAAAGGTTTTTAAATAAAATAGAATTGTTATACATTATTTCAGTGGTATTAATAAAAGTGTCGAACATTTGGGAGACCAAAGTGATTTTTTTAGTTAAAAGTATTTGATTTCTTTTTAATTTAAATACGAGGTTATCGTATCTTACTGCATCTTTATGATCCAGATTACCTGTGATAATTTTTATAATAGAACCCAAAAGATTAATAAGGCCCCGCCGTTGTCGCCGAGGAACGAGTTGCTGATATTTATTGATTGCTATATTGCGAATGAATTCGGTATGTGTTCTTATACTTATGTATTCTTGATGATTAGGATTATTATAGTCTATTAAGCTATTAAATTGTTTATATGCGATTGTTACATGATTTAAATCTTCAAAAATTATCTCTAAATTTATAACCTTAATTATAGTCCAATGATCGATTTGAAAGAAGGCTTGACCTTCCCTTATTGGCAGTATTCCTGGATTTTCTTTAAGTGATTGCAGATGAAGGGCCAGCACCGGCGTCACGATCAGAATACTCCACCTGTGGAGGACGTTTAATATTTTTAATGGAGCCTTAGTATTCCTATCGCCCACTTTGATTGGAACTACGTTTCTTTCTACCTTACCTACAACTTTGGCTTTATCATATCTAGGTTTGTCCTTGCTTTTTCTTTTATTAGCTCCCTTTACGAAAACTGTTTTACCTTCCTTAAACTCAATCTCACCTTCACCGCCTCTTCCTTTTCTTATTTTTTCTGTGTACCATATTTTCTGCTAAGTGTTGATATAAGAATTTTGTTCGCTTGGCATGATCTTTTACTAACTGTTGTAGGTAAGTTTTCTCAAAATCAATATTGTTTGCTAGCCTGTAAATTTCTACAATAGTAGAATGGAAATGTTCAATTAGACCCATCGAATTTGGGTTATTTGTCGTGCCTATATGGAGTTGTATTTTATGTAAGTTAAGGAATTCTTTTAGCAACTCGTTATTGAATTCAGTGCCCGGATCTGAACTTGTTTTCTTAGGGATCCCGTGAAAAGAAAAATATTTTATAAGGGCCCGTATTACTTCTGGAGTGGTTTTGTCACTTATTTCTATACACTGTCCTAATTTACTAAATTAATCAATCAAGGTTAAATCTATAACATAGATTCTATAACATAGAACTCTATAGAAACTAAATTTTAGTTTCTATATCTCTATAGAAACTAAAATTTAGGTCTATAAAAAGTTATTGAAAAGGAGTATCTTGTGTTTGACTAAGTTATAAAAGAGGTTTGATAGGTTTCCTATCATACTTCATTTTACGGCACGCTTCGCATGCGTTAATTATGGCGGTGACGGTTTCTTGCATATTGCTCCAGAAATAATTCCTACGGAGTCTAACTAAGGTTTCCTTTATTCCACGGTGGCACGTCTTCCCTTCATGGTATTTAAGAACAATTGCTCTCTGTTCGCCTTCATCTTCAATACTCACCACTTGCTCAGTGCACTCATACAATTGTACCATATCTTTTTTGAATAACTGTATTACTAAATTGCTTGCGATGCACGTGTTCAAAATATATAAAATATTTGAGTTTGGGCCTAATATAACGCTTCAAAAAATCTTTGACTAACTTAGGGTTATCTGTGGGCAAAAATACGTCTAGGATCTTTTGTCTCGCCTTAGAGATGTCACGAACTTTCATATCATTTTTATGCCAAAAGAAAACTAAAATTTGATTGGGTTTCGTATCAATAGCCTCGTGTAATATTGGGATTCCTGATGATTCTAAATCTATGGCTGAATGAATTGTCTGTGATTTGCTACTGGCTTCCGAAGGTGTACTAATCGGATATCGTTGCTCAATTCCGGAATTTGATGAATCAAATATAGTAATCGGACTTATAGAAGTAGTTCTACTTAAGTCGGAAATTGTTATAGTTAAAGAATCGTGTCGTCCTGCCTTTATTTCTGCTAAATTTTCTATTTCTTTAATTACATCGCTTAAATGATCTTTAAGTTTTTGAAAAAGAAATAGAAATATATTTATTCATGTAGGCTCCACAAAAGCACTTATGAATAGTCATAATAATACAAAATAAATATTCTACCGCCAGGTTCGGAACGTTGATTCTACCGAGAAGAACCGGCAAGAAACTCGGTACTTACTCTTTTAAATCGCCATGTATACAATAACAATGCTACTTTATATCTACTTCTACCAATTTATATAATTCAAATATAATTAATGTAATACATTACAATAGGAGAGTAGACCATGCAAGAATTAGAGCGCAGACTGCAGATTCCTGTCATTGAAAAAGTCTTCAATTCTATAATAGCACTTTTTCATGAGAAATGTTTTCATATGTGATTTGAATTTATGAACGGGCATTTGAATTACCTTATCTGGTAACTTATTAAATAACTGAATGCTAAGCCTCACAAACAATTACTGCTTTTATGAAGTCTAAGATGTGGAACGACAAGCTTGTATTTATTCCTGGTATTCAAACTATGATGGTCAGATTTTTTAGAAAAGAGATTAAAGTTCTTGCGTACATACATAATACGATCAAACATGTATTGCGATGCTACGGTTAATATATTGGCTTCTATAAATACCTCCCTAAGCGAATCCCGTGGTTTAAGGCCATATATGGCGCGGATAGCCCGCTTCTGCAATACAAAGATATTTTGTATGTCAGCAGCAGACTCCCACATCAGAAGGCCGTACGACATTACGCTGTGAAAGTAGCCAAAATAAACCAATCTTGCCGTTCCAACATCAGTCAATTTCCGTATTTTTGTTACGGCATATGCTGCGGAACTAAGTCTTCTCGCTAGAACAGCAATATGAGGGCCCCATTGCAGTTTAGAATCAATGGTAATGCCCAGAAATACTGTTGAGTGAACTATTTCAATAGGTTCATCACCCATGTTTAAATTAATATTTGATTGCTTAACATTAGGCATTGTGAACTTAACAATCAATAAACAATGTGTAATCGTGAACCAATGTAGTACGTGAGAGAGAGCATTATTTACGTCGTCAACATTTGGGTGTTTTCTGTCAACTTTGAAAATCAGAGAGGTGTCATCAGCAAACAACACTATCTCACACAGATCTTTCGTATAGTACGGAAGATCATTTATATAAATTAAAAAATGTAAAGGTCCTAATATTGAGCCCTGTGGCACCCCATGGATAAAGGAGCACCAGAAGAGTCAGTTCCATTGATATTAACCCTTTGAATCCTGTCAGATAAATATGATCGGAGTAGATCAAGTGACCTACCCGTAACACCGTAATGCCGTAATTTCATCAGCAGCGTCTGGTGATCAACGCAATCAAAAGCTTTAGACAGATCGCAGAAGACTCCAATAGCGTCCCACTTATTCTCCCAAGCATCAAATATATGTTTGATGAGAGCTACGCCCGCATCAGTAGTAGATTTACCTTTTGAGAACCCAAATTGACTGTCATGTAACAATTTGTTATTTTCAAAATGGGATAACAGTTGCATAAATATATTTTTTTCAAATATCTTACTAAGAGCTGGGAGTATGGATATCGGTCTGAAATTATAAGGGTCACTTTTATCACCCGACTTGAATAGTGGGATCACTTTACTTAGCTTCATTAAATTTGGAAATTGACCTACTTCTACACATTTATTAAATAAGAACGCTAAATATGGTGCAATAAAGGTAATAATATTTTTTAATATATCGACCGAAATCCCCCAAAGGTCTTCTGTTTTTTTTTATGATCAGACCCTTAAAACTCTTTAAAATGGTGTTAGTGTCAATATAACTAAAACTAAAACCAATTTTACATTCATTTACTTTTGATTTTAGCAGGGAGTCAGCAAGACGTGGGCTGGAGTTTAATCTGCTTGTTGTTAAAATTGGAATGTTAGAAAAGAAAGATTCAAATGCCTTTGCTACATCAGCATCTGAATCAAAATAAGTACCATTTATATTGAGTGAGAACTTGTTGTCTTGTGTTTTATTTTTACAAGTCTCTTTGTTTAAAATTTTCCAAGTTGCTTTACTTTTGTTTGTTGCTGACATTATCTTTTGTTTTAAATAACAAGACTTAGCGAATGCACATGTTTTCTTAAATAGTTTTGAGTATACTCAACATATTCTATAATTGAAGGATCATTGGAATTTGCTTTCAGATCATAGAGTTCGTATAGTCTCCGTCTACTTTTGTAAATTCCAACAGTTGCCCAGTCACAGAATTTGGACCTTGTGTTATTTATTTGTATGGTCCTTTTGGGAAAGTTACTTTTAAATTCTTTTTCTATAATATTAAACATACTTGAATACAATATATCTACTTCTCTGTCATTATAACTGAGCAACGATAATTTATTACTAACATTTTGTCTAAATTTTTCTACACGAAATGCAGTGATTGGTCGACTAACAACACTTACCGATGAAGGGGCATGCCTGTGCTCCAGGACAGCTAGCTGGCCACTATGGTCTGAGTTAACACAATTTATAATAGATTTTTCTAATACCCCACAGTTACAAAAAATATTATCTAAGCATGTGGCTGTGGACAGGTCACACGTGTAGGTTCATTAAAAGGTTACCTAAATTAAAAGACTTAAAGAGATTTAAAAACCTAACGGACTCTTGTGTATTTTTCAATATATTAATATTGAAATCCCCACACACTACAACTTTTTTATTACATGAGCTGACTTTTCCTAATACATCTTCCATGACAGTCTCAAATGAGATTAAACTAGCACAAGGAGGCCTATATACACTTACAATTATATGCTGCTCTAATTCAATACATGCGATTTCAATTGTGCGTTCTACTGAAAGAGATACAATATCTTTACGTTCCTTATACTTTAGAGAGTTTCGCAGTAAAATGAGTGACCCGCCTCTAATAGGGGTGTCTCGAGTAAACGAGCTACAAACATGATAATTAATGATACTCAATAATAATTCGTGTCGACTAAACCAGTGTTCTGTAATACACAATACATGAATATTCTTATCTTCTAAGTACAATTCTATTTCTAACTCTTTACCGGAAAAGCCCTGGATATTTTGGTGTACAATATTTAGGTAGGTGGCTTTTTCCCTTGTCACCAAGGCGCTAGAGGACTTCTCTATTGTCTCAACATTAAATTTAAATTATTTGGGACTACTTCCAAAGTTAACTTATTAAATGATATATCAATATTATAGCCTAATAAATTAGCCAATGTTTTTTTTATCTTAGAAGGCAAATAAAAACTTTTGCCAGTCAAAACTAGTTTACTATTAGTAAACTTATTAATGTCAAAAAATACAAAATTGTCGCTATGATAGGTCAAATTGTATAATAGAGTATTCAAAATGTGAATACTATCATTTTGTTCACAGGAATAATATTTAGAATAGGGTTAATTAAGGGTTAGTAGATTATATTTAATAAAATAAGGTTTACAACTTTGCATGTTATTTATATTAGCTATTATTTCTTTTGCATGATAAATAATTCTTTTGAGTTAACACTACAGCCCCATAATATTATTCCGTACTTTAGAAAAGAATATGCATATGCGTAGTAGGCCGATAATGCTGTTTTCGTATTTGTGCTATGCTTGATTTCATAAAGGGCGTATGTGAATTTGAAGAGCTTTAATTTTATTTGGTTTATGAGGTGTTTCCAGTTGATGTTTGTATCTATATGTAGTCCAAGTAAGTTAAAAGTATCTACTGTATCTACGTTTGAATTATCTAGGGTTAAATTGATATTCAGAGGGGGTTTTGTATATGGTCGGAATTGAATAATTTGGTTTTGTTTTAGTTTACTTCTAAATTGTGTTCTTTTAACCAGACGGAAACATTCTTAAATGAGTTAGTGATAGGCATGCTGGGGTTAGTATTAGTTTCGCATTTTATTAGTATAGAGACATCATTCGCAAACAGTATGGGTAAGGCTTGATCTTTTCTAATGGTTTTTGGGAGGTCATTAATATAAATTAGGAAGAGCACACAACCGATCACACTGCCTTGGGGTATTGAACAGGTTATATCTATTTCTTCTGGTGTAACGTTTTCTATTTCAATTGGTATGGGATTGTGGTATTCAATTTAAACTATTTGTTTTCTATTTTGTAAGTAAGATTTAAATCAAGTATACGTAGTACCTCGTATACCACAGCCATATAGTTTGGATATTAAGATACTATAGGAAACTTTGTCGTATGCCTTAGTCATATTATCTAGTAATATGCCCAAGGCATATTTTTTATCATTAATATGTTGTAGAGCAGCTTGAATGTATCTATAAACGGACAATGTAGTGGATCTAAATTTTCTGAACCCATTTTGGCTATCATCTAGTATGTTATATTTTCGAGAAAGGCATATAATCTATTGCACATAGCTTTTTCAATTATTTTTGAGCATGAGGGTAATATTGCAATCGGCCTATAATTTTTAAAATTGTTTGTATCATCTTTTTTGTGTATTGGTTTTATTATGGATATCTTAACTGATTGGGCAATTGACCGTCTTTAAAGCTCTGGTTTATTAAGAAAGTTAGGGGAATTGTTAGTTCCTTGACGCATAATTTTATAAGTGTTATTGGAATATCATCTACACCTGAACTATGTTTTTTCTTTAGTTGTTTTATTATTTTTAAAATTTCTTCTTCCGTTAAGGGAGTTAAATAAAATGAGTTTATTGATGGGCTTATAACAGATTGTCCCGTATTTTCAGAGTAATTTCCAACTAGCCCAATACTTGCAAAGTACTCATTAAATGCTTTTGTTATCTCTTTTGGACAGTCTATTATATTTTTATCAATATCTAATTGCATGTTTTTATACTTTTTTATTTTAGTGAAGTTTATGTGTCTAAAGATAAATTACTAGGTAAGTTACAGAGTTTTCCAAATACCAATTCGTATGGTGTATTCTTAATCTCTGTGTGCACGTGTTATAAGTGAAACACCAATAGGGTAACACACTCCAATTTTGTGGTTCTGTTTCCGTTTGTATTCGTAGGTATGACATAAAGTTTTTGTGACTATTTTCTAAACTGCCTATCGATTGATAATGATATGCTGTAGATGTAGTTTGCTTAATTTTTAGTATTTCACACACTGCTGTCATTACCGCTGAAACAAACTCAATGCCTCGATCAAATATAATTTGTCGAGGAATACCATACCGTAATATAAAATTATTTACAAATGCTGTCGCTACTGAAATAGTATCTTTATTTTTTAAAGGGTACGCTTCCACGTATTTACTTTAATCACATTGAAGTGTAAGAATATATGCATTATTATCACTATCCTTAACTAAGGGCCCAACTAAATATAAATATATCCTATCAAAAGAATAATGACTTGTATCAGTAAGAACCATAGGTTCCTTTATATATCTAAAATGTTTATGCCTTAAACATTTGTCACAACGATTCACAAATTCGGTTACATCTCTTTCTAGGCCTGGCCAAAAAAATCGTCTTTTTATATTACTTATCATGCGCCTTATGCCAGCGTGGCCACTCGTAGGTAACATATGATAGTCGTTTGATATTACGCGTTGTGTATCGCGATCATCTATCCTCATGACACTATTTAAAATATAAAAACGTAGTTCGGACCAATTTTTTTTATCATTTATAATACGAGTTAACTCTTTTATTTCATACTCATTATACTCATTTGTAATAATATAAACATGCTTTATTTTTAATTGATTACATGTATTTTCCAACTTCCTCACAAAGGCATCCCGTGCACAATATGATCGGAAAGAAGGATTTATATTAATAATGCGTTTCTTTGGGTCATAAGCAAATAAATTACCTTTTTTTGGTGCATTTTGCTCTCAATCAGTTTCCATTCACGTCCATTTGCATATCTCAACTCTACGCAATCCTCTGGTTTTTTAAGTATTCTCACAACATTTGGTTGATCAGACCGAATGTTTGTAGTACTCTTATCCACCATAAGGTTGTCACAAGTGTCTTTTTAATAATTTTCATTCATTCTCTCGCTTTGTGCTCTAGTTAAAACACACATAACATGTTCATTCATCTCTTTCAGTTTGTCACTTGATGCATTATCCGCTCCCCTGACATACTCGATTACGTAGTCATATTCCTGTAATAAAAGTCAAAATTTTGTCAAACGACTATGTTGAATAGGTTTATTAATGGCTTATGGTCCGTTTTAATAATAAATTTACGCCCATATAAGTATAGTCTAAAATACTTTACAGACCAAACAATGGCAAGAAGTTCTTTCTCTATTGTTGGATATCTAATTTCAGCTTTGTTTAAGTTACGACTTGCGAAAGCTATTGGTTTAATGTCGCTATTACTTAATACGGAGCCGATCGCGTAGCCTGAAGCGTCCGTTTGTAAAATAAAGGTATTTTCGCTGTCGAAATTAGGATACTAAGGTATTGGTGGAGATATTAATGACTGTTTTAGTGAAGAAAATGCCAGGAATCATTTTCTTCATCTGTTGTCCATGCAAACTCTACATTTTTACGACAAAGCTTGTTTGGAGGTAATGATTTATCTGCGAAGCTCGGTATAAATTTTCTATAGAAATTTGTAAACGCCACGAACCTTTTGACTTCATCGGCGTTTTTTGGTACCGGATAGTTTTGTACTACTTTAATCTTTTCCGGATCAGGTTTTATGCCTTCAGTTGAAATGACATGACCTAAAAATTGCATCTCTTTTCTTAAAAAATCACATTTGTTAGGGTTCAATTTTAAATTCGTTTGACGGAGTCTAATGAGAATATCTATCAAATTTTTGTTATGAATTTCCAAATTACGACCGAAACAAATTAAATTATCCAAATAAATAAATAACTCAGAGAGACCCCGAGGTGAGCTGCGACTACTCGGAATTTCCCACCGAGCAGTTGCGGCACCGGCCGCAGGGGGCTGCGGCCGGTGACTAGGATTGGCGAGGAAGAGGAGGAGCTGAGTGTTTTGTTGCTCGCCTACCTATCCCCGGCAACCCGACAGGGGCGCACTGCGCTGCGTTGTGTTGGGTCGCGGAGGGATCTCCTCTCCCTCCGTGACGACAGGGCCCTGCCCTCAATTTGGGTCGCCGGGCGGAAGGCGGCCCTGGCTTAGCAGAGGGCACAGCGCGAGAGTGGGCCCACGACGCCGGTCACGGGGACGATCGGCGTCTGAATCCTGGGCGGAGTAGTTGAGACATGCTGGGTGGCCTGGCATGTTTCGACGCGCGCGCGTGTTCGGTGCTGTGCATCTGACGACTGATGGCGTGGGCTGCACAGCATCGACCACCGCCGCGCGAGGTGAGCCGCGCAGCGCGGCATGCGCACTACCGGAAGAGCTGTCGTATAGTCCCGACAGTAGGGATACCGGCTCCTCTGGAACTGCGCCGCGGGAGGCCACGTTGGGGTTTTAGTCGGTTCGAGTCCGACACACCGCCCTCTGCCTCCCCGAGCAGAGGGTGACGGCTCGTGGGAGTTTCCCCAACTAAAAAAAAAAAATCTTATTCGGTTAAGCTATGTATTTCCGGTCTAAAATAACTAAGGTTCACTTGTTAATGTCTATAGACAGAATAGGTCTTTCCGCGGCGGTAGACAGTATAGGCCCTTTTATCGTAGTCATAATGTTCATTATATGAATAGCGACAACAATTACTCAGTTGAGAACACCGTTCAAACTTCAACATCAAACCTTTAGAACCGGAGAGTAATACTTTACAACAGTTTTTCGATGATAATTACATATTATCATGTGATTACAGTAGTTCGGTGGCATTGTTATTTGGAAATGCCAAATATAGCTTTCTAGTAGACTCGGGCGCTTCGATGTCGGCACTGAAATACGAAACTGCATTAAGATGTAATCTTCGAATATATAATGAATGCATACATATAAATGGTATCGGGGGCAATGTACAGTCAATTGGACATGTGTCTGTTACACTTAATTTAAATGGAAAAGAATTTCAAAACAAGTTCTATGTTATCGATTATCTACCTCGTGTACAGTTTGGAATGTACACGAGTTTTGGTCGAGATTTTTTAAATGAATATCAAGCAGTTTTAGATTTTGAAAATAATACACTCAAATTAAATACTTTAAATAACGAAATAATTACAGTACCAATGATTAACGGATCATTAGGAAAAGGAAGTTTTTTAACAATACCACGGTGGTGCGAAAATGTATTTATAATAGACAGTAGTAATGACGATGATTGTGTAGTTTTGTCAGAAGAATTATGGGAAGGAGTTTTTATGGCCGGTATTATATGTAGGCCGAGAAATGGTAAAATTTACTTACAGATACTAAATACCCGCGTGGCTGCTCTATCACTCGACCTTGAAATCGGTTGGCAAAACCCTTTCCTTGGTTACCCCGTGAAAACGAAGTAGAACCGTAACCCCTGGAGTAACCCCTAGAGTTACCCCTATAACTACCCCTGTTACCTCGGTAATTTTTATGTGTGTTTGAGCGGTCTCTTTGACCAAAATATACCGTAGCCTCTGGACTATTACTACTGCACGAAGCTTGTTCATCTTTCGCCGCACGTATTGTATCTTTTAAGAAAGTATAGTTTTTGGCTGATAAAATGGTACTAAGTTGACGATTTCGCAAGCCGTCGGTAAATTCTTTATGGCAATTTTTTCATTTAGAGGTCGCAAGATTTTATGCGCCGCCTGATTACCGTCGGCCTGTGATATTGTCAAATTGACAAACAACTCCTCAATTTTAGTGAGCAGTTCTGCGTGCGGTTTCATACATCTCTTTCCGAAAACATCCGGCACCGCATGCGGCGCGCCGCATCGATTCCGCAACCGATCCACTGCGGTTTGCAGCGTCGTGTGTGAACGCTCTTAAAAAAAAACAAAAATCAAAATTTTCTTTATTTGCTTACAAAAATATATTTACAAGTGGTGGGGATTTCCTTTTAAGTTTAAAGAAACCTGTATTAGGAGAGTCCCGCTCTCTCGTTCGATTCATATGAATATAAACAAATACCATACTGTGTTAACCTTATGCATATAAACTTTTAAATTTAATTTAATATATAATGAGACGAGATGAAAAATGAGGAAAAATGGAATGAAAGTATGTGTGTGCGTGCGTGCGTGCGTGCGTGTTTCGTCTTAGTACATATAGGTACTTATTGTCATTTTCAGAAAAAAATGTTCAATGCAAAGACTGATTGATTGCGTCCAAAATGAATACTTATAAGGTGTAAGGGACGATGTACCAAAATACAAGGTGCAAGGGACTGCGTTTTCAGTCCACGAAACTAAACAACTTTCCCCAAGAATGTTGTTTAGTTATATAGACTAATCACGCCTGCATATATTTCGGTACACCGTTCATTACACTCTATATAATTAGTAGGAACCTAACTATCTTGATCTATCTTGCTTGATAGAGAAACAAAAATAAAGTTTGGTATAAATTACATGTCTTTAATTTCAAAATTTAGAACACTCATCAAGTAGGTACATATAGCCAAAATGTTGAGGACCTCTGCCACTGGATGGGGTAATTCCGAATTTCAAATCTATGAAAATTCGGTTGAGCTAATACTTGACACATACGTAAATATTTTTGTCACCGGGGGTTTTCCGAACGGAAAAGAAATATGCACTTTGAATACTAGGTCTTGAAACACACTTTAGAATGAGTTCGGAATAGCCCCGACATGGTTCGGAATATCCCCGAGAAGTAAAAAAAAGTCCGTTTTTTAAATAAGCATATTTCATTAACTAAAATACATATCATGACTCTATAAGTGTACGCTAATAGATAATTTCCTTGACTAGACAGAGAGAGAATCAGTTTTAAAAAAAACAATTACAGATCTTTTACAAATAAATAAAAACTAACACTACCTATCAACTCAACAAAAATCGTATCGGAATAGCCAATGCACCTTACCTATCAACCTACGTAGGTGGTCCCGGTCATTACTATCTCTGAAATATTTTAGTACTAGGCAGAATAGCTTTTAGGCATATTAGACTAAAATAAAAACGTGGGGCCCCTCTGAAATCCTACCTATGGCAGAGCATATCTTTATACTTTGGTAGTTCATGAGCTCGGCGTTCGCTGGTGAAGCCGCCACGGCTGGTTATTGATTGTTAAAAATCTCCAGTTACGAATATAGTAAGTCGATGCAATCCACACTTAGTATAGTAGAAAGTAATACAGGAATAGTTAATGGGCCCCACGTTTTTATTTATTTATTTTCTAGTTTTCAGTGCACATAAAATAAAACCGTTACCTTAAAAGTTTTTTTACCGATTTTTCAAGGAATGAATTTATGTTTTTATAAACGAATGTGCACATTTCTAGAATATAAATTGATGTAAGAAATAGAGATAGAAATAGAAATATATTTATTCATGTAGGCTTCACAAAAGCACTTATGAATAGTCATAATAATACAAAATAAATATTCTACCGCCAGGTTCGGAACGTTGATTCTACCGAGAAGAACCGGCAAGAAACTCGGTACTTACTCTTTTAAATCGCCATGTATACAATAACAATGCTACTTTATATCTACTTCTACTAATTTATATAATTCAAATATAATTAATGTAATACATTACAATAGGATAGTAGACCATGCAAGAATTAGAGCGCAGACTGCAGATTCCTGTCATTGAAAAAGTCTTCAATTCTATAATAGCCCTTTTTCATGAGAAATGTTTTCATATGTGATTTGAATTTATGAACGGGCATTTGAATTACCTTATCTGGTAACTTATTAAATAACTGAATGCTAAGCCTCACAAACAATTACTGCTTTTATGAAGTCTAAGATGTGGAACGACAAGCTTGTGTTTATTCCTGGTATTCAAACTATGATGGTCAGATTTTTTAGAAAAGAGATTAAAGTTCTTGCGTACATACATAATACGATCAAACATGTATTGCGATGCTACGGTTAATATATTGGCTTCTATAAATACCTCCCTAAGCGAATCCCGTGGTTTAAGGCCATATATGACGCGGATAGCCCGCTTCTGCAATACAAAGATATTTTGTATGTCAGCAGCAGACCCCCACATCAGAAGGCCGTACGACATTACGCTGTGAAAGTAGCCAAAATAAACCAATCTTGCCGTTCCAACATCAGTCAATTTCCGTATTTTTGTTACGGCATATGCTGCGGAACTAAGTCTTCTCGCTAGAGCAGCAATATAAGGGCCCCATTGCAGTTTAGAATCAATGGTAATGCCCAGAAATACTGTTGAGTGAACTATTTCAATAGGTTCATCACCCATGTTTAAATTAATATTTGATTGCTTAACATTAGGCATTGTGAACTTAACAATCAATAAACAATGTGTAATCGTGAACCAATGTAGTACGTGAGAGAGAGCATTATTTACGTCGTCAACATTTGGGTGTTTTCTGTCAACTTTGAAAATCAGAGAGGTGTCATCAGCAAACAACACTATCTCACACAGATCTTTCGTATAGTACGGAAGATCATTTATATAAATTAAAAAATGTAAAGGTCCTAATATTGAGCCCTGTGGCACCCCATGGATAAAGGAGCACCAGAAGAGTCAGTTCCATTGATATTAACCCTTTGAATCCTGTCAGATAAATATGATCGGAGTAGATCAAGTGACCTACCCGTAACACCGTAATGCCGTAATTTCATCAGCAGCGTCTGGTGATCAACGCAATCAAAAGCTTTAGACAGATCGCAGAAGACTCCAATAGCGTCCCACTTATTCTCCCAAGCATCAAATATATGTTTGATGAGAGCTACGCCCGCATCAGTAGTAGATTTACCTTTTGAGAACCCAAATTGACTGTCATGTAACAATTTGTTATTTTCAAAATGGGATAACAGTTGCATAAATATATTTTTTTCAAATATCTTACTAAGAGCTGGGAGTATGGATATCGGTCTGAAATTATAAGGGTCACTTTTATCACCCGACTTGAATAGTGGGATCACTTTACTTAGCTTCATTAAATTTGGAAATTGACCTACTTCTACACATTTATTAAATAAGAACGCTAAATATGGTGCAATAAAGGTAATAATATTTTTTAATATATCGACCGAAATCCCCCAAAGGTCTTCTGTTTTTTTTATGATCAGACCCTTAAAACTCTTTAAAATGGTGTTAGTGTCAATATAACTAAAACTAAAACCAATTTTACATTCATTTACTTTTGATTTTAGCAGGGAGTCAGCAAGACGTGGGCTGGAGTTTAATCTGCTTGTTGTTAAAATTGGAATGTTAGAAAAGAAAGATTCAAATGCCTTTGCTACATCAGCATCTGAATCAAAATAAGTACCATTTATATTGAGTGAGAACTTGTTGTCTTGTGTTTTATTTTTACAAGTCTCTTTGTTTAAAATTTTCCAAGTTGCTTTACTTTTGTTTGTTGCTGACATTATCTTTTGTTTTAAATAACAAGACTTAGCGAATGCACATGTTTTCTTAAATAGTTTTGAGTATACTCAACATATTCTATAATTGAAGGATCATTGGAATTTGCTTTCAGATCATAGAGTTCGTATAGTCTCCGTCTACTTTTGTAAATTCCAACAGTTGCCCAGTCACAGAATTTGGACCTTGTGTTATTTATTTGTATGGTCCTTTTGGGAAAGTTACTTTTAAATTCTTTTTCTATAATATTAAACATACTTGAATACAATATATCTACTTCTCTGTCATTATAACTGAGCAACGATAATTTATTACTAACATTTTGTCTAAATTTTTCTACACGAAATGCAGTGATTGGTCGACTAACAACACTTACCGATGAAGGGGCATGCCTGTGCTCCAGGACAGCTAGCTGGCCACTATGGTCTGAGTTAACACAATTTATAATAGATTTTTCTAATACCCCACAGTTACAAAAAATATTATCTAAGCATGTGGCTGTGGACAGGTCACACGTGTAGGTTCATTAAAAGGTTACCTAAATTAAAAGACTTAAAGAGATTTAAAAACCTAACGGACTCTTGTGTATTTTTCAATATATTAATATTGAAATCCCCACACACTACAACTTTTTTATTACATGAGCTGACTTTTCCTAATACATCTTCCATGACAGTCTCAAATGAGATTAAACTAGCACAAGGAGGCCTATATACACTTACAATTATATGCTGCTCTAATTCAATACATGCGATTTCAATTGTGCGTTCTACTGAAAGAGATACAATATCTTTACGTTCCTTATACTTTAGAGAGTTTCGCAGTAAAATGAGTGACCCGCCTCTAATAGGGGTGTCTCGAGTAAACGAGCTACAAACATGATAATTAATGATACTCAATAATAATTCGTGTCGACTAAACCAGTGTTCTGTAATACACAATACATGAATATTCTTATCTTCTAAGTACAATTCTATTTCTAACTCTTTACCGGAAAAGCCCTGGATATTTTGGTGTACAATATTTAGGTAGGTGGCTTTTTCCCTTGTCACCAAGGCGCTAGAGGACTTCTCTATTGTCTCAACATTAAATTTAAATTATTTGGGACTACTTCCAAAGTTAACTTATTAAATGATATATCAATATTATAGCCTAATAAATTAGCCAATGTTTTTTTTATCTTAGAAGGCAAATAAAAACTTTTGCCAGTCAAAACTAGTTTACTATTAGTAAACTTATTAATGTCAAAAAATACAAAATTGTCGCTATGATAGGTCAAATTGTATAATAGAGTATTCAAAATGTGAATACTATCATTTTGTTCACAGGAATAATATTTAGAATAGGGTTAATTAAGGGTTAGTAGATTATATTTAATAAAATAAGGTTTACAACTTTGCATGTTATTTATATTAGCTATTATTTCTTTTGCATGATAAATAATTCTTTTGAGTTAACACTACAGCCCCATAATATTATTCCGTACTTTAGAAAAGAATATGCATATGCGTAGTAGGCCGATAATGCTGTTTTCGTATTTGTGCTATGCTTGATTTCATAAAGGGCGTATGTGAATTTGAAGAGCTTTAATTTTATTTGGTTTATGAGGTGTTTCCAGTTGATGTTTGTATCTATATGTAGTCCAAGTAAGTTAAAAGTATCTACTGTATCTACGTTTGAATTATCTAGGGTTAAATTGATATTCAGAGGGGGTTTTGTATATGGTCGGAATTGAATAATTTGGTTTTGTTTTAGTTTACTTCTAAATTGTGTTCTTTTAACCAGACGGAAACATTCTTAAATGAGTTAGTGATAGGCATGCTGGGGTTAGTATTAGTTTCGCATTTTATTAGTATAGAGACATCATTCGCAAACAGTATGGGTAAGGCTTGATCTTTTCTAATGGTTTTTGGGAGGTCATTAATATAAATTAGGAAGAGCACACAACCGATCACACTGCCTTGGGGTATTGAACAGGTTATATCTATTTCTTCTGGTGTAACGTTTTCTATTTCAATTGGTATGGGATTGTGGTATTCAATTTAAACTATTTGTTTTCTATTTTGTAAGTAAGATTTAAATCAAGTATACGTAGTACCTCGTATACCACAGCCATATAGTTTGGATATTAAGATACTATAGGAAACTTTGTCGTATGCCTTAGTCATATTATCTAGTAATATGCCCAAGGCATATTTTTTATCATTAATATGTTGTAGAGCAGCTTGAATGTATCTATAAACGGACAATGTAGTGGATCTAAATTTTCTGAACCCATTTTGGCTATCATCTAGTATGTTATATTTTCGAGAAAGGCATATAATCTATTGCACATAGCTTTTTCAATTATTTTTGAGCATGAGGGTAATATTGCAATCGGCCTATAATTTTTAAAATTGTTTGTATCATCTTTTTTGTGTATTGGTTTTATTATGGATATCTTAACTGATTGGGCAATTGACCGTCTTTAAAGCTCTGGTTTATTAAGAAAGTTAGGGGAATTGTTAGTTCCTTGACGCATAATTTTATAAGTGTTATTGGAATATCATCTACACCTGAACTATGTTTTTTCTTTAGTTGTTTTATTATTTTTAAAATTTCTTCTTCCGTTAAGGGAGTTAAATAAAATGAGTTTATTGATGGGCTTATAACAGATTGTCCCGTATTTTCAGAGTAATTTCCAACTAGCCCAAAACTTGCAAAGTACTCATTAAATGCTTTTGTTATCTCTTTTGGACAGTCTATTATATTTTTATCAATATCTAATTGCATGTTTTTATACTTTTTTATTTTAGTGAAGTTTATGTGTCTAAAGATAAATTACTAGGTAAGTTACAGAGTTTTCCAAATACCAATTCGTATGGTGTATTCTTAATCTCTGTGTGCACGTGTTATAAGTGAAACACCAATAGGGTAACACACTCCAATTTTGTGGTTCTGTTTCCGTTTGTATTCGTAGGTATGACATAAAGTTTTTGTGACTATTTTCTAAACTGCCTATCGATTGATAATGATATGCTGTAGATGTAGTTTGCTTAATTTTTAGTATTTCACACACTGCTGTCATTACCGCTGAAACAAACTCAATGCCTCGATCAAATATAATTTGTCGAGGAATACCATACCGTAATATAAAATTATTTACAAATGCTGTCGCTACTGAAATAGTATCTTTATTTTTTAAAGGGTACGCTTCCACGTATTTACTTTAATCACATTGAAGTGTAAGAATATATGCATTATTATCACTATCCTTAACTAAGGGCCCAACTAAATATAAATATATCCTATCAAAAGAATAATGACTTGTATCAGTAAGAACCATAGGTTCCTTTATATATCTAAAATGTTTATGCCTTAAACATTTGTCACAACGATTCACAAATTCGGTTACATCTCTTTCTAGGCCTGGCCAAAAAAATCGTCTTTTTATATTACTTATCATGCGCCTTATGCCAGCGTGGCCACTCGTAGGTAACATATGATAGTCGTTTGATATTACGCGTTGTGTATCGCGATCATCTATCCTCATGACACTATTTAAAATATAAAAACGTAGTTCGGACCAATTTTTTTTATCATTTATAATACGAGTTAACTCTTTTATTTCATACTCATTATACTCATTTGTAATAATATAAACATGCTTTATTTTTAATTGATTACATGTATTTTCCAACTTCCTCACAAAGGCATCCCGTGCACAATATGATCGGAAAGAAGGATTTATATTAATAATGCGTTTCTTTGGGTCATAAGCAAATAAATTACCTTTTTTTGGTGCATTTTGCTCTCAATCAGTTTCCATTCACGTCCATTTGCATATCTCAACTCTACGCAATCCTCTGGTTTTTTAAGTATTCTCACAACATTTGGTTGATCAGACCGAATGTTTGTAGTACTCTTATCCACCATAAGGTTGTCACAAGTGTCCTTTTAATAATTTTCATTCATTCTCTCGCTTTGTGCTCTAGTTAAAACACACATAACATGTTCATTCATCTCTTTCAGTTTGTCACTTGATGCATTATCCGCTCCCCTGACATACTCGATTACGTAGTCATATTCCTGTAATAAAAGTCAAAATTTTGTCAAACGACTATGTTGAATAGGTTTATTAATGGCTTATGGTCCGTTTTAATAATAAATTTACGCCCATATAAGTATAGTCTAAAATACTTTACAGACCAAACAATGGCAAGAAGTTCTTTCTCTATTGTTGGATATCTAATTTCAGCTTTGTTTAAGTTACGACTTGCGAAAGCTATTGGTTTAATGTCGCTATTACTTAATACGGAGCCGATCGCGTAGCCTGAAGCGTCCGTTTGTAAAATAAAGGTATTTTCGCTGTCGAAATTAGGATACTAAGGTATTGGTGGAGATATTAATGACTGTTTTAGTGAAGAAAATGCCAGGAATCATTTTCTTCATCTGTTGTCCATGCAAACTCTACATTTTTACGACAAAGCTTGTTTGGAGGTAATGATTTATCTGCGAAGCTCGGTATAAATTTTCTATAGAAATTTGTAAACGCCACGAACCTTTTGACTTCATCGGCGTTTTTTGGTACCGGATAGTTTTGTACTACTTTAATCTTTTCCGGATCAGGTTTTATGCCTTCAGTTGAAATGACATGACCTAAAAATTGCATCTCTTTTCTTAAAAAATCACATTTGTTAGGGTTCAATTTTAAATTCGTTTGACGGAGTCTAATGAGAATATCTATCAAATTTTTGTTATGAATTTCCAAATTACGACCGAAACAAATTAAATTATCCAAATAAATAAATAACTCAGAGAGACCCCGAGGTGAGCTGCGACTACTCGGAATTTCCCACCGAGCAGTTGCGGCACCGGCCGCAGGGGGCTGCGGCCGGTGACTAGGATTGGCGAGGAAGAGGAGGAGCTGAGTGTTTTGTTGCTCGCCTACCTATCCCCGGCAACCCGACAGGGGCGCACTGCGCTGCGTTGTGTTGGGTCGCGGAGGGATCTCCTCTCCCTCCGTGACGACAGGGCCCTGCCCTCAATTTGGGTCGCCGGGCGGAAGGCGGCCCTGGCTTAGCAGAGGGCACAGCGCGAGAGTGGGCCCACGACGCCGGTCACGGGGACGATCGGCGTCTGAATCCTGGGCGGAGTAGTTGAGACATGCTGGGTGGCCTGGCATGTTTCGACGCGCGCGCGTGTTCGGTGCTGTGCATCTGACGACTGATGGCGTGGGCTGCACAGCATCGACCACCGCCGCGCGAGGTGAGCCGCGCAGCGCGGCATGCGCACTACCGGAAGAGCTGTCGTATAGTCCCGACAGTAGGGATACCGGCTCCTCTGGAACTGCGCCGCGGGAGGCCACGTTGGGGTTTTAGTCGGTTCGAGTCCGACACACCGCCCTCTGCCTCCCCGAGCAGAGGGTGACGGCTCGTGGGAGTTTCCCCAACTAAAAAAAAAAAATCTTATTCGGTTAAGCTATGTATTTCCGGTCTAAAATAACTAAGGTTCACTTGTTAATGTCTATAGACAGAATAGGTCTTTCCGCGGCGGTAGACAGTATAGGCCCTTTTATCGTAGTCATAATGTTCATTATATGAATAGCGACAACAATTACTCAGTTGAGAACACCGTTCAAACTTCAACATCAAACCTTTAGAACCGGAGAGTAATACTTTACAACAGTTTTTCGATGATAATTACATATTATCATGTGATTACAGTAGTTCGGTGGCATTGTTATTTGGAAATGCCAAATATAGCTTTCTAGTAGACTCGGGCGCTTCGATGTCGGCACTGAAATACGAAACTGCATTAAGATGTAATCTTCGAATATATAATGAATGCATACATATAAATGGTATCGGGGGCAATGTACAGTCAATTGGACATGTGTCTGTTACACTTAATTTAAATGGAAAAGAATTTCAAAACAAGTTCTATGTTATCGATTATCTACCTCGTGTACAGTTTGGAATGTACACGAGTTTTGGTCGAGATTTTTTAAATGAATATCAAGCAGTTTTAGATTTTGAAAATAATACACTCAAATTAAATACTTTAAATAACGAAATAATTACAGTACCAATGATTAACGGATCATTAGGAAAAGGAAGTTTTTTAACAATACCACGGTGGTGCGAAAATGTATTTATAATAGACAGTAGTAATGACGATGATTGTGTAGTTTTGTCAGAAGAATTATGGGAAGGAGTTTTTATGGCCGGTATTATATGTAGGCCGAGAAATGGTAAAATTTACTTACAGATACTAAATACCCGCGTGGCTGCTCTATCACTCGACCTTGAAATCGGTTGGCAAAACCCTTTCCTTGGTTACCCCGTGAAAACGAAGTAGAACCGTAACCCCTGGAGTAACCCCTAGAGTTACCCCTATAACTACCCCTGTTACCTCGGTAATTTTTATGTGTGTTTGAGCGGTCTCTTTGACCAAAATATACCGTAGCCTCTGGACTATTACTACTGCACGAAGCTTGTTCATCTTTCGCCGCACGTATTGTATCTTTTAAGAAAGTATAATTTTTGGCTGATAAAATGGTACTAAGTTGACGATTTCGCAAGCCGTCGGTAAATTCTTTATGGCAATTTTTTCATTTAGAGGTCGCAAGATTTTATGCGCCGCCTGATTACCGTCGGCCTGTGATATTGTCAAATTGACAAACAACTCCTCAATTTTATTACCGTACTTATCAATGGACATTCCGTTTTATCGCATCATTATTAACTCGTTATGGATGGAAGTGCTTGATTTCTTAGTAAGCAAATGATTTTTTTTTTTTGTACTTGAGGAACGCATTTACGCACCGTCCAAATAGACCTGAGTAGGGCCTACAGGGTGTGTCGGGCTCTGAACCGGTAGCAAACTCCAGTTCCCCTACCGACTAAACCTCAAGGCTGCCGTTCTTCGGGCGCTAACGCAAAACCAACGGGATCCCCACTGTCGGGATTCATCTCGAAAAGTCTACGCAGCGCGTGCTGCCGCCTTGCGGCCCATCTCGAGGAAGTGATATTCTCCCCCAGAACACCTAGAGTGGTGTGAGCAACCACATAGACAGCTGTGTACCCTATCCTGACGGACCGGGTGTAACACATGCAGTCGCCTTCTCTGGGGACGATAGAGGGCCAGGGGGCTCACCCCTCTGAGCCCCACGACCCCAAAGGCTCTTTTAGTCGCCTCCTACGACAGGCAGAGATACCTCAGGAGTATTCGGAGCCCCCCATGCAGGGCGCCGCCGGGCTAGACACCATCGCCACGGCTGCCTCGCCTACAACGTCGGGCGGGATCGTACAGCTCGCGCTGGCGCTCGGCGCTCTCCTTCTGCGACATGACACTGCCGCAGAAGGAGAGCACCGCGTCCCAAGACCTCTCACTACTCACCGTGGCAGACACCACGGTCGGTAGAGAGAGGTCCTGCCCAACAACGGCGGATAGCGCATTGCGCTCTACGGCAAAAGCCGGGCACTCCTCCAACGTGTGCTCAGCACTGTCCTCAGCGGAGCCGCAATGATGACAGGAAGCAAATGATCTTTTTTTTTTTTTTAGTTGGGGAAACTCCCACGAGCCGTCACCCTCTCCTCGGGGAAGCAGAGGGCGGTGTGTCGGACTCGAACCGACTAAAACCCCAACGTGGCTTCCCGCGGCGCAGTTCCGGAGGAGCCGGTATCCCCACTGTCGGGACTATACGACAGCTCCCCCGGTAGTGCGCATGCCGCGCTGCGCGGCTCACCTCGCGCGGCGGTGGTCGATGCTGTGCAGCCCAAGCCATCAGTCGTCGGATGCACAGCACCGAGCACGCGCGCGCGTCAAGACATGCCAGGCCACCCAGCATGTCTCAACTACTCCGCCCAGGATTCAGACGCCGATCGTCCCCGTGACCGGCGTCGTGGGCCCACTCTCGCGCTCGCGTCTCGTCAGAGGGGGCCGCCTTCCGCCCAGCGATCCAAATTGAGGGCAGAGCCCTGCCGTCACGGAGGGAGAGGAGACCCCGCCGCGACCCACCACAACGCAGCGCAGTGCGCCCCTGTCGGGTTGCTGAGGATAGGGAGGCGAGCAACGAAACACTCAGCTCCTCCTCTTCCTCGGCAATCCTAGTCCGGCCGCAGGGGGCTGCGGCCGGTGCCGCAACTGCTCAGTGGAAAATGCCGAGCAGTCGCAGCTCGCCTCGAGGTCTCTCTTAGCTTCGGCCCTGTCCTGCACCAGGGCTTACTAAGCCCCCCCGGTACGCCAAACCGAAGACCCCAGCGGGGGGGGGGGGGGGGGGGGGAAGCAAATAATCTCGCATATCTTTTATTAATGTTTAATAACTATCGTATGATTCTGACAAGCGTAATTTAGCACTTTCATTTAGACGTGTTTTTAACACAAAATTAATTAACATTTTCCTACCTTCGTCTTGGAGTGTGGGGCCATATAGCTCTTGGCGTGAAAAGTTTTCTCTTACCGATTCACTTATACACTTTCACTTTTTGTGTACACTGAGTCCTGACGGCGTTCGCACTCGTAGCTCACGCGAGGCTCCCGGGTCGGTCGTCGCAAGGATCGTCTCAAGTTCTGCGCCAAGACTTCGTTACGAATCCAACTGTGGTGGCACCTCTTGTAGATCAAATACAGTCCAAATAGTCCAGCAGCATGGTGCATATTAACATCAGCACGATACTTATATTGAATATGTGATAATCTGCTGCGTTAGACCTTGAGGAATTTTGGGTCAAAAATACCTCGTTCTTTTCTATGTTGGATCAACACATTTTCACTGATTTTACTTTACTTTTCAAATAAATTACTTTTGTTTTTCACATCTCGCCCGACCGAACTCCGGCAGCCCGCCAAAAAATGGCAAGGGTCGCCATGTAAGGTAGGGAACTCGGGAGCATAAAGTAAATAACTGAATCTAACAATTTAATCATTCATGAATAAACGGAGATAGCTAATCTCCGTTTATTAATGAATGATTAAATAGGGTTCGTCAAGTACAACTACATGTAGAATCGGAAACGTAGTTTAAGTTTAGTATCCTTAAGTTTTTGTATTTTTACATTTAAGTTTTATTGTTCTAAGAGAAACGCAATAGGCACCATAAAATAAGGTCCTAACATTCAGGTAAAGCATTTAGCCAGATGATGGCCATTGTAATGATTTGTGAAAGTAGTTATTATCTTTTTAGTATTTAAGGTCTATTGTTTAGAGAAATGTAAGGCGTCATAAACCAAGGGATCATTCGGGAAAACATCTGGTCAGCAGACGATTATCTTAACGATTATTCAAAAGTAAATATATTTTTATGAGCGTGAGAACGAAGGATGGTGTACGAGTATGACCGATGTCGGGGGTGGGAACTCACGTATAAAGTCATCTGCACGTAGCTAAAGAGGGCAGTCCTTAACCAGCTGTGATGTAAGACAGATCGATAGCTTCGTGTAACTTTTGTCTTCGAGAACACACACCTATAATGTAACCGACCTGTGTATTACAATTCAAATTCAAATTCAAAATATCTTTATTAATATAGGCTTCAAGAAAGCACTTATAAATAGTCAATTTACCAAAAAGAACAAATAATACTACCACCGGTTCGGAAGGTAGAATCTATCGAGACGAAACTGGCAAGAAACTCGATAGTTACTCTTTTAAATGCCAATTATACAATTTTGTAAACTTAATTAATCTACACTTAACTGCTGATGAACAATTTATTATGAAGTTAACCATAAATCTTTGTCATTGAAGAATTCTTCGATCTTGTAATAGCCCTTACTCATTAAAAATGATTTAATGCATGATTTAAATCTATGTAACGGTTATGTTGAAATACTTTGTGGTAGTTTATTTGAACATTTTAATACTTAGATCAATAAATGAATTACCACTTTTTTGGAGTCTATGATTTGGAACAGCAAGTTTGTGTTTATTTCTCGTATTAAAACTGATGAGTATTTGAATTTTTAGGAAATTATTCAATATTTTTGAATATATACATAATATAATCCAAAATGAATTGTGATGCTATGGTTAGAATTTTTATTACTTTAAACTTTTCTCTAAGAGAGTCACGTGGTCTGAGGTCGTATATGGCTCTGACTGCCCTTTTCTGCAATACAAAAATAGTTTGTATATTGGGCGCAGAACCCCACAATAGCAGACCGTATGACATAACGCTATGAAAATAACTAAATTACACCAGTCTTGCTGTTTCAACAACAGTTAATTGTCTTACTTTTCTGACTGCATATGCAGCTGAACTAAGTCTTCCTGCCAGAGCCGCAATATGGGGACCCCATTGCAATTTAGCATCAATAGTTATTCCAAGAAACACAGTAGATTGAACTACATCTAGTGCTTCATCATTCATAATAATTGGCGTATTAACTTGCCTTATGTTAGGCATTGAGAACTTAACACATTTTGTTTTTTTTTGCGTTAAGAAGTAAGTTATTAGTTGAAAACCAATAAAGAGCCCGTGTGAGAGCGTTATTTACGTCGTCAAGAGATTCATTATGTCTATCAATTTTAAAAATCAGTGAAGTATCATCAGCAAATAATACTATCTCACACAAGTCCCTTGTAAAATATGGAAGATAATTTATATATAGAATAAAGGGAAGGGAGTTCCCCAGGGCTCGATATTGTAACCTTTGCTGGTTACAATATCGAGCCCTGGGGAACTCCCATCGATAATGGGGCACCACAAGAGTTAGTTCCATTGACACTTACGATTTGGAGCCTATCAGTTAGGTTTTTCTCCTGCGTCAGTAGTGGATTTCCCTTTGGTAAATCCATACTGCTTACTATGAAGTAAATTATTTATTCTTAGGTGACAGATTATTTGATTGAATATAATCTTTTCAAATATTTTACTTAGTGCAGGCAGTATAGATATTGGTCTGTAATTAGACGGGTCACTTTTGTCACCTGATTTAAACAAACGAATGATTTTACTATATTTCATTAAGTTAGGAAACTGACCCAAGTCAACACATTTGTTAAAAATATTTGATAAGATAGTTTTCTTAGTGAAAACACTTTCAAATTCTTTTTCAATTACATTGAATAACATGCTATACGAATCATTAATTTCCCTATCTCTGAACTGTCACAACGAGACTCTTTTAGCTATATTTTCCCTAAATTTATCCAAGCGGTGTGCTGTAATTGGTCTACAGATGAAAGTAGATGAAGCTGTGTTATGATCATGCTCCAAGACCACAATCTGCCGGCTATGGTCAGAACTTATGAAATTAATTATTGACCTATCAACTATATTACAATTACAAAAAACCTTATCAATACAGGTGGCGGCTGTAGGAGTAATTCTTGTAGGCTGGCAAAATAGTTTATGTAGATTTTATAGCTTTTAAACAAATTCAAAAACATTTTTGAATTTTGAGATGAATCCAAAATATTTACAATAAAATTCCCACATATAATGATCTTTTTGTTACAATTACATACTTTTTTTAATAATTCTTCCATGATGAACTCAAAAATTTGTTAATTTCCAGATGGAGGCCTATAAATGTATACAATAATGAATTGTTCAATCTCTGTACATGATATTTCAATAGTTCGTTCAGTTGAAAGTGCAACTATATCTTTACGCTCTTTGTATTTTAATTTCTTGCTTAATAGTATAAGTGACCCACCTCTAATAGCAGACTTTCTTGTGAACGAGCTAACGACTGTATAATTATCGATATTAATTAGGAGTTCACCTTTTCTCAGCCAATGTTCTGTCAAACATAAAAGATGTATATTCATTTGGTTGAGGCAAAGTTCTATTTCTAATTACTTGCCAGAAAAGCCCTGTATATTTTAATGAACAATATTAAAACATTGGACTTTCCTGTCGATTCCAAACTAGATACGATATTTAAGCTAGAGGTGTCCTTTATTGTCTTTGACTTAAATTTAAATGATTTGGAAGAAGTTGAAAGAGATGAAAGAGATGAAAGAGTTGAAAGAGATGAAACCAGAACGGATACAAGGATAACGGTTGACGATGTAGTGCTGGAACAGGTGAATGAAATTGTATATCTAGGATCTGCATTTAGTAGAGATGGAAGGTACTCCGCTGATATAGAAAGAAGAGTGAATGCAGGGAATAGGGTGAATGGAGCGTTAGGAAAACTTTTAGGCAGCAAAATCTTAAGCCAGAAGGCCCAGCTCGCCATACACAATGCGGTGCTGATTCCTACGCTAACATATGGAAGCGAGAGTTGGGTATGGCAGAAAGAGCATGAAAGTAGAATAAACGCGGTCGAGATGCGTGCGCTGCGGAAAATCTGCGGTGTATCGCTCACAGACTGCGTTCGGAATGATGATGTAAGAAAGAGAGTTGGTCTGAAGGACAGCGTCGGAGTCAAGGTAAGAAGAGGCATGCTCCGGTGGTTCGGACATGTGGAAAGAATGGATGACGAAAGATTGACTAAACAGATATACAATGCGAATGTGGAAGGATGTAGGAGCCGCGGAAGGCCCAGGCTCACCTACCACGACCAGATTGGTCGTGTATTAAAAGAAGGTGATGTTAGGAGTCATAAAAATCGTAGAGCTTGTATGAAAAGGATTATGAATGTTGAAGAGGCGAGTGAGGTGTGTAAGGATCGTGCCATATGGCGTTCGGTTCTCTCTGCCTACCCCGCTAGGGAAGTGGCGTGAAGTTTAGTTAGTTAGTTTGGAAGAAGTTCCAAGGTCTGACTAAGTATAAAAATAATTATGCCTTTTAAACTTAAAAATAGATAAATAGCTAATAAATTAGCTATTTGTTAAATAAATAAAAACTTTTGCCTGTCAACATATTACGAGGGATAAAATTAGTTGTGTCAAAACACAAATTTGTCACTATGACAAGTCAAATTGTATATTAGAGTATTTAACCCTTGGATTGGCAGACATATTTTTTGCTGAATTTGGTAATTTTATCGATTCACTATTGTTCTAGGGTCAGCAAAGATCTCTTAAAAAATAGTACCAAAAATCTGTAAGCTTCAGTTTTCCGGAAAATTTATGTACCACACATGGAACATTGCCAATCTTTCTTGATTTCTTTTGTGTTAAAGGATGTTCCTTGGGTGGTACATTGCTAAGTTAAGGGTAAAAATGTGTATATAAAAAATATGTGTTTTTAATCAAATTAAATCCTATATTTATGGAAATGATGCTACACAAACAGAAGATATATCGATCCTAAGAAAGAACTAAAAAAAATTTTAGAAATACTTTTGCTTCCATTATTAGCACAAAATTGTAAGTACCATAACATAACATCACGTCCATAATCCCCGAAGGGGTAGGCAGAGTCATAGGGGCAGCATGCCCCTTCAACCACATTCAGCCAAAAATAAAGTCGGATTGGGTTAGATGGAAAATTGTGAAAAAGCAGTGACAAGCTTAGCCAACCTGTCGCCTACACAATCACACACCCAAAACCCGATACACCATTAGTCCCCTTTTACGACATGCTAGGCAAGAACCACAGTTGGCATATTCTTTTTAAGTCCCAGACCAACATGGGACAGTGGGCTGGGTTGGATGAAAATTAAGTACCTATTAAAATATTGGAATAAAAAGCTTATAAAATACGCAAGTGGCAAGTTTTCAGTTTCTTCTGGCACGTCTTAGTAATTGTAATCTGTTTCTTAACATGTAGCTTTATACTTGAATACCAGGGCTCTTTTTCAAGTATATTGAAGTTCTGATTTAGCTGTTTTCTTCGATGGACTTAAAAGAACTTTATTGGCTGACTTTCTCTTGATTGGTTTTTTGAAGTAGTTGGTGATTGTGTTTCTATATTTTCCAACTTTTTGCTAACTGTAGCCTAGTTTGTCGAGTTGTTATGTGAGCAGTTGCCTTCTTTTTATATTTAACAGTAGAATGTGGGGTGGTTTGTTTGGAATTTAATGAGGGGAATGATGAAACTGAAGGAATGTTATTGTAATTAATCACATTTGTATTTGGAAAAACTTCACTGATGATTTGAGTAAGAGGCCCAATATCCATTTCTGAAATGTCTTGCAAAATAGATGGCGATTTAGATGATCGTTGATGTATTTCAGTTGGAGCTGGTTCAGGATTGTAAAAATTGTGGTCTGATATTTCATCGTCTTGAAATATTGTATTTTAAGACTTTCCAAGGTTGAATCAAGAGAAGGAGCTGGAAAAGTAAGGGAGCCGTCACACGAAGGATTATTTGCTATGGAAGAAGAAGGGCTTGATGAATGAGGAAAAAGTGCGAGCGGTTAGGAATTTCATGATCGGAATCTGAGTCACCACTTCCCTCTAAACATGCATGGATATTTGGCACAAGTGAAAAAATCTTCGCAGCCCGTGATTGTTTTAATTGTAAAGAAGCAAAAAACAAACAAATCAACCCATAACCAAAAAAGCGAGAAATTGTAAAACATAAAACGCAAACAAAAATGATTAAATTGAATTTAAACGTAACTGTCTTCCTAACCTAACTAAGTCCGGCTTTGTGGCAGAGTCCCATGCAAGGTACATGCTAGGCGTTATGATAACCCATATACAATTGGCAATGGCCCACCCGAGGAACATATAAAAAAATAATAAAATTCCTTTGCAATTAGCAGTGTGCCATGTGTGGAACATCAACATAAGTAGGTTGTAAAAGTGAGGAAAAACATACAAAAGTGATTCAATTAAGACATGGTGAGATAAACTAGAGTTTTAGGAGCATGCTACAACAAAAACATTCAGCCGCAAAGCATAAAAAAACCATGAAATTATTATTTTACCTTTAGCACCGAAGAAGTACGACGTCTTGACGACATTGTAGCTGACAAACTGACAGATATAGTGTTTCCAGGTCGGGAAAATATTTTTTTTCCGAAAAAATAATTATAGTAATTTATGTTTTTTTAATTTGTAAACTTATTTTATAAATAATTAATTAGCTATATTTTTTCCAAAGTAGTGTTCCGCGCAAGGCACAATACCAATCTAAGGGTTAATTTATGAATACTATCATTTTGAGCAGAATATAAATTGTAATTTTACAGTAATCAAATAACTTATATCATCAAAACATCAACCAGTATCATTTCAACCATCAAACGAATCCCACTTCTGGCACTAATGTGAAGATGAAGAAGACGATGAGGTTTATGTAGCCAATGCCTTGGAACTCGGTAATGCAGGCGTAAGGTGAAATGACGTAAAAGCCCCGCGTGCTGTGATTAGCCAGAAAAACCATTTAGATGACGAAGACGATGATGATAGGCATGACGAACCTGGCCATCATACACCGGTAATCCGCAGACGCATCGGACAAAAAACGGTGTAACTGACCTTCAAGGATGTCGAAGGTTCATTAAAGAAGTTCAGTGGAGATAATCACGTGGAAGTTCAACAGTGGTGAAATGATTTTGAAGAAATGGCTTCCATTAGTTTCCATAGTTATATTGACACTAACACCATTTTAAAGAGTTTTAAGGGTCTGATCATAAAAAAAACAGAAGACCTTTGGGGGATTTCGGTCGATATATTAAAAAATATTATTACCTTTATTGCACCATATTTAGCGTTCTTGTTTAATAAATGTATAGAAGTCGGTCAATTTCCAAATTTAATGAAGCTTAGTAAAGTGATCCCACTATTCAAGTCGGGTAATAAAAGTGACCCTTCTAATTTCAGACCGATATCCATACTCCCAGCTCTTAGTAAGATATTTGAAAAAAATATATTTATGCAACTGTTATCCCATTTTGAAAATAACAAATTGTTACATGACAGTCAATTTGGGTTCTCAAAAGGTAAATCCACTACTGATGCGGGCGTAGCTCTCATTAAACATATATTTGATGCTTGGGAGAACAAGCGGGACGCTATTGGAGTCTTCTGCGATCTGTCTAAAGCTTTTGATTGCGTTGATCACCAGACGCTGCTGATGGAATTACGGCATTACGGTGTTACGGGTAGGTCACTTGATCTACTCCGATCATATTTATCTGACAGGATTCAAAGGGTTAATATCAATGGAACTGACTCTTCTGGTGCTCCTTTATCCATGGGGGTGCCACAGGGCTCAATATTAGGACCTTTACTTTTTTTAATTTATATAAATGATCTTCCGTACTATACGAAAGATCTGTGTGAGATAGTGTTGTTTGCTGATGACACCTCTCTGATTTTCAAAGTTGACAGAAAACACCCTAATGTTGACGACGTAAATAATGCTCTCTCTCCAGTACTACATTGGTTCACGATTACACATTGTTTATTGATTGTTAAGTTCACAATGCCTAATGTTAAGCAATCAAATATTAATTTAAACATGGGTAATGAACCTATTGAAATAGTTCACTCAACAGTATTTCTGGGCATTACCATTGATTCTAAACTGCAATGGGGCCCTCATATTGATAATAATTTCCATTTCCGTTTCCGTTTCCGTTTCCGTTTCCGTTTCCGTTTCCGTTTCCGTTCCCGTTCCCGTTCCCGTTCCCGTTCCCATTCCCCATTCCCATTTCAATTTCAATTTCCATGTGCGACTGAAACGAAGTCCAGAGGATCGTATATGCGAAAACATTGTTAGAAGGTTCCGCGAAGTTGTTTGTGAGCTACGCACGTTGCGCCAAAACGTGGGACCAATTAAAAAATGCGCTAAAAGATGAATTTGGAGAAGCAGTGGACAGTTTGCAGATCCACCGCGATTTGAGTACCAGAAAGAAGAAATACGAAGAAACGCTGCAAGAGTTCGCATATAAAATGTTGCAGATTGCGGCGCCGGGGAACCTGAAAGCGCGTACTGTTATTCAGTACATCATAGAAGGCATTCCAGACGACGCTGTAATTAAAGCAATGCTGTACGGTGCAAGTGATATGAGACAGTTGAAGGAAAGATTCAGTCAATACGAGAAAATGAAACAAGAGATATCGAAATCTAAAGCACGAAAACCCGAGAGGAAAGCTGAGAAGACGGGGCGTTTGGAGAATAAATATAAACCTGAAGGCCTAGGGAAAACTGGTTCAACGGCGGTGAAGAAGAGATGTTTCAACTGCGGTACAGAAGATCACGAGAGTGCAGTGTGTCCCTCGAAGGAAAAAGGGAAAAGGTGTTTTAAGTGTGGTAAATTTGGACACATATCCGTCAGGTGTTCAGCAACGCCCAAGGAAGTGCATTCAGTATTTCAGACGGCGAATGTCAAATATCAAAAAGAGGTACAAATTAAGGACAATAAGATATTTGCATTAGATTTAGTGGATACAGGTTTGACATTAATGTATAAAAGCGCGCATGAAAGTTTGGGATCACCACCTCCGCATTGTAAAAAGGTATGTTATGAGGGGCTGGGATCTAATGTAAATGAGATGCTAAGTATGTTCACCACTAGCATGAGCGTGGAACATAAGTTAGATGACGATACAGACGCAGACAAATCGACACAACCCGATATTTCAAAAATTAATTTAGTAGAGGATTTAAACGAAGTTGGCTTATCTCATATTAAAGAGGATCATTTTCAGGAAGAAATCCAAAAAAATATTGAAAATCACAAACCCGAAGAAGCTACGCGAGATGTTGGCATACGCACAAATATCATTTTGAAGACCGATAAACCTACAGTTTTACGGCCACGCCGATTGGCTCCTTCAGAGCGAAAAGAAGTAAACGAGTTAATGCAGTTAAAGATGGAAGACGGTATACGTCCTTCTACCTCAGAGTATACAAGCCCAGTATTAATTAAAAGGAAAGACGGTAGTCTTAGAATTTGTGTAAATTACCGAAAGATAAATGAAATTATGTCACGACCACTCACTCCTTTACCGTTGATCGGAGTCCCGAACATGTTTTCGAAAACCATTTTACCAACTAATAGATCCCAAAAATGTTTTTCACTTTTATAATTTTCACCGAATGAACTGTAGACCAATGCACGCTTGACCAACGCATCGTTTGAGTTTTTAGCAGTACACCGAATGAATATTAGACCGTAAAACCATTAACGTTATATACAATTTCTTACTCCGCTTTTGACCGCAGAAATCATCGATCAAAGAATATAACAAAAAGGCAAATTCATGAAAATATTTGTATCGTTAATAATAATATTAATAAATTCAATTTAAAATAAAAATATGTATGTATATTTTTTTACATTATGTATTTTTAAAGTTATTACTGTATTCCCTTGATTAATCGCTTCTTGTAGTTATCTAGTAGTATTTTTTTTTTTCCGGTTGCAATATCAATAATTGCCTACCACATATTTTGTTCATAGACTTCAGAACTGCACTGTGTAACACTAATCAAATATTTATTATTGTATTCGAACACGGTATTTCAAAAATCCATGTCATGTTGTTTTAAATTTTAGTGAGGGTACTTGTGAGAGATCATGACAAATAGAAGCCGTTCTAACAGTGTGGTGTGGTTTTTTTTACGTCAATTACGCTGCGTGTGAAATTATTATAGAATGAGTAACATCAAGTGGTTAAAGTCCAATCACGGAAAGAATATATTATTTATCGATGGATACTCGTATTATCTTATTAGACAAAATGATTTTACTTATTATTGGTGTTGCACTAAGAAGAGATCAGCAAAATGTGGTAAATGTTATTACGCGCTGTACAGAACGAGAGCATATGATTGTGAATCAAAATTTATCTCATGCTCATATTCCAGACCCAGAAAAAGAAATAAAATTGAATATTGCAGATGCAAGACCAACTAAGAATGGACGTTTTAGCAAAACACGGATCCGCGAAGAATTTTAAAGACTTTTGGAAGGCCACTAAGAAGTACGATGTTAGGCCTGACCTCCCAGTGAGTGTCGATGGGGTGAGTGAGCCGGCCCGGATCGCTAATGCCTTTATGCGCCACTTTAGAATTAGCTCTCCATTGAGACCTTCAGTCTCCACCCAAAGCACTGAGTCAGCATGTCGGGGAGAGGCGGCGCCGTTGCGTGTCTCGGCAAAGCAAATACGAGAGGCGCTTAAAGGCATGAGCGGTGGTAAATCTCCCGGTCATGACGGCATTAGTGTGGAGCATTTGCGATGTGCTGGGGCTCACCTGCCGAGAGTGCTGGCCCTGTTCTTCTCAATGTGCATAAGTCATTGTTACTTACCACACGAGCTAATGAAAACCATTGTCGTGCCCATTGTTAAGGATAGGACCGGGGACATCTCGGATAGTAAGAATTATCGTCCGATTTCTCTTGCAACGACAATTGCTAAGGTGCTGGATAGTGTGCTTAACTCTATACTGGATAAATACTCGAACATACATGATGTACAGTTCGGGTTTCGACCCGGACTCTCAACTGAAAGCGCCATTGTAAGCCTTAAGCACACTGTCCAATACTACACTGATCACGGGACCCCGGTATACGCCTGCTTCTTGGACCTCTCCAAGGCCTTTGACCTGGTCTCATATGATGTGCTTTGGGGAAAGCTGGGGAGCGGGGGTGTTCCGAAAGAGGTGCAAAATACACTCAGGTTTTGGTATGCTAACCAAACAAATATTGTAAAGTGGAGCGATTCCTTGTCGGATCCGTATGTGTTGGAGTGCGGAGTGAGGCAAGGGGGTTTATCCTCGCCGAAACTCTTCAACATGTACATAAACGATCTCATCGTTGAGCTGAGCAGCATGCGTGTTGGTTGTCGGATGGATGGTGTTAGCATGAACAACCTAAGCTATGCAGACGACATGGTGCTGCTCAGCCCCACGGTGGGGGGCCTCAATGCAATGCTGAAGGTTTGCGAGTCATATGCTGCAAATCATGGGTTAACATATAATGTTAAAAAAACAGAATATATGGTCTTTGAGACCGCTGGTAAATGCCCAGATAATAAAACTAATATCACCCTTAATGGCTTGAACATAAAACGTGTAACGAAATTTAAATATCTAGGGCATATCATCACCAGCGACCTTAAAGATGATAATGATATCGAAAGGGAGAGGAGGGCTCTAGCGGTTAGAGGTAATATGTTGACTCGCAGATTCTCTCGCTGCACAGAAGACGTAAAAGTCACGCTTTTTAAAGCATACTGTCAAAGCCTGTACACGGGAAATCTGTGGGTCAATCACACAAAAAAATCGCTGGAAGCCCTGCGAATCCAGTACAACAATGTCTTTAGGATGATGTTGGGACTGCCACGCTTCTGCAGTGCATCAGGGATGTTCGCTGAATATCAAACTGACGGTTTCGAAACTGTCATTCGCAAAAAAACGAGCTCCCTTATTATTAGAGTTAGGGACAGTCCTAATAGCATCCTGAAGACATTGGCGAACCGGTGTACATCACCGCTCTGGTGGTGCTTTGTACGGAGAGTGACCAACTCGGGAGCTTACCCTTTCACGTGATCGTCGCTCTTCGCATTATTAGCCTGCATATTTTTATTTTTGTTACGTTTAATTTATTTTCTAAAATGTTGCTAACAATAGATTTAAGACACTGGACTAACAAAATATGGATGTATAAACTATCTGAAATAAAGAGTATTATTATTATTATTTTGATATCTAAAGATTTCTCCAACCTTAACAAAGGCGGGTACATTGCATTATGACGCGGACCTCAGTCAAGCGTCATAATGTTGAGAGTTGTAGATCCAGATGTTAAAAACTTTCGGGTGATCCTACAGGTATTAAGGATACTGGCTTTTTGAAGAAGATAAGCTGATTGTGTAGGGATGTTTAATATTTCTAGGCTCTTTTTCAGGCTACGTGGTATAACTCCTGTTGAAGACAGGACTATTGGGATGATATGAACGGTTTCTGCTCGCCATTGAATTTTTAGTTCTATTGCTAGATCGTGGTACTTAGATATTTTTTCGGAAATAGTTGATTGGAGGTTATGGGTATTGGGTATTGCTATATCAATTAAATAAATTGTTTTTCTTTTTTTGTCATGAAGAGTAATATCAGGTCTATTAAAGTGTACTGTTCTATCGGTGATTAGTGTTCGGTCCCAGTATAGTTTTGTTTCTTGGTTTTCAAGAATGACTGGCGGTGAATATTTATAGTAGGGTACTTTTTCTTTAATGAATTTATGCGAATGTGCTAGGTGCTGGTGTATTATGGAAGCGACTTGATCGTGGCGGTGTTTGTAGTCTGACTGTACTAGAGTTTTACAGCCTCCAGTGATATGCTGAATAGTTTCGGGGGCGCTGTTGCAGTGTCGACAGGCGTCGGTTGGTAATTCTTTTGTTATATGCTTGCGGTAATTCCTAGTTGCTATCACTTGGTCTTGTATGGCCATCATAAAAGCTTCCGTTTCAGGAAAGAGTTCGCCCCTCTTCAGCCATTCGTTCGACGCGTCTATGTCGACATGAAGTTGGCTTAAGTCGGCTCTATGTCTTCCGTGAAGAGACTTTTGAGACCATTCGGCAATTTTCTTTTGGTTGTCTGTAACTGTTTCATTGGTTTGTATGTTCGCATCGTTAAGGTTGAGTGGTGTGAGCTTTTTGTCAATTTCAATTGCACATTTATGTAGTGATGATGTGTTAGCCTTGCTGTGAAAATATTGTCTGAGATTGGTGATTTGCCTGTTATGTAGGTTGTTGATATCTATGAAACCTCTTCCTCCTTCTTTACGGGGTAATGTCATTCTTTGTGTGCATGATTTTGGGTGATGTTTCCTGTGCTTTGTCATATGAGTGTTTATGATGCGTTGTAGTGCTTTTAAATCTGCCTGTGACCATGATATAATGCCGAATGAGTAGGTCAGAGTTGGGATTGCGTAAGTGTTAACTGCTTTGGTCATGTTTTTAGAATTGAGGTGTGTTCTTAAAATCTGCTTTAACCTGTGTTTGAACTTTGAAATTAACTCAGCTTTTGTGTGTTTCTGATGTATATGTTTGGATTGCTGGAAGCCCAGGTATTTATATGTTGATTCTTCATCCATTGGCTTAATAATTTCTCCTGTATCGAGTGTGTAAGTATTATTTTGTAGCTTGCCCTTTTCTATAGAATTAATTTTACATTTTTCTACGCCGAATTCCATACATATGTCAAGGGAGAAAGTTTGAGTAATATCTGCTAATCTAGATAAGTTTTCTTTATTTGAGGCATACAATTTTATATCATCCATATACATCAGGTGTGATAATATATGCTGATCAGTGCTGTTCATTTTGTAACCTGCTTGAGAATTATTTAATAACTGTGACAATGGGTTCAGAGCTAGGCAAAACCATAAGGGGCTAAGAGAGTCCCCTTGAAAAATACCACGTCTAATATTAATAGGTTCAGTAGTTATAAGAGTTTCGTGATTTTCTTTTATTTTAAGTACTGTGGTCCAATTTTTCATTGTAGTGTTAAGAAATGAGACTATTGTAGGATGTATTTTATTAATGTGTAGAACATGTATAAGCCAACTGTGGGGTACTGAATCGAATGCTTTGCGGTAGTCAATAAACATGGTGTGTATATTTTTCCTCTTTCTAAATGCCTCCTTTATTGCTATTGCGTCTAATGTTAGCTGCTCTTTGCAGCCTTGGCTATATTTTCTGCAGCCTTTCTGCTCTTCTGCTAATAATTGATTTTCGGACAAATGTTTGTATATCGTTTCAGAAATACAGGCAGTGAGAATTTTGTAAATTGTTTGTAAACATGTTATTGGTCGGTATTTCGCGGGATTTTTTGTATCGCTGTCTTTCGGTATCATATATGTAACTCCATGTGTTATATATTTTGGCATTATGTGGGGCGTCTGGATAAACTGATTTATAGAGTTGTGAATGTATGGGAAAGTGCATGTTAGCTTTTTGTACCAGAAGTTGTGTACGTGGTCAGTTCCTGGGGCTTTCCAATTATGTGTACGGCTGATAACATCTATGAAAGTTTCTGCAGTTATATGCTCAAATTGCATCTCAAGAGTATTGGAGGCTACAAACTGTTCATCTTTTAACCAATCAGCGTTTTTATTGTATTCTACAGGGTTTTGCCAAATGCAGGCCCAAAATTGGTGCAGATCTTCGGGTGCAGGGGCTTCATTTTGTGTTCTATTGGTTCTATTGGCTCTGTTATTTTCCGTCGGTGCTCTCAAGTTTCTGTAGAATATTTTTTCATTGCTATTGAATTTGGAGTTCTGTGATTTTCTATTCGTGCATGTAAGATAACGCTTGAGTCGGCTAGATGTAGCAGTCAGTTTTTGTTTTAGAGTATCTAGAAACTGATCTAGGCCGATGTTATCTGCTTCATAGGTAGCGTGAATCTTGAATTTATTTTTTATGTTTTCTACTGTATTTAATATTGCTTGGTTTCGGTTTCCTCTTATATATTGTGTTAAATGTGCTATGTATAGACGGTAGGTATCAATCTTCTTTTCTAATCGCTTTTGCCATTTCGGTTTTCTGTCCTTATTATTTGTAGGCTGTTGGTTATCATTTGATTCGTGTATTTTTGTGCCATTGCATGTTGCTGTAGTATATGCTGCGGAATAGATTAAAGTCTGGAGGGCAACAAAGTCCTGTTCAGTAGATAAATGTTTCGGTAGAATAGTTTTGTTTAGATAGTCAACTATGAAATTTAGTTTTCGAGACGATTTTTGCTTTGGGATGTATGGCCTAGACGTGGGATCAGAATTAATGAACTTACTTAAAGTGTCGTTGAATAACTTTTCAATGGTAGTTGTATCAATGTAGGACTTATTGGTGTGAGATGTGTTATATGGGATTTGCGTCTGTGTGTGTGTTTCTATGCTTAGTTGATTTGATTGCGAGTCTATTTCATTATCTACGTCAGTTATGTGTAGTATTTCATCATTATGTATAATATTTCTCTCTAGTGATAGTTCTACTTCTTGTTTAATTTGTTCAATTTTATCTCGTGACAAAAGTTTGTTTCTGACTATAGTTCTTTGTTGGTCAGATATGCGCTGTTCAGTGAAGTGGGAGAGATTTGGATAGTGATGAATAAATGTATCGTATAATTTCTTCCTATAAGCTGTCATATTTTTCTCGAGTTCAGTTACTTCATAATAACATCGCATCACTGTTTCATTCATTTTGTCTGACCACCTCATTCTGATATATGTGTTATTTGTATTTGTAGTGTGACTTTGTGTTGTATTTTGATTATTACTTGCTATTATAGTTTCCTGCACTATTGGTCTTATTTCTAGTTCCTTTGTAACTTCTGCTCTAATTTCGTTAAGAACTTGCTGTGAAAGCAGCTTGTTATTAATGATAGATCTGCGTTGATCGCCTATACGTTGTCTAGATGCCTCCATAGATGGGAAAGTTTGATTGAATTGTTGATGTAAAGGTCCTAGATATGATCTTTTATTCTCTCTTTCAAGGTTAGTAAGGGTTAGATATGTGCGCCAAATGAACATGTTCATATCATCGCTCCATTTTTTACGCGCACGTTTGGGGCCAGCAGTGGGTGCAGACTGAGAAGCAGTTACCTCCTGCACAACATCTACTGACATGGGGGTTGCTGTGGATGAACGGAATTCTACTGGGTCCTGGAAGGAATGGGGAGATGAGCTGGGTGATTGGAATAAACTATGGGTTGATGAAACTGGTGATAAAGATGAGTTTTCGGCTGTCGTATATTCGGGTACATGCCCAGCGGGAGCCCGCCTGCTCAACTCCTCGCCACCGACGGTTCGCATGCTGAGACACCCAGCGTCGGCTCTAGGTGTGCCCCGGCGGTAGCCCCCGGGAAGCGGCCGTAAATTATATTTATTTCTGTGCATCTCCATCATAGCTGGGGTTGGGTTTGGGATCGTTAGTTAAGAAGGGTAGCCGAGATGTTATTGGCGAATAAACTCCTACAATCACTCGATCTTTTGACTGTGTACGGTCTAGATGTTCAGAGTCGACCGCTCTACTTGTACAAGCCTTCTCATAAGCCCCCCCACCACGACAAGGTGATCCCTTGGGGGGGTTATTATTATTATTATTATTATTAAAATTATTATATTAGCCCGCGTAATTATATCATCATTTCGGAATTTGCATTTACACTCTTTTTTTGCCACATTACAATTTAATACTTTTTTCTAATTATCAGTACCAGCATAATACAATTATATTATAAACATTTTTCCATCACGTCACATTTTTTTGTCATTTGCCTAGAAACATTCAAATATCTGCCATTGAAACGATTTTTGTTTTATTATTTAACAGCATAAAGATTAATAAAATGTAAACATAATACATGCGATTGATAGTCAGAATGCTGAAAATTTCAATGTACTTCGAATTAAGCTTCTACTATGATTCTATGCAAAGTTAAGTCTAGTTAAGCTTTACCATATTTTTTGCGTACATTCGAAGCTGCGCATTTTATATGGACGAATTCTTAATACCATTCTAATGCGAATATTTTGCGATTCTGAATCTAAATCAGCTGTTATTGTTTTATCAAAAAGGCAATGAGTTGATTCTGTGCAAAATAACTGTTGACTAGTGTTATTTGTTTCTTGTTGAAGGGTGGTAAAATAGGTTTTGAATATACAAAATCAATAGTAAGTTAATATACTCATATTTTAACTAATTTGTTTCATATTGTTATTAGTAAGGTAATTTGTTATTAAGTGTCTACTTTCTTTTTAGTTTGGCTGGCACCGACTCCAAAACTAACTGATTATTGTAAATATTTAAATACGTGTTAAAGATTAATACTTTCATCGAAGCAGTCGAAAGAATTTATTTTATACTTTTTAGTGTTTAGACATTTAAATAGCTATTAAGGCAGTTTTTACTTGTGTTTTTTTATAAACATTTTTTGCGGGGTTTTTTGAAGTCGGTTTTTATTTTTGTTGAAATTTAACTTATTTGTTACTTTTTAGTGAAATTTATTAATAGGTAGGTAGACCAAATCAAAACGAGCTGCTTTAATGAGACAGTGCCGGTCTTATGAGACTAAAGACGAAAAGGTATAACGAGCCTTTAATGTTTAAAGAATTACTTAAAACTACTAATCTTCAAAGAGTTATACCTTTCATCATCAGCTAAGCAACATAACATGATGAGTACGAGACGCAAATACTGGAATCGTTTTAGAAAAAATAAATAAAACACTTAACATGTCGTTAAAATTCAAGAGTGGCCCTCGTTTTCATGGAATCCCATCACTAGACCAAGACTTGATGAAATTGAGACTATCTCGAGAATAACACTCAATATGGCCCTATAATATTGAAAGAATTATCCACGAACTCCTAATCGTTAAGGAGTTACACCTTCCATCATCAGCTTAGCAACATGAGATTATAAATACCAGACGTAAATACTTGAATTGTTTTAGAAAATAACTAAAATAGATTGTACGCGCCTATAATACTTGAGGGTTTCCCTCAATTTGCCTAAGATTCCTTCATCAGATCCAGATGTGGTACCAATAGGACTAACTCCAGGATATACCCTTTTGAATAAAAAAAAGAACTCTAAAAATAGTCTTACAATTCTCGAAGATATCAATATTTAAAGAATCATAAACTAATTCCTAATCGTTAAGGATTTGTACCTTCCATCATCAGCTCACCAACATAAGATGATAAGTACCATGCGTAAATACTTGACTCGGGCTTGGTCGGCGCTGGAGCCTGTGGCTTTGGCGCGGCTGCAGCCGGTGTGCTGCGAGCTGGGGCCTGAGGAGTGGCCCCTTTGCTCGCTCGAGCGGGTGCAGGTCGCGCGGCCGGTCCTGGTACCGGCGGCGCGTTCGCCAAGCGGCGGTCAGCGGCCAGGGGAGGCCGGAGACGCTCGGGAGGCAGGCGTGCCTCCAAGGCCTCAATCCGCGCGTTGACGTAGGCGAAAACATTGCTGTCTCCGCCGGCGTCAACAACGCGGGGCGCTTGCCCGGTGAGGCTCGCGCGGAGCTTGGCCATCTCCTCGCGGAGTTCGACCAGCTCTCGCCCCTGACGGCTGAGCTCCGCTTGTAGGCGGGAGTTTTCGGCCTGGAGCTTCTTCGTCTCGTCTGAGACGGTTCGGGAGTACAGCTCGCCCGCTGTCCTCGCAAACTCCTCCGCCGCGGTCTTGAGGGCCTTCTGGCTCGTGCCCTTAAGGTGGCCCGAACAGGCGATCACCTTACGGACGATCGCCACCGAGCCGTCCATGCGCTCCTTAAGGACGGACGCCGTCATGTCGCGCTCGTCTTCCTCGTCTCGCGACGACTCCGACGTACGCGACGCCCTCTCACGCAGCTGCCGAAGGTCGTGGTCCATCACGGCTAACTCCCGTTCACCACGCTCCTCCGCCTCTGCCCGCTCTTCCCTACGCTTCTTCAGCGCGAATTCTTTCTTGGCCGCCGCCAGCCCGACGTACTCGCCGGTGGTCGGCGAACGGCCTCTACCCCTCGATTTCACGGATGCTGGTCTTCCGCTAGTAGACGAGGAGCCTGACACGCTTCCGTCCGACGCGGAACCAGCACCCTCGTCGCTCTTTTCGGCCTTGACGTTGCCGCGTTTGCGCCAGAGCTTGCCGGCTTCACCCTCGGACTGAGGGTCCACCGTCATGCGGCTCGCGCTCGAGTCCGACTCCGGCTCCGACGCAACGCGGGACGTCGCTGGACTCCGACTACAACTCCTGCTCCGACTAGTACCGGCGCTGGAGCGACCACTGCGCAGAACGCGCCTAGCCACTCCACCCGGCTTCTCCCTCTCTGTCTCCGCCGATGGTGAGGGCGGAGTTGGTGAGCTCACCAATGAGCAGTCGGTGCCTCCCCCAGAATACGAGGGGCAGGACGCGTCCGAGGACGCGCCGGCGGATTCTCCGGCTTCACGGCCGGTACCGCCCTGGGGTACAGTTTTCTTACGAGCTGCCTTCATAGTGATGTAGCTCAATTTTTTGAGTGGTAGAGCTCCCACTTGAAGGCGAAGAGAAAAGAAAGGAAAGAAGACAAAGACCAAAAACAGACAACACAAAGAAGGAAACAAGAAACCCCAAAGATCCCCCCCGAAAAGAGTGCCCATTCACGAACCTCCTCAAAAAGGAGGGACGGGAGGGCACGGGTGTCAGGACATTGCCGTCGACTGGAGAGATCCGATAGGACGTCTCTAGCCGCCGTTGCCCGGGGTAAACCTGACCCGACTGCTTGCCCTTCCCCCCTAATCCCCAGAAGGGGATTCTGAGGGACGGACAAGACAGCCAGGCACGCGAGGAGGTTTCCTGACCCGATACCCCGAGGTCGAGTACCTAGGCTAAGTTCAAATATCCATGTAAGCAAAGCGTTTTGACAGCTCATGCTAAATGTGCCAATTTAATGTTTTCATATATTTTAATACTAGCTGTGCCAGCGGTGTCACCCGCGTTTATGGTTAATATTATAAAGACTATTTCCGTCATACATGATTTCTATGTAACTTTAACCATTAAGGATGCACACGCGACGGAAGCTTAAAAAATTTAGTAATTTCTCCCGTTTTCCCAACTTTTCCCTTCACTACTCCGCTCCTATTGATTGTAGCGTGATAAAAAGTACACTATAACCTGCCCAGGAGTAAGAAGAATAATTGCACCAAGTTTCGTTAAAATCCGTCGAGTAGTTTTTGTTTCTATAAGGAACATACAGACAGACAGACAGACAAAAATTTTACTGATTGCATTTTTGGCATCAGTATCGATCACTTATCACCCCCTGATAGTTATTTTGAAAATATATTTCATGTACAGAATTGACCTCTCTACAGATTTATTGTAAGTATAGATAATATAATTTATTTTCAAAAGCTGATTATGGATGATCGTGGAACGTGATTACTTATGGGACGTTAAAATAATAATAAATAAATATACGACGACATCACATGGGTCATTCTTTTTTTTAACCTACATGTTGTTAAAATTAAAAAAAAATAATTATAACGCGTTCTAGTCAAATCTGATATGTTTTCTGACAGCTAAATGTCTGTTCTATCTGAAAAAGTTGTTGGCCGCGAAGTTTACAAATTATTGTAAGATTTTCAAGGTCTTAAAGATGAATTGGGCTAATAATTGTACAGCTGCGTCACAATATATTTTAATTTTTTTGTATCAAATAGTTTAACTCCAATAACTTGCAAATTATTTATTACAATAATAATCAAATGGTCCTTTTAGAAAACTTACAAAGCAAAACTTCTGTATATAATAATAAATATATATTTTTAATCTTATACCACTCTGTCACAATTGCAGCTAGTTTGAAGTATATTTTTGCTATAATTCAATTTTAACCACTTCTAGCACATAAATATTAATGTCGTAGACTATATTATAGTTAACTATTTTTAATATGATGTTTCCGAAATTGTACTATTCATAACAAAATATAAAAAGGACTACATACATTTCACAACCAGGAGACATTATCGTGACAGAGTGGTAGAGTAGGTGATAGAGTTGTTATTCTATAAAATATCAGGTTGTATTTTGAATTAAAATCGGTTTTAAATATACTTATTTAGAAACATTTATTACTTCTTTAATATAATTAATTTTTTAACAGTCTTCAGCTTTCTTAAATCGATACTTACATATTAATAAAATCATATTGCAGAACCTTTGGAATGAGAGATCAGTTTTAATTAAAGTATAAAAATTATAAGACTTTTAACTTGTCTCAACTAAATAAAAATAATAAAATATCTAACTTGCCTGAAAAATTAAAATAAAATAATAATCATCAACAAAAAATTACTTTCTCCACAAGTGATACTAGTCCTAATCAGTCTTACTTTTCGAACACTGGCAAAGGTTCGTCAAATTTGAAAAACTGTCTTCTTCCTTTCTTAACCTCATAAAGCCCAAAGACCTAATTTAATGACAAAAATATGTTGACACTCCGGCCCAATACAGTTTTAAAAATCATTAAATTACGGCCCAGCGACCTAAAATTATGACATGACATTTAAACGTATTTTTTGGTTTAAATAATCCCGCCAATTTAAATTTGTCAACAAAAAATTATTAACCTTGAACGCATCTCTAATTTTGACAATGTCAACTTGACAGTTTAGAACCAATAAACTGTCTTTTTGACGTTTCATCTCACGTGAACGGACCCGTCTTGGAGATAAGTAAGTAAATCTATTCATATCTTTATAATCATGACATGGTGATATCTGAATTATATTGCAAACAGTTGTGGAAATGTTATATATTGTTCTCACGCTTTTTTTTCATTGCAAAGTCATTTTAATTCAGTAATATGCGAACGATAAACACTATGTCCCAAAATAAGGTCGGTGGGTTTTTATTGTAAAAGTTAACCTATCTTCTATGTCATAATTTAAGGACATTGGGTGTTTGGCAGGTAGTGTTGTTGCGATAGCGATAAACTATCGATAGTATCATAATACTATCGTGGCCTCGAAAATCAGTCATACTATCGATAGTCCTATCGAAAATATCGATAGTATTGATATATAAAAATATGTGATATTATTCCTAAAGATCAATACTATAGATACTATCGATAGTATCAGCACAAACGCTATTGATAGTTTCGATACTATCGATAGTATCAGTACAAACACTAGTAGTTTGCCTTATCAATAGTGGAACATTTTACGATACTATTGCTTGTATTTAAAAGATGACTTCATAGCTCATCTACATTTGCGGCTATTGGCGTATACGTCGCAGTCATCTGGTTGAATCTGCTAATTCGTTGAATGACGATATTTAATTGAATGTCTAGGCCGAACGTTGATTAAACAAGCGTCACTCAACGTTCAACTAGTTAGCGGATTGTAACATAGCTCTTGGAACAGAGCGGACCAATAGAACCAGATGACTGCGACATATACAGGAAGAATTTTTAATCACTATCCAAATTTTGAAATTTTGTATTTTTTCTTTTAGTATCACTCAGTACTAAAATATTGAGATATAGCATTACAAAGTTGTCTAAAAAAGACGACGTAAAGGGTCACCGCGCGCCGCATGCGCTGCCCCAGCGCCGGACGCGTCCCCTCCCCGCGCTGCCTGTCCCGCACCATTTCATTGATAACATCACAAACTTTACTGCAAAGATAACATCTTCAGTTGCAAATTTTCCCTTCATACTTTCACGGGCTTAGGAACGTCAGACTGCAAAAGGCTTTTTACCTACCTAATTTTTACAGTGATTAGGTACTCCTTGAAGTTTAAATTAAATCGTACCTAGGTACTTTAATATTTACATACGATAATTTTTAAAGTTGATTTTATGCTCTTAAGGTAAAACGAAATGATAATAAGTAGTACTTTTTCCAATTAATTATTTAACTTAACTTAACTTAACTTAACATCACGCCTATAATCCCCGAAGGGGTAGGCAGAGTCAAAGGGGCAGCATGCCCTTCAACCACATTCAGCCATAAATAAAGCCGGGCTGGGTTAGATAAAAAATTGTGACAAAGCAGTGAGTGACAAGTGGCTAACCGGTCGCCTACACAATCACACACCCAAAACCCGATATACCATTAGTCGCCTTTTACGACATGCTAGGGAAGAACCACAGTTGGCATATTCTTTTTAAGTCCCAGACCAACACGGGACAGTGGGCTGGGTTGGATGGAAAGCTGTGAAAAAGGAGTGACAAGTGGCTAGCTCGTCGCCTACTTAGACACATACCCAAAAGTATCAACTTATTTACCTAATACTAAAATAATTGTTCAAAATGCAAACCATTTCTCTTCAAACAGTCTCGCACGTTTCTGCACATTGTATTTTAATTTGTTTAGCACTAAAGTGTCTCTTTCACTTCATCAAATCCTCTAATAATTTGTAGTTTTAATGCGTCCAGTTTGGGCCTCATCCACATACACACGTATTTTTATTTCACCTCACAAAAAAATCACATGGAGTCAGGTCAGATGAGCGCGCCGGCCACAGGAAGGGGCCTCCGCGACCGAGTATTCGGTTGCCATCAATCGCGGCCCACACGTTTGCACTTGAGCACACTTGATGATAGGTTTCCCTTATGTGTGGGTTTCGGTGGAAGACCACCAGTGTTCATTAAGTTTGTTGTACATAATGCTTCATCAGTCCACATAATAACATCCGTCGGGGGCGCAATTAGCCACTCGCAGAAGGCTCGGCGGGGCACTGCGTCTGCTTCACCTAACGCCTGCACCTTTTGGTAATGATAAGGGTGTAACCCAGCGGTGTTAAGCAGTTTCCATACGGCGTACTAGCTGACCTCAAAGCGTCTGGCTGCATTTCGAGTACTCCCACGAGGGTATCTTTCGAAAAAGTTAAAAAAATTTTCTTAGATTTCCACTGGCAGTCTTTGCCTGCCACGTCCTTGTGCGTGTGAAAGTGTAGTGAACTGGCCATGATCTAACAGCCTTGGATCGGCAGCTAAAAACGTTGCACGGTTCGGAACACCACACCCTGATTGCGAAGGCGAGGAAGATTTTTCGCTGCGTTTAAACTCTACCTACATAACAAATAACATCGCACCATTTCGTACTCGCGGGCGGCGCAGGAGCTGCGCTGCGATACGCACGAGACCCGGAAATAGCACGCTTCTGCCGGGCGGGGATGCGCGGACGACTGCTTGACCTTTGTAATTTGTCGCTGCTCGCCACCCTCCCGCCGCCTCCACCCCGCGACCGCCTCTACCCCGCGCCCGCGCTGGCATCGCCCATTGATGTTTATCGCTTTGCGTAGTAGATATTTACGCTAGAAATGGTAACCATGCGAAATTTATAATTGGGTCGGGAAAATGAATTTGTTGTGAAAATATTACCTACATTTTTTTTGGCAGAAATGGGTTCTATTAACGATACCTAATGCCTAGAAAAAATTTGGATAGTGATTAAAAAATCACCTGTATAGATATGGCGACTTCCCTGAAAATCAAATTGCTACCAGAAACGAGATGCTACCAGACAAGTAGGTTAGGTTAGCTTAGAACTGTAACCTCACCCCCCCGCCGGGGTCCTCGGTTTGTCGTACCGGGGGGGCTCAGTAGGCCCTGCCATGGCAGGGCTGAAGCGAAGAGGGACCCCGAGGTGAGCCGCGACTGCACAAATGGCATACGGGCAGTTGCGGCGGTCCGGCTGTAACCTCCGCAGCCGGACCAGGGTTGCCGAGGAAGAGGAGGAGCGGAGTGTTTTCGTTGCTCGCCTCCCTATCCTCGGCAACCCGACAGGGGCGCGCTGGGTCGCGTCGTGGTGGGTCGCGGAGGGATTGAGCGTCTCGATGCTCTCCCTCCGCGACGACAGGGCTCTGCCCTCAATTTGGGTCGCCGGGTGGAAGGCGGCCCCCTCTGGCGAGACGCTCTCCGCGTGCCCTCTGACTTAGCAGAGGGCACAGCGCGAGAGTGGGCCCACGACGCCGGTCTCGGGGACGATCGGCGTCTGAATCCTGGGCGGAGTAGTTGAGACATGCTGGGTGGCCTGGCATGTCTCGACGCGCGCGCGTGCTCGGTGCTGTGCATCCGACGACTGATGGCGTGGGCTGCACAGCATCGACCACCGCCGCGCGAGGTGAGCCGCGCAGCGCGGCACGCGCACTACCGGAGGAGTTGTTGTATAGTCCCGACAGTGGGGATACCGGCTCCTCCGGAACTGCGCCGATGGAGGCCACCTTGGGGTTTAGTCGGTTCGAGTCCGACACACCGCCCTCTGGATCCCCGTCCGGAGGGTGACGGCTCGTGGGAGTTCCCCAAGTAAAAAAAAAAAAAAAAAAAAAAGAACTGTAACCTCAACAACGCGCGTTCATTGAATGAATTCAATTCAATTAAATGTCGTCATTTTTGCATATTTGTTACCGATTTCTTCTTTTCTCGAGGTTCATTCAACGCTTTTCTTAAATCTTCTTCTGTGTATGTCCTTTTTTTCCTTATTCTTTCTTATATCTGAAGAACTCAACTTAAACAGAAAAAATTACAATTTAAGAAATTACTCATTACATACAAAGTATAATAGGGATTAAATTTGTAGTCACAATAAAAAAAATACCTACTACTACTTTTGTATTCAAAAATACAAACAAATCAATTGTAGGGAATTAATTTAAAAAAAATGGACGCGTTTTGATTTTGTTATTATTCCCTGTCGGTATAGTTTGCGTCCATTGTGGACGCAAAGTGCAAGTTTTATAAATTCAGTGTAATTAATCGCGTCCACCTTATTTTAACTGTTAACTATAAAAAAAATAAGCAAATTCATAATTAACACAACTCCTTTTATCATTATCAACGTTTTCAAACAGCCATGGCTATACACATAAAACAATAAAAGACTTACCTTCAAACACACCGCTGCCCACTATTTTTGTCTCATAATCCCGCACGTCCGCGCTCTCTTGTTGAACAGCCGTCTCTTACTATTTTTTCTACACAGGATTGGTTGGGCGAACGGAACTTTTGTCTATGTGTGCGTGCCTCTTATACATTGAAGTATTGGCGGTAATAATATTTTGACTTATTAGTATGTTAGTATACTTAATTTAGAGAGTTTTCTAAGGGAGAACCGTAAAATGGACGCGAATTGGGCGATGGACGCGAAAAGGCGAACTTACCCTATAACGATGGTAATATTCATTCAATCTTGCTAATAAAAACACTCACATTTGGGTAGTACTAACATGTTATATAAATATTAATTATAATAATATTACAATTGGGTTGTTATGTTTACAAAACAATGCACATACATATTTCTTACTCCTATTGATGGGTTTTGATCCAGAAAAATAATGATACCTATCGTAACAGTTCAAAAAGGATAGCAATTATGTAAATTAAATTAAATAAATAATCATTCACCATATAATACTGTGAGAAGAAACAATTAAAGTAATGGAAATCGTTAAACATAAAAGGTTTATTTACTTTTATAAATAATATCATGCATTCTATCATTGTAAATTCTAGTTTGCCTACCTATTTTATTTATATGTATTTCATATCGTATTTATTTATAAATAATAACACAACGATAAGAACTAAACTTGTACAATAGTTGTGCTTAAATATATTTTGCTTAAATTATAGCCATAAATTATTAAAACAAACTTCAAAAATATATTTCATTCCCATTATTTATATATCCCAAATAAATTTAAAAAAGTTACCACTTGAAAATTTAGAACTTATGTATATTAACAAATATTTGCAATTAAAAAAATACAAGTAAATTCATATAATAATACCCCAACCTACCTATATTTATTGTACCATAATTATTTAAAATGTAAATTTTGGAATTCAATTATGACACTATTTATTAAATGTATGAAGTAGGTATATAACAATTTCCTAGCTGCAACTCATTGGATTAAATGTATTTAATGTAGATAATCAAAAGGAACATTGAAATGAAACAAAACAAAATGCTGCTTCTAATAGACCACGCAATATTATTGTGACTTTTTCGTCACCACGGATTAGGGATACGGTTTTATCGGCCACGCACCGTTATTATAAATCCCACTCCGGGCGAGGCTTACTGTCTTCTGATCTGGGCATCGCAGGCGAAACATGTAAGATTTATGTTAATGAGCACTTGTCTCTTGAACAAAAGTCGCTTCATGCAGCCACAAGGAAAGCAGCAAAGGATCGGCGTTACAAATACGTATGGATTAAATACGGTCAAATATACGTCCGTAAAGACGATCACTCAGGGGCCATCCTTATTAAAAATACGGAGTGCCTTAGTAAACTTTGCTAACGTAGACGATTTTCATTGTAATATTTAATAATTATTTTCTTCTTCTTTTATAAATTCAAGTGTTAATGTTTAGATACCAGTAAAATTTTAATGTATAGTTTATTTTACCAAAACTTAGGAAAAGCTAGATCAAAAATTAAAGATATATTTTTAAACCTATCTGTTAACAGCTACGACATTGTTTGTTTAGTCGAAACGAATTTTGAATTTTTGAAACTGAATTTTAGTGTATTCGATGGAGAGATAATAGATAGTCGATACACTGTATTCAGAAGAGATCGAGATGGCACAAACTCCTCGAAATTGAGCGGGGGTGGCATATTTGTGGCTATTAAAAACGATGCAGGTGCTACTAGACGTGTTTGTTGGGAGAGCACGGTCGAGGACTTATGGATATCTATTTTACCCCAGAAGTTAGATAAGACTTCCGTTCATCTATGCTTATGCTACCTGCCCCCGGACCTACCACTGGAGAACATTTCTAATTTTTATCGTAATTGTCAAAATGTCATACTTAATTCTAATTTGGAAGATATATTTATAGTAATGGGCGATTTTAACACTCCTAACATTTCGTGGGCAGCTCACATACAACCCAATTATCTGGCCCCCTCGAACCCATCGGATCATAAAGCTAATTTGCTGCTGGAAACTATAACTGCGTGTAATCTTACTCAATTTAATACAATCCCGAATATGAATAACCGTTATCTGGATTTAGTGTTTTCTACTCTCCCGGTTGGTTCTATCTCTGTTACTGAGACGGATCTATTGTGCCGAGTGGACTGTCACTATCTCGCATATAATATTGAAATTTTAAATATGACTAAAACTAAGCCTATCAAGCCTAACAACATAAACCGCTTTGACTTCAACAAATGTAACTATATAAAACTTAAGTCTGATCTAAGCCTAGTCCCTTGGGAAAAAACATTGTCATCCGGTAACGTTAATGAATGTGTTGATGTATTCTATTCAACTCTTAATGAAATAATATCAAACCACACCCCTCCTATTAGATACGTTTCAAATAAATATCCTACATGGTGGAGTCGTGCATTAATTAAATGCATTAAAGAAAAATATAAATATCATCGTCGCTATAAAAAGTATGGCAACCCGCGTGATTATGATACTTTTGCACTATTGCGTACTAGAAGCAAAAGACTAATAACTGAGTGTCACAGAGTATTCCTTTTTACAGTTGAGGAAAGTTTAGAAGACGAGCCAAAGGCCTTCTGGAAGTATGTAAATGGAAATAAGGGTAGAGCATCGGTTCCTAACACAATGTTTTATAATGGCAAGGAGTCCTCTGATGGTCAAGGCATCTGCGAACTTTTCTCCGAATTCTTTGGCTCAGTATATGACACCCCTTCTTCAGCGGTTTTGCCTGTGGCTCTTGATCTTGATCTCCCTGCAGCTTTTCATTCCTCACTCCATCATTTCACCTTCACACAGCGGGAGATCGCCCTAAAAATAGAAGCTCTTGACGCGCGCAAAGGTCTAGGACCCGATGATATCCCTCCTAAGTTTATAAAGAGCTGCTGTAGGGAGCTGTTATTGCCGTTATCCCTGTTGTTTAACAAATCGATTGCCTCAGGAGTGTTTCCGGGCCGTTGGAAAATGGCCAACGTGATTCCAATTTATAAATCGGGTGACAGAACATCTTGCTGCAATTACCGACCTATAAGCATTCTCTCGTGTTTCGCGAAGTTCTTCGAATCCTTAGTTTATGGACCGCTCTATAATCACTTATGCAGACACATCTCCAGTAGGCAGCATGGATTTGTCAGAAAGAGATCTACCCTAACCAACCTACTGGTGTTCAAGGACTATCTCTGCCATGTGTTTGCTTCTGGTGGTCAGGCCGATGCCCTTTATCTCGATTTTAGCAAGGCGTTCGATAGGGTGGACCATACTCTTCTCTGCTTTAAACTGTCGTACTATGGCATACACGGGTGTCTGTTGAGATGGGTCGTGTGTTATCTCAGTAACAGAACTCAGCTAATAGCTCTAAAGGGTTTTTCATCTACTCCTATATCTGTAACTTCTGGGGTGCCACAAGGATCGCATCTGGGACCACTCTTTTTTGTGATCTTTATAAATGATCTGATTAAACGTTTGTCATGTCCTTCCCTTCTTTACGCTGATGATTTAAAAATATTCACTGATATCACGGACATAGCAAACTGTGAAATGCTTCAAAGGGATCTCGATACTGTATCTGATTGGTGTGTTTCAAACAAGATGAACCTTAACGTAAATAAGAGCTTTATTATCTCATTCACTAAAAAGAAAAATAGGCTTATTCACCAGTACCATATTAAGGGTAAGGCTCTTGAAAGATGTGAGGTAATAAGAGACTTGGGTGTTTATTTGATGCGAAATTAACATTTCATTATCATTACGAACACATTATAAATAAAAGCAATAAATTATTGGGTTTCGTAATTCGAATCACAAAAGCTTTTAAGAAGCCTAAAAGTATTTTATGCTTGTTTTGTAGTTTGATCAGGAGTGTCCTGGAATATTGCTGTCCTGTGTGGTCCCCGTACTACGATGTTCACACGAATGCCATTGAGAGGGTGCAAAAGAGATGCTTAAAGTATATAGCTTACCGGTACAACATGGGCAGACTTCCCAAGGACTATGGCGAAAGGCTTTCTAAATTTGGAATGATTTCTTTACACTCTCGACGGAACAGATATGACCTACTCTGTCTCCATAAAATAGTGCATTCAGCTGTGAATGCCCCGGAGTTATTGTCCTCACTCAGTTTTAACACCCGGTACAGATCGCGAAACCCAAACGTATTTGCCTTACGGGTTTACAAAAACAACACCTCCTTTTTCAATCCCATAGTGAGAATGTGTCGCACATACAATGAGACGGTTCGGGGTGGTAGAGAAATTGATTTGTTCGATAACGGTTTTTCCAGATTTAAGAGAGTTGTTACCGCTGTGTTTGAAGGTGTTTAAGTGTCCTTTTATTATTTTATTATTAAGCGTTATACCCATTATACCCATAGCTATAGAATAAAATATAACATAGAATACTAGTTGTAAGTAAATAAATACTATTAACTCATGTTGTGTATGCTGATTATGGATCTCTGTCTAGATTAATAGTGATAAGTTTTTACTTTTTTCTGTGATGTTTATGGCAGTGATCTGTTTGTGTACCAATTTTAAATAAATAAATAAAATGAAACCTACCTACACTACTTATTATTCATTATAAAAATGATATAGGTATTAATATCCCTAGGTTACACCCCTATATATTGAACTCTAACTATAATTTGAATAAATCAAAAGGTTTTAAAATATCATTTAGTTGTTATTATAATATAAGGAATAAATAATCTATACTTACATATAATAAATCTGTAGAGAGGTCAATTCTGTACATGAAATATATTTTCAAAATAACTATCAGGGGGTGATTAGTGATCGATACTGATGCCAAAAATGCAATCATTAAATTTTTGTCTGTCTGTCTGTCTGTATGTTCCTTATAGAAACAAAAACTATTCGACGGATTTTAACGAAACTTGGTACAATTATTCTTCATACTCCTGGGCAGGTTATAGTATACTTTTCATCACGCTACAACCAATAGGAGCAGAGTAGTGAAGGGAAACGTTGGGAAAACGGGAGAAGTTACTCCATTTTTTAAGCTTCCGTCGCGTGTGCAGCCTTAATGTTTAAAGTTACATAGAAATCATGTATGACGGAAATAGTCTTTATAATATTAACCATAAACGCGGGTGACACCGCTGGCACAGCTAGTCTATAATAAAAAAAACATATTGATTCATAGAACTATAAAATACCTATAAACAATAGATAGAACCCAATGTTTCTTAAGTGGTTAACACCACACAGTACAATAGATCAACTCTCAAAATAGGTACCTATATATTAAATAGAAAGAAGATGAAAATAGGACATAAAATGAGAGTGTGCAACTTACCCGTAGCGATGCACGAAGATGCAGGGATGATAGCAGAATGCCCAGGCATGATGCCAGTAGAAATCTAAAATGATGAATTGAAATAGAAATAGAAATAGAAATATCTTTATTCATGTAGGCTCCACAAAAGCACTTATGAATAGTCATAATTATACAAAATAAATATTCTACCGCCAGGTTCGGAACGTTGATTCTACCGAGAAGAACCGGCAAGAAACTCGGTAGTTACTCTTTTAAATCGCCATGTATACAATAACAATGCTACTTTATATCTACTTCTACAAATTTATATAATTCAAATATAATGAATGTAATACATTACAATAGGAGAGTAGACCATGCAAGAATTAGAGCGCAGACTGCAGATTCCTGTCATTGAAAAAGTCTTCAATTCTATAATAGCCCTTTTTCATGAAAAATGTTTTCATATGTGATTTGAATTTATGAACGGGCGTTTGAATTACCTTATCTGGTAACTTATTAAATAACTTAATGCTAAGCCCCACAAAAGAATTACTGCTTTTATGAAGTCTAAGATGTGGAACGACAAGCTTGTGTTTATTCCTGGTATTCAAACTATGATGGTCAGATTTTTTGGAAAAGAGATTAAAGTTCTTGCGTACATACATAATACAATCAAACATGTATTGCGATGCTACGGTTAATATATTGGCTTCTATAAATACCTCCCTAAGCGAATCCCGTGGTTTAAGGCCATATATGGCGCGGATAGCCCGCTTCTGCAATACAAAGATATTTTGTATGTCAGCAGCAGACCCCCACATCAGAAGGCCGTACGACATTACGCTGTGAAAGTAGCCAAAATAAACCAATCTTGCCGTTCCAACATCAGTCAATTTCCGTATTTTTGTTACGGCATATGCTGCGGAACTAAGTCTTCCCGCTAGAGCAGCAATATGAGGGCCCCATTGCAGTTTAGAATCAATGGTAATGCCCAGAAATACTGTTGAGTGAACTATTTCAATAGGTTCATCACCCATGTTTAAATTAATATTTGATTGCTTAACATTAGGCATTGTGAACTTAACACATTTAGTTTTACCAGCATTTAAAAGTAGGTTATTAATCGTGAACCAATGTAGTACGTGACAGAGAGCATTATTTACGTCGTCAACATTTGGGTGTTTTCTGTCAACTTTGAAAATCAGAGAGGTGTCATCAGCAAACAACACTATCTCACACAGATCTTTCGTATAGTACGGAAGATCATTTATATAAATTAAAAAAAGTAAAGGTCCTAATATTGAGCCCTGTGGCACCCCCATGGATAAAGGAGCACCAGAAGAGTCAGTTCCATTGATATTAACCCTTTGAATCCTGTCAGATAAATATGATCGGAGTAGATCAAGTGACCTACTCGTAACACCGTAATGCCGTAATTTCATCAGCAGCGTCTGGTGATCAACGCAATCAAAAGCTTTAGACAGATCGCAGAAGACTCCAATAGCGTCCCGCTTGTTTTCCCAAGCATCAAATATATGTTTGATAAGAGCTACGCCCGCATCAGTAGTGGATTTACCTTTTGAGAATCCAAATTGACTGTCATGTAACAAGTTGTTATTTTCAAAATGGGATAACAGTTGCATAAATATAATTTTTTCAAATATCTTACTAAGAGCTGGGAGTATGGATATCGGTCTGAAATTAGAAGGGTCACTTTTATCACCCGACTTGAATAGTGGGATCACTTTACTTAGCTTCATTAAATTTGGAAATTGACCTACTTCTATACATTTATTAAACAAGAACGCTAAATATGGTGCAATAAAGGTAATAATATTTTTTAATATATCGACCGAAATCCCCCAAAGGTCTTCTGTTTTTTTTATGATCAGACCCTTAAAACTCTTTAAAATGGTGTTAGTGTCAATATAACTAAAACTAAAACCAATTTTACATTCATTTACTTTTGATTTTAGCAGGGAGTCAGCAAGACGTGGGCTGGAGTTTAATCTGCTAGTTGTTAAAATTGGAATGTTAGAAAAGAATGATTCAAATGCCTTTGCTACATCCGCATCTGAATCAAAATAAGTACCATTTATATTGAGTGAGAACTTGTTGTCTTGTGTTTTATTTTTACAAGTCTCTTTGTTTATAATTTTCCAAGTTGCTTTACTTTTGTTTGTTGCTGACATTATCTTTTGTTTTAAATAACAAGACTTAGCGAATGCACATGTTTTCTTAAATAGTTTTGAGTATTTTCTAACATATTCTATAATTGAAGGATCATTGGAATTTGCTTTCAGATCATAGAGTTCGTATAGTCTCCGTCTACTTTTGTAAATTCCAACAGTTGCCCAGTCACAGAATTTGGACCTTGTGTTATTTATTTGTATGGTCCTTTTAGGAAAGTTACTTTTAAATTCTTTTTCTATAATATTAAACATACTTGAATACAATACATCTACTTCTCTGTCATTATACCTGAGCAACGATAATTTATTACTAACATTTTGTCTAAATTTTTCTACACGAAATGCAGTGATTGGTCGACTAACAACACTTACCGATGAAGGGGCACGCCTGTGCTCCAGGACAGCTAGCTGGCCACTATGGTCTGAGTTAACACAATTTATAATAGATTTTTCTAATACCTTACAGTTACAAAAAATATTATCTAAGCATGTGGCTGTTGTACAGGTCACACGTGTAGGTTCATTAAAAGGTTACCTAAATTAAAAGACTTAAAGAGATTTAAAAACCTAACGGACTCTTGTGTATTTTTCAATATATCAATATTGAAATCCCCACACACTACAACTTTTTTATTACATGAGCTGACTTTTCCTAATACATCTTCCATGACAGTCTCAAAAGAGATTAAACTAGCACAAGGAGGCCTATATACACTTACAATTATATGCTGCTCTAATTCAATACATGCGATTTCAATTGTGCGTTCTACTGAAAGAGATACAATATCTTTACGTTCCTTATACTTCAGAGAGTTTCGCAGTAAAATGAGTGACCCGCCTCTAATAGCGGTGTCTCGAGTAAACGAGCTACAAACATGATAATTATTGATACTCAATAATAATTCGTGTCGACTAAACCAGTGTTCTGTAATACACAATACATGAATATTCTTATCTTCTAAGTACAATTCTATTTCTAACTCTTTACCGGAAAAGCCCTGGATATTTTGGTGTACAATATTTAGGTAGGTGGCTTTTTCCTTTGTCACCAAGGCGCTAGAGGACTTCTCTATTGTCTCAACATTAAATTTAAATTATTTGGGACTACTCCCAAAGTTAACTTATTAAATAATATATCAATATTATAGGCTAATAAATTAGCCAATGTTTTTTTTATCTTAGAAGGCAAATAAAAACTTTTGCCAGTCAAAACTAGTTTACTATTAGTAAACTTATTAATGTCAAAAAATACAAAATTGTCGCTATGACAGGTCAAATTGTATAATAGAGTATTCAAAATGTGAATACTATCATTTTGTTCACAGGAATAATATTTAGAATAGGGACAAGCACACATGTAAATTTTTTTAACTGTGATTTCTGACAATATACAAAATCCTTTTAAAATGTCTTTTTTACTTGTGTTTATCCCATTTCCAAACATTAATATAATTATTGAGTGTTCATTATAATCACTCTTTACCACTCTGCTACATATTTCACTGAGTGGGGCGTCAGGAAAGCAATAATTTATAACATTACACTTTAATTTTTTGCTCAAAAGAGAACCATAGCCATAATTATATATATATTTAACATTGTTGCCTAAATTAAGTATGGTACTTACCTAGGAATATAATATGTATGTAGGAATATTATCTATATAAGTATACCTAGTTTATGATTCCAATGCACATTGGGGATTTTGGGGAAGGACATACTTACTTAAATGTTTATTTGCATATAGACGCGCAAGACATCAATATGGAAAAGTAAGAACAGAGTACCTAATTATAGTATTTACCTATTACTTACCTCTTTAATATTACGACACGAGACTAAAACACCTGTCCAACTAACTAATCTCTTTAAACACCCGCCTTAGAGCAAATTACTTACATAATCTTGTCATAACTACCAAATCATTCATAACGTTAACTTCGTTTATTGTTTAATTTAACAATGATGTTAAAGTAGATAAATAATGAAAAATGTATTCTTAGCAAGCCTATTTAATTTAATTAATATTAAATTCAAAGTCTAACAACTAAAAATAACGACATGAATTGTATTGTATCAAGTAAATATACCAACACACGTATGTACTTCTCAAATCGAATTAGTCACATAATAAACCTTTCTTACATTATTGTATTCTGTGGTAAGTTATAATTATATACCAACTTTTATTTGAAGTTTGCAGTGGTATGCCACGCCTCCATTTTGTTGCAAAAACGGAGTGATAGAACAATCCAAAAACACTTGAAAATATTTCTACTTGCAGTTAAATCTCATGTATGCTAACCAATCCCCATCATAGGTAGAAATCGAATTATAATATATTTTCATTTTATCTAATAACGACAAGTATTTACATAAAAAAGTTTTTGCAACTCACCTTAGAACAGACGAAAAAAAGTGACGCCAAAGGCAAAGTGATGCTAATAACGGCGGGAAAACTTTGCGATTGTTCTTAGTATTGTCAGTGTCAACATTAGTGGTTACCCGTAAAATATATTGATTTTAGTTTTTGATGAAATGTTATTTCTGCAGCATTTATGAAAGCTATACATATGTATAAATGCTGAAAATATTTGTCTTTGATAAATATATTACAATACAAATCATTTTTAGAACACATTTCTATCATAAATTTATAAGTTAGAGACTTATAAATACTTTATGTAAGACTAATATGTATTTTTAATATTTTATAAAAAGGAAGCCAAGGTATAATTAAATTGTATTATTATTACCAATTACCAATGCAGCCATTTTTATTTAAGATGAATGTTTTGTTTGTTTAATTTCAAAATTCATAAGCACTATTAAATAAATAAAAATAAAAACGTATTGTAGTTATCAGGCACCGTTCACCATACGTTCTACAAAAAAGTCTCTATTTGTTAACAAGGAAAAACGAAACGTAATTTTAAATAATTTTGAATATCAATTGATTTATCAGCGTAATGAAAATAATAAAGGAAATATATGATTACCCTAAAATTGGGGTTGAACTTTTTTTTTACTTGCAACACTGACTGCATTTTTTTTTTACTGTGTAATAGATGTGATCTTGACTAAACCTAAGATATTGAAGGACAAATTTAACGTGGGTCAGAATAATCAAAAATAATGTAATTTGTAAGAATTATTACTGTAAGTCTTTGTGGAAGATGCGTTTTTAATAATGAACTTATTAATGATTTCTCAAAAAAAAATAGCAGTATAAGTTTTACTAATACATATCGAAAAATATTGGTTTCGGAACGAATAAAAAAGTGACATTAATACTGTCATGTCAGTGTTAGTCAACTTTTAAACTTACAAATTGCCATCAACAACAACAGTTTCCCGCGTTACCTATTTCGTTAAAAAGTTTGCTTCTTTTCTTCTTATCTAATGAAATGGTGTGGCCTGCAAAACATTGAAGAGGCAGAATCAAAGGACTGAGGACAGCAACCGCATAGGTCATTAACCGGTTTAGCGTTGTTTAAGCATTTTCATAATGCAAGTGATATCCCACAGGTAAGTACTTATCTACTTATTTAATTATTATCGATTTCATCTTATGTATTTACATTTCATAGTAACGTAATAAACAATTAGTCACGTGTGGTAAACTGTTCAGATATTAGTACTTTTATGTCAAACCAATATCAAAATAATAATCTCGTGTATTGAAGCCGTTATACATTTTACTTACTATTCAATTTCCAAAGTAGTTATGTAAATAATTTTAACAAACATTTATTCATCAATACAGTGTCAAGTACAATAATAGAGAAAACTTAATTATTAAAAAAAAATGGCTACTTCTAATAAGAGTAAAAGAGATTAATGGGTCAGAGGTATTATGGGGAGGATTCATGGGTAGAGGATGTATATCCAGGGCTCGATATTGGGACCTTTGCTCTTTCTTCTATATATAAATGATCTCCCATTTTTTACAAGGGACTTGTGTGAGATAGTATTATTTGCTGATGATACTTCACTGATTTTTAAAATTGATAGACATAATGAATCTCTTGACGACGTAAATAACGCTCTCTCACGGGTTCTTCATTGGTTTTCAACTAATAACTTACTTCTTAACGCAAAAAAAACAAAATGTGTTAAGTTCTCAATGCCTAACACAAGGCAAGTTAATACGTCAATTATTATGAATGATGAAGCACTAGATGTAGTTCAATCTACTGTGTTTCTTGGAATAACTATTGATGCTAAATTGCAATGGGGTCCCCATATTGCGGCTCTGGCAGGAAGACTTAGTTCAGCTGCATATGCAGTCAGAAAAGTAAGACAATTAACTGATGTTGAAACAGCAAGACTGGTGTACTTTAGTTATTTTCATAGCGTTATGTCATACGGTCTGCTGCTGTGGGGTTCTGCGGCCAATATACAAACTATTTTTGTATTGCAGAAAAGGGCAGTCAGAGCCATATACGGCCTTAGACCACGTGACTCCCTTAGAGAAAAGTTTAAGGAAATTAAAATTCTAACCATAGCATCACAATTCATTTTGGATTGTATTATGTATATATTCAAAAATATTGAATCATTTCCTAAAAAGTCAAATACTCATAGTTTTAATACGAGAAATAAACACAAACTTGCTGTTCCAAATCATAGACTCCAAAAAAGTGGTAATTCATTTATTGGTCTAAGTATTAAAATGTTCAATAAACTACCACAAAGTATTTTAACATTACCCTTACATAGATTCAAATTATGCATTAAATCATTTTTAATGAGTAAGGGCTATTACAAGATCGAAGAATTCCTCAATGACAAAGATTTATGGTTAACTTCATAATGAATTGTTCATCTGCAGTGATATCTAGTCTTAAGTGTGGATTAATTAAGTTTACAAAATTGTATAATTGGCATTTAAAAGAGTAACTATCTAGTTTCTTGCCGGTTTCTTCTCGATAGATTCTACCTTCCGAACCGGTGGTAGTATTATGTGTTCTTTTTTCTGTATATTGACTATTTATAAGTGCTTTCTTGAAGCCTATATAAATAAAGATATTTTGAATTTGAATTTGAATTTTGAATTGAGACATTGCCAGTATAAGAATAAACCTAAGAAAGATTTAATGCTGGTGTGTTGTGGATAATCATCATCATACCATGACATCAGCAATAACCCAAAGAGTGGACAAGTCTATGATGCACTAAGCTCATTAGCCAAGTATAATAAATTAACAAAACTATAAATTAATAATACTGAGTGTATGATATTTGGTTCCTTGACAATATTTATATAGTTTTGAACTGATTATTTTAGCTGGCATGAGAATCTTTTTTGTAGTGATGTCTTAACTATAACCATTACTACTCATTTTGTGTGTAAATATGGGTTATAAATGTTATGTTTCATTTATAACATGTACACAATGTTAACATGTTAACATGTTGAAATATGTCTTCGACTGATTGAATTGTTATATTGTTTCAGCCTATAATCAAACACACAATGGAGTACCAGAGGATGTCGGATTGGTTTACTGTACTTACGTGGATATTATAGGGATTAGCTAAGGAGATGAATTAAACGAACGAATGCTGTCTTGATACTGCCCATTTATTATTAGAAATTATGATTATATACGCGTACATGATTAACCTACTAGGCATAATAAGTATACTCTCACACCTTCCCTCTTAAAGAAAAAAATAAATAAATCGTATATAAATATTTTTTTTTTTTTTTACACTTGGTATAGCGTGTTATATAACAAATACATTTCACTTTGTTACACTGCTATCCTAGTAATAATAAGTATACAATATTGATTACATATATAACTTTACGTTTTGGTGACTAAAACTAACAATTGAAATACATAGTACAATGCTTTTTGAAAAAGCTAACAAGTTACAAAGAAAAGGTATTATTTTGAAACATAAGGTTTTGTGCGATTTTTATGTACATTTTCCTTTCCATTTTTATAAATTTTGACATTACAGTTTAAATCTTCTAAAACTAAATAAGGTCCTAAGTAAATTGGTTCCATTTTATTTTGAGATGGATTTCTTAATAGTAATAAATCACCTTTGTTATAATATACTGGGTTTACATTAACATCATAGTTTATCTTTCTTTTTGTTTTACTGAGAAGTAAATTGTCACGTGCTTCTTTTTGGGCTAATTGAAGCCGATACTTCATCTCTAACGCATAATTATTATGAGCGTATAAAGGTTCTACCACACTATTCGTAAGGTTACCTGGTAAAATACACTTCTTACCGAATACTAATTCGTGTGGTGTGTATTTAGTTTCGGTGTGTACAGTATTATTGTATGAAAAACACCAATATGGTAACCAGCTGCTCCACATATTCGTTTTATTTTCGCAATTAATTCGTAAATACGCACCTAGGCTTTTGTGAGAATTCTCCAGCGCTCCAATGCTCTCGTGGTGGTAAGCTGTTGAAGTGAGTTGATTTATTTTTAAGAGTTGGCATATCTCTTTCATCGTATTTGAAATAAACTCTGAACCTCGATCGGTAGCAATTTCACGAGGTATGCCAAATCTTAAAATAAAATTATCAACAAAGGCTTTCGCTACACTTACCGCATCTTTACTGTGTAATGGATACGCTTCGGTAAACTTAGTCAGCTCACATTGCAAGGTAAGTATGTAAACATAATCATTATCGTCCTTAGGAATTGGTTCTACTATGTCTAAAAATAACTTTTCGAAAGCTGAATTGGCTGTTGTTGTAATTTCCATTTGCTGTTTTATACCTACTGAATACTTTTGTTTTTGACATTGCTCACATTTACTAACATAATTAGTTATATCTTTGTGCATACTAGGCCAGTAATAAAACTTTTTTATATTATTTGTCATTCTCCTTATGCCCGCGTGGCCACTAGTGGGCAAAAGGTGAAAATCATTAAGTATGACCCGTATGTCGTCTACGTTATTTATTCTTTGCGCCTTATTTAATACACATATGCGTGGTCCGGACCACCCCTCATATTTTTTGACTTCATCAATAAATCCCGCAATAAACTCTCTATTATTTTCATTTCTAAGTATGCATACTTCTTCAATTTTTTCATCCTTACATAAATAATACAAATCCCTCACCAATCCGGCTCGCGTCATTGGCGATCGGGAAATTGTATTTAAGTAAATAATAGATTTATTTGGCGCATACATAAAATAATTGTATTTTTTTTTTTCAAGATAACTCCTTCTCTTATCAACTTATTTAATTCTCTATTCGTAATAAATGAAATTTCGGTTAAATGACTCGGCTTCTTAATGATTTCCACAACTCTCGGTTGATCAGGCCTCGAGCTCCCCCCCCCGCCGGGGTCCTCGGTTTGTCGTACCGGGGGGGCTTAGTAGGCCCTGACATGACAGGGCCGAAGCGAAGAAGGACCCCGAGGTGAGCCGCAACTGCACGACTTGCTACCGGGTAGTTGCGGCGGTCCGGCTGTGGCCCACTGCGGCCGGACCAGGGTTGCCGAGGAAGAGGAGGAGCTGAGTGTTGTCGTTGCTCGCCTCCCTATCCTCGGCAACCCGACAGGGGCGCGCTGGGTCGTGCTGTGGTGGGTCGCAGAGGGATTGAGCGTCTCGATGCTCTCCCTCTGCGACGACAGGGCTAAGCCCTCAATCTGGGTCGCCGGGAGGAAGGCGGCCCCTTCGACGAGGCGCTCTCCGCGTGCCCCTCTGGCTTAGCAGAGGGCACAGTGCGAGAGTGGGCCCACGACGCTGGTCACGGGGATGATCGGCGTCTGAATCCTGGGCGGAGTGGTTGAGACATGCTGGGTGGCCTGGCATGTCTCGACGCGCGCGCGTGCTCGGTGCTGTGCATCCGACGACTGTTGTCGTGGGCTGCACAGCATCGACCACCGCCGCGCGAGGTGGGCCGCGTAGCGCGGCACGCGCATCACCGGAGGAGCTGTCGTATAGTCCCGACGGTGGGGATACAGGCTCCTCCGGGACTGCGCCGCTGGAGGCCACGTTGGGGTTTTAGTCGGTTCGAGTCCGACACACCGCCCTCTGCTTCCCCGAGTAGAGGGTGACGGCTCGTGGGAGTTTCCCCAACTAAAAAAAAAAAAAAAAAAAAAAAAAAAAAAAGGCCTCGAGCTCGTGTTAATATTATCCGCTGACTCATTTAAACCGTAATTTTTGTTTTGACAAATCTGCGCTTTCCTATGTTGTCCTCTAGTCATAACGTTAATTTCCACCTGTTCGCTCATGTCTTTCAAATCTTTAGAAGTTAAACGAATGCGTGATAGTGCATCAGCTACATAATTATTTTTACCTTTTAAATATTCAACAGTAAAATTATATTCCTCTAGTTGTAATCTAAACTTGAGTAATCTGCTCGATGGATCTCGCATACCGAATAAATAAATAAGTGGTCTGTGATCAGTCTGTATTTTGAAACGTCTTCCATATAAATAAGGTCGGAAATATTTTACACTCCATACTATTGCTAAGAGTTCCTTTTCAATAGTAGGATAATTAATTTCCGCTTTATTTAAACTTCGACTTGCATACGCTACTGGTCGACCATCATTATTGCATAACACTGAACCAATTGCTTGGCCGGATGCATCCGTTTGCAATACAAATTCATTGTTTTCCGAAAAATCTGGATACTGTAATACGGGTGAGGTTGTTAATGCTAATTTTAATTTTTGAAAAGATTTTTCGCATTCGTATGACCACCAATAAGTTGAATTTTTACCAGACATTTTATTAAGGGGTAATGCTATTTCGGCAAAGTTTGGAATAAATTTTCTGTAGTAATTAGCAAAGGCCACAAAGCGTTTGACGTCATCCACACTTTGCGGTCTTGGATAATTCAATAAAACTTTAATTTTGTCTGAATCAGGTTTAATACCATCTTTTGAAATAATATGACCTAAATAAAGTACTTGTTTTTGTAAGAAATTGCATTTAGGTGGATTTAATTTTAAATTTACACTTCGTAACCTACTAAAAACATCCATTAAATTTGTATTATGAGAATTGAGATTTCGACCTATGACTATTTAATCATCTTGGTATATAAGGCATTTATCATAATTTAACCCTGACATTGCTATTGTCATCATTCTGGAAAAATTATTAGGACTGGATTTTAATCCCATCGGCATTCTTGTCATCTGATATTGATTTTTACCTGTAGTGAAGGCAGTGCATGGTCTACTATCTTTATGTAATTTTGTTTGAAAAAATCCTTGATATAAATCTAAATGTGTAAAATATACAGCACCTGATAACGAATCTAGAATTTCGGTGATGTTGGGTAATGGGAACTTGTCATCCTTGATTTGATCATTTAATTTTCTATAATCTATTACAACGCGCCATTTCTTCTCATTATTGGAATCAATTTTCTTTGGAACCAATAGTAAAGGACTAGACCATGGACTCCTGGCTTCTTCTATAATACCAGTATCTAACATATTTTTTATTTGTTTATCTAATTCCGATTTTTGTGCGTGTGGTAAGCGATATTGTTTGGTGTAAATAGGTGTAGTTTGTGGTTTCAATTCGATAGTTTGTTCATATACGGATGTTGTACTTAATTTATCGCCTGGTAAATGAAAAATATCTGGAAACTTTGCACAAATATTCTCTATTGACTTTTGTTCTTCGTCATTCAAATGTTTTAAATTTAACAAAGAAAATAATAATTTAACGCGATCAGAATTAATTTTTGGTGTATCAAACTGACAAATGAAATAATCACCTAATGAACTGGTGTTGAGTTGTAAATAATTTAATTTTACATCTGTTTCTCTAGTATTCATAATACGTATGGCCAACTTTCCATTATTAGGTCTTGACAATGTATTAGCAACAAAAACTCCTTCGCACAATTCCTGTGCCGCTATCACGCAATCGTTCTCTAAATGTGTGTCAATAAAATGTACTGATTCACATCGCGCAGGTAAAGTGATATAAGAATTGAAGTTAGTTGTCATGAAATCTAATTGTAAAGATATTTTCTTTCCTGCAGTACTAGTCAAATATAACTTATGTAACTCAAAGTCTAAGATAGCTTTATACGTTCTCAAAAAATCTTGTCCTAAAATACACTTGGTTTTGCAAGGTAATTGTTTCATAACTAAAAACTTATGTTTGAAAATGTGACCATTGTAATTTAAATTCAAATAAACATATCCTTCCGAGAAAACGTCTCCTCCGATTCCTTTAACTTTAACTCGCTCATTATGGAATGGAATTCGTAAATATTCCAAACACTCTTGCTTAATCGCAGAAACCGATGCTCCCGTATCTATTAGTAAGTCATGTTCGTATTTGTCGATCAAAAATGATACTTTGTTTAAGCTGTTACACGATAACATGTATTCATGCACGAAAAAAGTGACTCAGGGATTCCGTATTAGGATCGTTTGTCGTACCGATATTGGTATCCGTCGACATAGTATTTACGTTGCTATGTGCGGAAAAATTATTGCCTCTATTTCTCGAAAACCTACCTCGACCGTGGAAATTATTTCCACGATAGTTATTGCCGCGATAATTACCTCTCCGATACGTTGATTGAAAACTTTGATTTTGTCTGTTGTTGTTCGGTGTACGCCCTCTATAACCGTTGTTATAACTGCGTTGAGGCCTAAAGTGTCCTCGACGTCCTCGTTGTCCTGTAAATCGATTATTATAGGATTTGTACGTACCTATCACTTCTGCCGACGAGGTCTGGACTTCCTCATCTTGTGCCGCCTGTATTGCATCCGTCAGAGAATTAAAATTACGAGCTGCAATGATAGTACTTAATCGGCGGTCCCGCAAGCCATCTGCAAATTTTTTGATAGCTAATCCTTCGTTAAGGGGTCGTAAAACCTCATATTTTTTTGTGTCTCCAGCGGCTTGCGAAACCGTCAAGTTCACAAATATTTCTGATATTTCTTTACCGAAATCTGTAACTAGCAGTTATTGGCAATAGCAGCCTACGCATGTCCATAATAAGGTCCTTAGTTTTATCATATTTTGGTAACATACTTAACTTGGCTCGCTGTGACAATCTACTTTTCAGCACAAAACATATTAATTTATTTTTACATTCTGGTTTAGTAAGGACAGAGTCATAATATTCTATACTTTCAATTAGTTGTTTCGTATTTTCTTCTGTATCATTCATAATAGGTAACAGATTCAAAGCAATCTTTAAATCAAACATATCTACCGCCATCGTGTCTGGTTCTTCACTACTACACAATGAACAAATTTCTGTATATAAGAAATTGAATTTTAAACAAATTTCATTTATCAAAGTTATTTCTTCTCTAGAATACTCATCTAATTTGCACTTAAAAGATTCTAAATATTCATTATACTTTAATAAGACATTGTTCGCCTCTTGACTTTTTATTTCTAATATGTTTCCTACTCGACGACTTGGACCAATTTTTATTAAATACTTTTTTATAGATTTTAATTCCTCCAATAATTCCGTAAATATCTCCGCCATAACAAGTTACGTATAAATTCAATTTCATAATTTATCATGATTATTATTTCCGTATTTAAAGAGTATAGACACACAATACAGCGAACATAAAGTATACCTCATTAAAAGTTAAAATCGATTACATACATTACTTATTACGTACAGTTTTTTTTTTTTCACTTTTTCACTTCACTAGGGGGAAGGGGGTCTGTACGCGCGCACAGGGGGGGACGCTGATTAGACGATGTTGTCCATTTTATGCTCACGATGCCTCAGGATGCTGGAATACCGCATTAGTTTCTCCTCGTTCATCCTCGTTTGAATTTGTTTGTCGTGACACCTTTTAGAAAGCTTATAGGCCATAACCAGTACGCCGAACATCAGGGCTGTGCAGATAACTATTAAAAGCACGTTAGTAGTCTCATGCTGCTGGCGCTGCACCGTGTTGGCGAAATTTTGACCAGCTCCACTAGAAGTCTGCGCAATTATCACTTCTTCTTTAGAAGCTTGGCCACCCATTTTCTTTGTCTTCACTTATGTTTTCGGTCCACGAACAAACTTTGGAACACAACCGATGCACCGGAATATCTTTTGTAGATGAGATCATGTTGGTTGCAATTTCACGCACTTGAAATTTGTATATTTGCACTTTGTACCGTGTTTATAATAACTGTTCCTTATACGGCCGCACGTGGCAATCCCGAGCGATACCCAGTGGCAGGGTCGCCACATAGGGATTAGCTAAGGAGATGAATTAAACGAACGAATGCTGTCTTGATACTGCCCATTTATTATTAGAAATTATGATTATATACGCGTACATGATTAACCTACTAGGCATAATAAGTATACTCTCACAATATAATATTTGAATAACAGAGACAGAAAAAGTAAACTAATGTAAACAATTAAAGTTTATGTATATAAAATATTCTAATAAACATATTATTTAATTATTGTTTTTTGTTTCATTATTATTTATATAAAGATAGGATAGGTTAAAGATCATAAATATTAAAGTTATTAGTCACAATTATCCACATTTAACTTAATAAATTTATCAGAAATGTGTATTAAAGAAATAATAATGGGCATAATTGATAAATAGTACAATACATCCTTGCATGTATACCACAAGAAGTTACTTCTTCTAGTATAAATATGTGGGTAAAAATGGGCTGTCATGAATTATTATAATACTCAGTTTTATAACGTAGCAAATAATATCTCTTAGACATATAAATATAGGTAGTCTAAATCTAAGTCTAATGAAATTAACATCGCAACAACTATCAAATTGTCACAAATTTATTTTTAGAGTTAACAAGAAAATACTCATGGAGTAGATATATATATATATCATTTATGTAATCTAACATTAATTAAAGGGGAAATTCATTTTGAGGCTTGAAAAGCTGCTCAATCTATTACTCCAGTCACATCATACTGCCATATCAAACAATCGAAAAAAACACAAACACCATAATCTCGAAGGGCGAAGTTCAAAGAGCGATAAGCTTAAAAGCCTTAAGCCTCATTCAGCCAAGAATGAAGTTAAGCTTAGTTAACCCATTAATGGTCAAAATAAAACTAGCAGGTTTTTAACATTTAATTTTTATATTTCACTATGAAAGAGGATACAAAGAATAGAAAAAAAGAGAAAAAGAAATAAAAATAATGTTTTTGAAACTTTTAAAGAGGTGTGCCCAAATTGGCACAGCGGCCACTTAAGAGTGATAATTCTCAAAACACTGTTTTTCAATGCACAAAGTTTTCTTGCATTTCTTGCAGCCCCATCGACTTCTGTTATGACAAACAACACAGCGTACTCGTTTCGGAAGCTTTTCAGGTTAGAAGTGGAAGGACGTGCAGCTGTAGACTGTCTTTTGGGCGATTGTTTTAGGTAGAACCTGGCTATGCTTCGTCGAAATAGTAGTTGATCCATAGGCTCTTCTCTAGACTGGACATGTAAACGCCAAGCATTTGATATAGCCATGTCAATCATGTAGGTATACAATACCCACCACCATTTTTTTCCATGAATGCCGATTCTGTACAGTGCAATGGACTAATCCAATTCATCTACACCTCCCATGCCTTTATTATAATTTTGGAATAAATGCGGGATCATCATGTCAGCTCTTTGCTTTTTTTCTGCAGACCATCTCTTCACAGTTCCCAACGGCTTATGAGAATCATAATTTGTTGCCATTGTGCAAATACTGTTGTCTTTCCAGCGAACTAGAAACACCTCATTTTGTTTATCGAATCTGTAATCGAACTCACCTCTTGCTTTTTTCTTCATATCCTTAGCATTCGTCAATGGGCATTTCTTAGTGCGGTTCTCTCGAATGGTTCCTGTAGCACGATAACCTAATCGACGTAAATCGTTCAGGAGATCACAACTCGTAAAAAAGTTGTCAAAAAAAACTTTGTGGTTAGCGGGATCTATTGTAAGTTTATTCAGCAACATTTTTACAACTCTAGTTCCCAAAGGCTCTGTACTTGATTGAGTAGATTTACCACAGTAAATATCGAAGCTGTAACAATATCCTGAGGAGCTTGCTGCAACCCAATTTTTATACCCGAAGCGTACAGGTTTGTCTCTAATAAATTGTTTTGCCGAATGATGCCCGTAATACTTCACCATGGATTCATCTATGGAAATATTTTCATGAAAAACATTCCACTGGTTAGATTTTTTCATAAGAATATCCGCAAGTTTTCTTACCTTGAACATTTTATCGGTAGTGTTTGGAGCGTCGTTATTGTCGACAAGATGTAAATTCCTTTTTATTTCTCGAAATCTGTTACAAGTCATTACGTTTGACACTACATTTATTCCAATATCCTCATCTATTGACCAATACATGCGTTCTCTAGGATGTTTGTGATAACCGGATAGTATAAATATTCCGAAGAAAACCTTCAGTTCTACAGTAGTCGCGGAAAAACTGTGTCGATTGTTTTGACTCGCATACAAGTTGCTAAATCCAGCAATCATCTCAAATACTTCAACATCAAAGAACTTTTGAAATATTTGAACAGGTGTAAAATCTTCCACTGCCTTTTTCATGCAACTTTCATTCAGTAATCGGGTATCAGATTCCATTTAAGTTTTGGTGTAAATTGGATTACACTTACGCCAGACAGGATTGGCTGATATTGACGCCGTTGAGTATGTCGAATGGTCACCTGCAGCTTGAGGTAGAGAGGATCTGATTCGAGCTCTCTTGGAGGCTAATGGTTCGTCATCACTGCTATCAGAAAGAGCACCTTCGTCGCGCATAAATACCTCTATATTTCCCGGAACATCATTTGGCAAGTTAGTTGGTAGATTTTTATCATTGAACCCCTCTTCTTCATCAGTAACAACATTGGGTTCTGGGGGAATTATGGCATGGAATTATGGCAAGTCATACTCAAAACCAGCATCACTATCTTCTTCTATAGAATTTATGGCTTTTTTTAAGCCCAAGTAGTTGTTACTAGCACTAAATATTCGCCTACGACTCATTTTTTAAACCTATAAAAAACAAGAAAAAATTAGTACACAGGTGGCCGCTGTACCCGAATTGGCACAGTAATGTTTGGGATATCACAAAAGCATTCACTATTATTATTCGTCACTACAAAATGTTGTGGATAACTGAATATACATTGAACTACAAATAATCAATAGTAACGTGACGTATATTTTATTTACAATAAAAATAATTGAAATAAATAGTACATACCTCAACGTGCGTCCTGTGAGTAAAGTTCAACAAGAAAGTATGAAAATAGCACTAATATTAGCACAATGTTTGTATCGTTTATACATTGACGGTATTTTTAACTACATAAAACTGCAAACGTTTTAAGTTTAGCGTCAACAGTTTTCACTTCTACCCTCAATTATTAAGTGTTCCCAAATTGGCACAGAAACTACAAATGGGTTAAATGGAAAATTGTAAAAAACCAGTAATAAGTGGTCAGTTTGTTGTCATCCACGTAACCACAAATCTATCACTCCATACATTAATAGTCGGCGTTTCCGACATGTTGGACATGAAACACAGTTGGTACCTGCTAACATTTTTCTAGACCAACATAGGACAGTCCCAAATAAGAATGAGGCTATAATATTGTATATACGCAACTCTACCAGGCTTTTATCTTTTTGGACCCTGTAATCATGTAGTAGTTTGCCAAATAATTGTTTAATTGAAAGTATAGTTTAAATAATTATTTAGTTGATTGTAGTTTGAAAGAGAAGATAAGGTATTCTGCTGATACAGAAAAAAAAGTAAATTAAGGAAATAGGGTGAATGGATCGTTAGGAAAACTTCTAGGCAGTGAAGTGTTAAGCTAGAAGACCCAGCTCGCTATACACAATTCAATCCTGATAGAAATCAGGATTGAATTGTACAGGATTGAACCCTAAAGTATGAAAGCGAGAGTTGATTATGGCAAAAAGAGTATGCAAGTAAAATAAACGTGGTCGAGATGCGTGCGTTGAGTAAAATCTGCAATGTATTGCTTACTTACAGACTACGTTCAGAATGATGATGTAAGAAAGAGAGTTGGTCAAAGACATCGTCGCAGTCAAGTTAAGGAGCGGCATGCTCCGGTGGTTCGGTCATATGGAAAGAATAGATGACTAAATATACTTAGGTATAATGCGAAAGTGGAAGCATTTAAAAATCGTGGAAGTCCCCGGCTCACCTACCACAACCAGATTGATCGTATGTAAACAGAAAGTGATGTTAGGAGTTATAAAACCGTAGAGCATATATAAAAAGCATTATCAATGTTTTTAAAGTGAATGAGGTGTATACCTATGGACCGTTGCCATAATATGATGTTCGGTTTCGATTAATAACTACTTTTTAAAAAGGCTATCTATTGAGTTTGTAACGAAATCTCTTTTAAGACTTAATAAAGTCGATCTTCTCGATTCTTAAAGTATCGCATGGTAATGATTCAACCTTAACCGATCCACAATATGGTACATCGTTATTTTGCATACCCTATCCTCCCACTCCTGCTTACAACATCAATTTACCTACTATGTTTCAGTCGAGTAATAAATCAAATTAAATAGATAGTTTTAGATAAATTATGGCACAAAATAATTTTACTGAATAAAATATGTATTTTTTTTTCTTTTTGTTAACCTAGTTGTGTGTCTTGTTTTTAACCTTCCTCGGTTCTTCGGGTCATAATGACCCGAAACTGAAGTTTGACTCTCAATAAAAGTCGTAATTATGAATATAATTTATTAAAACTTCATGACAATTATTAATTATGCATTCATAATATATTGTTATTGTTAAATTATGGTGAAGTCTCTTATCTTAAGAAAATTAAGTTTTTTCCGTCTTAGGTTCCTCGGGTCAATAATACCCGAGTATGAAAAAGGTCCTCGGGTCAGAAAAGCCCGTGTATTGCAAACAATAATGCTTTGTTGCATTCTAGGAACACACTTACGATTTGTAAATGTTAGTCATATCTCAATCACATAGTGTGTTATTGTTGAAGGTACTTTGAGAATAATTATTTATTTACATTTGTATGCGGGTAGATTATAAGAAGTAAGATTACTTTTATTTGATTCATTCATTGTTTGGACTTGACGTGTTCCGTTGGTGTTAGAAATGGCTGACAATTTGACTGATTGTGCGATTTCACAAATCCTAAACTACGATATAGATTCCGAAGATGAAATAATTAGTGAAACTGAGAATAGTTTGGACGAAAATCCTACCGAATATATTCAACCCAGTTTAGACAGTGAATGCAGTAGTGACGAAACAAATAGCGACGAGGAGCCTCTTTCAAGATACGTTACCAATACCAGTGATAATGAAAATCAAATGCTATCAAAAAATGGTGAATTTGTATGGTCAAGAACACCATTAGAAGTCCGAGGTCGTTTGAGTAGTGCAAACCTAATAAAACTTACACCAGGCATTACTAGGTATGCTTCTAATCGCATAAATACGTTTAGAAGTTCTTTTGATTTATTTCTAAATAGTCGTATAAAATCTATAATTTTGAAACAAACAAATATAGAAGGTTCTTCACGTTTCGGAAATCAATAAGGGAAGCGTTAGATGAAACGGAGTTAGATGCATATCTTGGTGTTCTTACTTTTGCTGGAGTTTTCAAATCTAACGATGAAAGTTTGGAAAGCTTATGGTCCGAAGCTTATGGAAGACCTATATTTCGGGCAACAATGTCCCTGAAACGTTTCAAACAAATTTCTGCGATTTTGCGTTTTGATAAACGTTCTGACCGAGAAGAAAGAAGACGTAGTGATAAATTAGCAGCAGTTAGAGATATTTGGGATGAATGGGTGAAGCTGTTGCCAATGTTTTATAATCCAAATATAAATATCACAATTGACGAACAATTACTTTCATTTAGAGGTCGATGTCCTTTCCGACAGTATATGCCAAGCAAGCCAAGTAAATATGGTATAAAATTTTGGATATTGTGTGACAGTGAAACAGGATACGTTCGTTCAATTCAGTGTTATACTGGAAAACTCCAAGGAAGTGCTCCGGAAAAAAATCAAGGAATGCGTGTAGTTCTGGATCTGACAGAAGGTTTACAAGGTTACAACCTTACATGTGATAATTTCTTTACATCTTATGAATTAGCTGAAAAACTTTTAGATCGTAAACTTACCATTCTTGGAACCATACGGAAAAATAAACGTCAGATACCCGTAGACCTTTTAGATACGAAGAAACCTGTGTTTTCATCCACTTTTGCATTCAATTCAAAAATAGTTCTTGTCTCATATATTCCGAAAAAAAACAAAAATGTAATTTTGTTGAGCACAAATCACAACAAAATAGAAATACATAATTCGGAGCAGAAGAAACCAAATATGATTATGGATTATAATGCAACAAAGGGTGCTGTTGATTTTCTAGACAAAATGGTTTCGGCTTATAGTTGTAAACGAATGACTAGAAGGTGGCCAATAGCCATATTTCATAATATGATCGATATTTCATGTTTCAATGCTTACGTATTATACTGTGACACCCACCCAGACTGGAAACAGAAGAGAACAGTACAAAGACGGTTGTTTCTAGAGAAATTAGGCATGGAATTGGTAAATGATCATATTGAGCGTAGGAAAACTCTTCCTAGGACAAATGCTTCAATAGAATTAGTACTACAAGTGCAGTCAGGTGTTACTGAGACAACGAATACTTCCACTACACAGAGTTCCAATAAAAGAAAAAGGTGTACTGTATGTCCATCTTCAAAAGATGTAAAAACTTCAAAAATCTGTAAAAAATGTAAGAAGCATATATGTCCGAAACATTCTGAGATTTTGTGCCTTTCTTGTTGGCAGGAAAATGAGTAATACACATATATAGTGCTTCAATGTATTCTTATTTTTATTTAATAAATGTGTTTCAAAAATAATTAGATTTTGTATTTAATTTGAAAAGATTGCTTCATATTTTTAAAATCGGGTCAACATGACCCGAGGGCCTTAAGTGTAAATAGTATTTAAGGAACCAAGGAAGGTTAATATAAGTTGAATGCTATGTACGCCGTTAATTTGATACATATCAGATATGTTTCTTTAAGATATTGTCATATTGCAAGTGTGTAAATATGTAGCATGTGGCTGTACTAAATAAATAAATAAATAAATAAATAAACAAACATAAAACAATATAGTTTTAACAATGTCTATTGACAACAAAGTTTAGATGTTTCCCTCGTAAGTGCCTATTTATTATTTTTATTTATTTTACACAATTTTTTTACAGGGACAAAAAAATAGAGGTACCTACCTATAGTGTAGTATGTACCAACGTAAGGCTTATATTAACGACAAAAGAAATCACGATTGAATAATAGAAGAAGACTATTATTTTTTCTGAATTATGATTAAAAAAAATATTTTTTACATAATATGTTAACTTATTAGACCATGATCCAGGATTTAGCGTATCTGGTTAATTATCTACATTATAACAACTACAGATTTGAACTTCGTAACCCTTGAAACAGGGAATTCAGCCAATTTTTGGTTCATTCTTAAACGTCCATAGATGTTGGAATGTGTAGATGTCATCACGATGTTTTCCCTCGCCGCCGAGCTAGTGCTATAAATACGTATACCTATAGTTTGAACCCGCATCCCTCGGTTAGGAGACGCGTGTTCTTACCATTAAGCTATAACCGCTTCCACGTTACTTACTTAATTACTTAATATTAAAATGAAAAAAAAAATCATATTCGTATGCAACCTTTCCAACTTCCCCATACAAATTCGTACAAACCCCGGCCCCAGTACAAGATGTATGGGAAAATTCCATACAAACATAACAGGGAATTTTAAATTTTTTTCTTTTGACTGTTGATTTATTTTCCAAAATTGGATCAAAATGGAAATAAATGGCCAATTTTGACAGATCTTCATACTTATTTTCTACTAAAAGTCGTTATTTCGAGTTCTTACATTTCGGAGTAAATCTCGAAAATTACCCTTAATTTTGGGAAACATTTTCAACCAGTCGATAGGTCTTATAGGGTTCTACAACAAAGGTCATTATCAAAATTTAGCTTTGCTAGCTGCAACTGCCCCAAAAACCACTTTGAAAATTCTGAAAAATTCACATTTTTACAAAATGGCCGCCACTTGGTCCGCCATTTTAATTTTTTTGAAGCCAGTATTTTTTAAGCATTCTACGTTATATACCACATCGAACTGCATTTTTACTTTTTCCTTCCGACGTATAATGAGTCCTCCAGAGCCTCTGGAAGTAGAGCATACCTTCGGAATTCACCTCCCTGCCGCTCCGAGTGTTGCCATGCGATTAGATAAAAATAGTCAAATGTCATTTAAATAGACCCGCCCTCTAGGTACCTGGCAATAAATTTACCAAAAAGTCATTATTTCTACTTTCGACCTTTTTGGGCCATATCTCGAAAACTACCAAAAACTCCCAAGTTTTTTTTTTACCTCGCAACACATCTCGACCAGACACACATCTGCTTAGTATATTGAAAAACGCTAAAGTGTCGCCATCTGCCCGAAAAATTGAAAACAAAATTTTAAAAAAGTAAAAATTTCACAAAATGGCTGCTAGCGCGTCCGCCATCTTGAATTTTCCGAATGCCCATATTTTTCCCATATTCTAGGTCGTATACTCCACCAACCCACATTTTTGGTTTTTTCCTCCCGTGCGTCCTCGGACCCACAGAGAGTTTGGAAAATGACCATGTCAAAAAAATGTTTTGGTCAGCTGTCGCCAGTGTTGCCAGAATTTTTCAACAAGACTACCATGAGGCCATTGTGAATCAGGGCTGCCATAAATCTGCACACTCGACTTTTCGCATAACGTCAAAATTTCTTCCCTAGCATTTTCTACCATGGCTCAAAAACTACCATGAATTTGGTAGAAATTCAAACGCATGGCAACACATGAATAAATTTTCTACCCCTGCTACATACAACGCGATCCTCTAAAATGTTGCCATCCATGCGAAAAATTAAAAACAAATTTTTCGAAAATTTTAAGTTTTACTAAATTACCGCCAGCGCGTCCGCCATCTTGAATTTTGCAATGCCCATCATCATCATCCTAGCGTTATGTCCCGTGCTTAGACGGGGTCCGCTTAGACCATGATCCAGGATTTAGCGAGTCTGGTAATTACATTGAAGCGACTGCCGATCTGACCTTCGTAACCCTAAGATAGGGGAACCAGACATATATATAAAATAAAACTCGAAAATTACCCCGAAAATTGGGAAAATATTTTAACCAATCGATAGGGCTTATCGGGCTCTATAACAAAGGTCATTATCAAAATTTAGTTTTGCTAACTGCAACTGCCCCAAAAACCACTTTGAAAATTCTGAAAAATTCACATTTTTACAAAATGGCCGCCACTTGGTCCGCCATTTTGATTTTTTTAAAGCCAGTATTTTTTAAGCATTCCACGTTATATACCACATCGAATTGCATTTTTATTTTTTCCTTCCAACGTATAATGAGTCCTTCAGAGCCTCTGGAAGTAGACCATGCCTTCGGAATTCACCTCCCCGCCGCTCCGAGTGTTGCCATGCGAATGAGATAAAAATAGTCAAATGTAATTTTAATAGACCCGCCCTCTAGGAAACTGGCAATGAATTTACTAAAAAGTCGTTATTTCTACTTTCGACCTTTTTGAGACATATCTCGAAAACTACCAAAAACTACCAAATTTTTTTTCATTTGGCAACACATCTTGACCAGACACACATCTGCCTAGTACATTGGGAAACGCTAAAGTGTCGCCATCTGCCCGAAAAACTGAAAATAAAATTTCGAAAAAGTAAAATTATCACAAAATGGCCGCTAGCGCGTCCGCCATCATGAATTTCCGAATGCCCATATTTTTTCCATATTCTGGATCGTATATCCTACCAACCCCATTTTTCGTTTTTTTCTCTCGTGCGTCCTCGGACCCACAGAGAGTTTTGAAAATGACCATGTCGAAAAAATGTTTTGGTCCGCTGTCGCCAGTGTTGCCAGAATTTTTCAACAAAACTACCATGAGGCCGTTGTAGGTCGGGGTTGCAATAAATCTGCGTACTCGATTTTTCGCAAAACGACAAAATTTCTACCCTACCATTTTCTACCATGGGCCGAAAACTACCATGAATTTAGTAGAAATTCAAACGCATGGAAACACTTTAATAAATTCTCTACGTCGTCGTCGGGTTTCATCACCCCTAGGGGGCGGTTACGGGCCTCGAGCGGGGTGCTCATTGCCCGGGCGTCTTCTCCCGAGCTCTTCTAGCTCGGGGTAATCTGGGCCTCTCGGCTGGGAGAGTCCACCCCTTGCGCTATCCGGCGCACCCTTGGCGCGGTCGGGCCCACCGGGTGGAACCCGTTGGGGAAGCCCAGTGAGTCTGCCAGCGAGCGGGTGCGGCTTACAGGTGCGGCACAAAGGGGAGGAAGTCGGTCAGTCTGTCGGGGGGGGCATGTTAGTTGTTTCAAATTTCACGTCGGTCGTGTCTGTCTGTCCTAGTTCCCGTCCGTCTGTCTGTCAGGGCCTGTGTCGCTGCGCATTGGGTCGTGGTGCGAGCGCAGCAAACAGGTCCTGGGGTTCCCGCTTACGACCCTGAAGCGGGGACGGGGACGGGGGTTAGGGGTAGGATTGGGGATGGGGTGGGAGGGGTCGACTGGGTTGGCGGGGAGCAGCGCAGTCGAGGCGCATGGGTGAATTTGTGCGGTGAGTAACTGTGTATCGGGTGTATATGCGTCGTGTACATGTGTGGGTGGGGGTGTTGATGTGCGGTGTGTTTGGGTGCAACCTGTGTAGTGAGTTGCGTGCCCACATTGCCCTCCTCATCCCGGGAGAGGATGAGTTCGCGGGGTAGTGCGCGTCCCAATGGGTCAGGCGGCCGAGCATGAAGCGGCGCGATATTAATGAGGTGCTTGTGTGGCCCGTTATCCGCGCGGTCGTACATTCGACGCGCGGACAGTACCACAAAGTCCTCTATCGACTGCATCTTCAGGTCGCGGGCGATGACGTCATTGCGGACGTAGCGTCCCGCCCCCGTGATGATGCGGAGGGCGATGTTTTGTTGTGCCTGGAGTCGCTTTTTAGTCGCCTTATTACATAGTCCATACCAGGCCGGCATGGCGTATGTAATTCGACTTCTAATGTAGGTCTTGTATATGGCTAGTTTTGTTGGCACAGGTAGTCTTGACGTTAAGACAGGCCGCAGCACCGCCCGGGCCGCCTTCGCCATATTAATGGCGTGCGTCGCCTGGGGTACCATGCGCAGCGACCTGTCTATTCGACACCCTAGATAGGTGACAGTCGTCCCCCACTCGATCTCCTGTCCCCGGAGACGGAGTGGAGGGCCGGGCGCTCTCCTGGTCGCGATAATTAGCGCGGTCGTCTTCCCCACGTTGACGGCCATACGCCACTTATCGAGCCAATCCGGGAGCGCATCCAGCATCGTCTGCAGCCTATCCAGCGCTAGGCCGAGCTTCCTCGAGGACGCGAAATACGCGCTATCGTCGGCGAAAAGAGCGAGCATTACGCCCCGCTCTTCGCATTCCGACGGCCCTCTCGGTGACGGCATGTCGTCTGTGTAGGCGGCGTATAGTAGGGGGCTGAGGCAGCTTCCCTGAGGCACCCCTGCCCGGATCGGTGCGGGTTGGGATACGGCATTCTCTACACTCACGTGAAAGGAGCGACCGCTTAGGAAGGAGTGAATGAGATGGATGAAGGCCGGGGGTGGAGGGGGGTTAAGATGGATGAGCTTATACAGCAAGCCAGGGTGCCAAACCCTGTCGAAGGCTTTCTCTATATCGAGAAAAACTCCGACGGGTCGGTGTCCCCGGTTTGTTGCGCTCGCCAGGAAGTGGATAACCCGCGTCAGTTGGAGCGTTGTAGAATGGCCGCTGCGGAAGCCGAACTGATCGTCTCTAAGACGAATAAATGGTCTTAGCCGCCGCAGTAGCAGTCGCTCGAACAACTTAGCGAGATGGGATAATAGGGTGATCGGTCTATAGCTGCCCGGGAGTCGTCGGTCCTTCTCCGGTTTGGGGAGAACAATAACACTCCCTGTTCTCCATGCTTCCGGGAAGTGCGACGTGCGCAGGATGGCATTAAAAAGCCTCCCTAGCGCGACCGTGCACCCCGGGGGCATATACCGGATCATGGCCGTCGTTACTTTGTCTGGACCGGGGGCCTTTCGCTTGGGTAACCGCGCGATGGCCTTCCGCAACTCTGACGGGGAGATATATAAATCGCCCTGCAGCGGCGGTGTCGGGTCCGACAGGTATCCGGCGACCTGGCTTTCGACCATGGAGTGGTGCTGGATGACGGAAGGAGTGACGTCGACGGGAATGGGGTGTGGAGTGAATTGCACTGACAGGTGATCGGCAAGGATCTGCGCCCTTTGTTGCGCCTCGTAGCACTTAGTGCCCGCTGCGTCAACTAGGGGTTGGACGGGGGCTGGGGTGTTCGAGAGTCGACGAATCAGCTCGAAAAGGTTTGTGGGGTTCTCGGAAGCCTGGTCCACCCTGGCTTCCCACGACTCACCACGCCACTTTTGGACCTCATCCGAGACGTCGGCAGAGAGTTTATTCAGCTCCCTCTTCAGTACCGGGCAACGCGTCTCGGCCCATTGCTTTCTCAGCCTACGTTTGCGCGCCAGCGAATCGCGTATATTCGCCGGCAGTGTAGTGTGGGAAGGACGGGAGCGGGGGGGGGGGGGGGGGGGGGATTGCGCCTGCTCTTGCGCTCGCGAGATGCGCTCCGTGATGTGTCCCGCCGCGGCCTCCACGTCCTCCGGAGAGGCGAGGGGACCACTCAGGCGCACATCACGCAGCGCCGCGGTGTAGGCGTCCCAGTTGGTGCAGGGGCGGGGAGGAAGTGAGGATTTGGTACTAGGCTGGGTATCCACCGTAACCAATATGGGCATATGGTTGGAATCAACGTTGTATAGGACGTCCACAGTTACGGGGCGATGTACCCCCTGTGTTAGGAAGATGTCCAACACATCCGCCCTATGGTTGTCGTTGGCCGGGTAATGGGTAGGGGAGTCGGGACCTAGGATCTCTATGTCCAACTCGGCGGCGGCCTCGCTCAACTTCCTGCCGGTCGGCGACATTGAGTGCGACCCCCATGAGAGGTGTTTCGCATTCAAGTCGCCGGCCAACAGGGTCGCGGTGGACCCGTGAAAAATGTTGGCGAGATCACCCTCGTGAAGAACGGGGACCGGGGGTCTGTACGCAGCGAATACGCGCAGTTCCTGTGGTCCTGCGTTTATTCGCACGCCCAGCGATGTAATTATCTTATATTCAGGCTCCTCAACTGAGTCGTGGATGACGTCCCGCCTAATGAGTACGGCTACCCCCCTGTAGGCGCGGCCGTTCCCAGACAGTTCGTCTCTCCGATACGTAAAATAGTTAGGCAGTCTGAATGTTTGATTTGGGTGTAGGAAGTATTCGCCCAGCAGTATAATGTGTGGATTATACGTCTGGGCGAGTGTCCTTAGGGTGTTCTGTTTGGTGGTTATCCCTCCCGGGTTCCAGTAAACTATTAGTAGTTTACTGAATGGTGCGTGAATGAGGCGGCGATGGGCCTAACGGTCCTATTGGCCGTTAAACGCGCTAGCGCGGCGCATATAGCGGGAGTGGGATTCTCCCCCCGGGACAAGGTGGCGAGCAAGTCAATGAGCAAGCTCATCACCATGTCCTCCAGGTCACTCATCGCCTGTGTGAAGGACGAGTTGTTGTGGTGCGGCGTGTTGGCGGCGTGATGAGCCTCTACGGGCCGTGTCGCTGTGGTGTTTGGCGGCGGTGGCGGCGGCGGGGTCGATGGCCGCTGTAAGGCGGCTGGGGCCCTGACCCGCTTGGATCGAGGTTGTGGTGGCTGTGGCGCCAATGGTACCTCGGGTACCGCGGGCGCCGCGGCCTCCACCCTCTTGGGCTTTTTACCGCCGCGCCTGCGAGGGCGACGACGGTTGGCGTGGCCAGGCTCGTTGGCCGGCGGGGCCAGTGTTTGGCCGGGGGTTGCCTCCGGCATGTCCGCCGAGGGCACATCACCGCCGTCACCTTGCATGTGGTGTTTGTGGGTGGTTTCTTCGGCAGTGGTGGGGGGACTTTCACCCCGCTCTTGCGCGCGAGCTTGCGGAAGACCTACGATCATTCGCAGTGTGCTCGCCTCCGCAATTGACGCACTTGGGCGTCGCTTCGCGAGAGCGGGGGCAGTCCTTAGTCGTGTGCTCACCGGCACACCTAAGGCATTTAGCCACACGATGGCAGTTGGCCGACGAATGGCCAAATGCCTGGCAGCGGTGGCACTGACTGGGCCCTTGGCGACCCCTCCACGCCACCACTCTCACGCCTGGCATGTAGAGAAGCTCATCGATAGCATATAACCTCGCGAGCTCCTCCTTGTCCAGTCGCGAGAGCGCGACGTGGTGGACGCAGCCAGCCCTATCCCTTTTGGGTGGGATATGTCGGGCATGTAGCACCTGAAAGCCTAGTGCCTCCAGTGCTTGTTTTATGTCCTCCGGGGGCGTGTCCGAGGGCAGCCCCAGGATGGCTATCTTGGTCGGCCTCTCGTCGGCCGGGCTGTAACAATGCCATTGCACTGTTGCGTCCCGCGCCGAGAGGTCGACCAGATAGCGCTGGACAAGTCGGTACTCCTCCGCAGTCTTGGGAGTGAACCGAACTCCGGACTTAAACGGTCTGGCGTTCGGCGCATACCCCAACTGCTTCTGGAGCTGGGCAAAGTGTTTGACTCATCCGGGCAGGCGCTCCACGACGATGGGCGGGTAGCCCTTCGTCACGGGACGGGCCGCCGGTTGGGACGACTGCGCTGCGGGAGGGGGTGTTGTGCGGGGTCGGGGCGTCGGGACGCACGCAGCTTTCGCCGCGTACGTCGATGTAGGCGCTGGTGTCGGGATCGATGCCGAGAGGCTAGGGGCATGCTCACCCATTGGTGAGGCGTTGGCGGAGCGGTAGGCGGCCCGGAACTCCTCTTCGTCGGACTCCGTCGCCGTGATCGGCGGGTTCGCCGGTGGAGTAGGTGTCCGCGACGTCTCGACCCGCAAGTGCAGCGGGGAGTCCTGTCGCGGACGCTTGTCGGCATCGTCAGGGCTGAGGTCGTCAATCAAGTTGCGGCCGCGCTTGGAAGTGTCCGGGGTCGTCAACTCATCATAAGCTGCCCCCCGGAGCGCTCCTTCCGCGCGGTGATGTTGGTGGTGGCGGTGTTGGTCTTGAGTCCTTGGGGCCGGTCTCGGACGCGGCCACGGTGACTCGCCGGCACCGACTTTCGGCGGGCCAGGCGATGGCGGGGGAGGGGACCGCGGCGAGTCCCTTACCGCGGGGGAGCGGAGCCTCGGGGCTCGACGCTCCATCGCGGGGTGTTAAGAGCCGGCGATGAGGGTAAGCGGTTTGTTGTTGTTGTGTCTCGCTTCCACAGTGGCTCACCCTCGACCTATTTATCAAAATAGGTGAGGGTGAGTCCGAAACTCTCCGGCGTCTCGCTCAACCGGTGCTCTCTTTCCCGCGGGGAAATTGAGCAAAGCGTGGGTAGCTCGTCGTCGACACCAACCGTCGCGCGGGGTGGGGTGAGGTGGGGGACTACGACTCGGCGTTAAATAATAACACCGAGGAGCACACAGCCCACACTCGAGCACGATGCGCGACCGTAGATGTCGAAGGCGGAGAAGCGAATGCTCTACCCCTGCCACATACAACGCGATTCTCTAAAATGTTGCCATCTACCAGAAAAAACAAAAACAATTTTTTCCAAAATTTTCAGTTTTACTAAATTGCCGCCAGCGCGTCCGCCATCTTGAATTTTTCAATGACCATATTTTTCCCATATTCTGGATCGTATAACCCATCAACCCTTATTTTTAATTTTTTCCTATAACGCTTCCTCTGACCCACAGAGTTCCTAGAAGACGACAATGTCGAAAAAATGATTTTCACCGATAATTCCCAGTGTTGCCAGAATTTCCCAACAAAACTACAAAAAGGCCAAAGCGGGTTAGGGTTGCCACAAAACTGCATACTTGATATTTCGAAAATCTAAAATTTTTTTTTCCTACTATTTTCTACCATGGCCCAAAAACTACCATTAATTTGGTAGAAATTCTCACACATGCCTTCTTACAAGCGATTCTCTAAAGTGTTGCCATCCACCTGAAAAACGCCTTCAAAAACTGCAATTTTTTTTCTTGGGACAAAATGGTCGCCAGCGCCGCCGCCATCTTGAATTTCTATAATCTATGGATGGGGTCGTCGAGTCGACTATACCCGCAACATATGCCAAAATAAATTTTTCTACTGTCTATGCGCGTCTCTTTAGTACGACTGCGCAAAAATGACTCTAAATCGGATTTTCAAACCGCAATTACACCGCCGCCATCTTGTTTTTTTTGACATTTTATTTTTTTTTCAGTCCCTACTTTCATGGACGCTTCTAGTACATTTAAAACCGCCCCCCCATCCCCTACATATTTTTTTTCCGCTAAGCCATACTCGGCGGCCATCTTGAATTAAAAAAAAAAAAAAAGAAAAAGCTGCGTTGATTAAAAATCTAAACCCACCCCCCATACGTCAAAAAGCTCTAAACCACCTCCTTCACACCGCAAAAACACCCCAATCAGTCAGTGAGTCAGTGAGTGGTAATTTAGCTTTATATATAATAGATAGATAGATAGATAGATAGATAGATAGACTAGCTTTTGGCGCACACGCTGCGCGTGTGCTTGCTAAAACCCAGCTCTGCGAGGCGGACGCTCCGGGCTTCGCCCTACGCGAAGCTCGGCCTTCGGCCTCGCGATACGCAGCTCGGCCTGCGGCCTCGCTTAGATTACATGGCTGGGTTGGACCGTTCGCAATGGCGTTCTTATTCTTTTTTTGATGCCCTATGTTCCATCAAATGGGTCCTAAAGAACCAGGCCTTCGGCCGGGAGGGCGCTCGGCCTCCGGCCTCGCGTACTTACTTCGACCTTGTCCGACATGATTTATTTGGCCGCTCCGGGCTCCATATGGTTATTATAATATGACCGCTATGGTTGGTTTTTATGTCGTGATGGGATACCTTGGATATATCATGTAAACATTGTTTAACGTTATACACCTATGTAATTAAGTACCAATTGACAATGTTTTTATGATCTCGGTACTTGATTGTACCAAGCAAATGCAAACTGTCAGACATTGAAGTCATAAATGCTAATTACTATCATTAATGTTCATTTTATTGCCCGTTGTATGTACCTACTCGTAAAATCTTGCTTATAAAAATAAATAAAGCTTAATTAATTTGATAAATCAACATGAAAATATATTGAAAATTTAATAAGTAGGTTTGTACCTAAAAAAAGGCATTTAATATATTCATACATACATTCGTACATAACAATAACATCACGATCATAATCCCCGAAGGGGTAGGCAGAGTCAAAGGGGCAGCAGGCCCCTTTAACCACATTCAGCCAACTGGGCTGGGTTAGATGGAAAATTGTAAAAAAGTAGGGACAAGTAGCTAGCTCGTCCCCTACACAATCACATAGGTACCTACTCAAAACCCCATATACCATTAGTCGCCTTTTACGACATGCTAGACAAGAACCACAGTTGGGACATTCTTTTTAAGGCCCAGACCAAGGGACAAATATATTAATACATATATTCAATGTGTAAGAACGTTAATAATTTAATTATTTAGTACATAAGCCATTTCTATCTATCTATGTTTATAATGATTTACGTTTCTTATTGGTCGTTGTAGGGCTTCAAAGTAAACAAAATATACCACTGAAATGTTATGTACATATATAAATAAATATTATTACTTAAGAAATACCTTCTTAACTAATTAATATACGTCTACCGTCATTCACGGTAAAATTGTGTGGTTTATTTGTACCTTGTAATTAGTACCTTGTTGAGAGTTAAGATAGATATGTACTTTGTATAGTTTCAGTTATATTACAAAATAAAATACATTTATTAAATGTAAATGTTATTTATTTGCATTTAACAACAATTAGATTAAACATATTTTATACTTATACAGAAAAATACAATATTGTTAACATGTTACTACACCCATAAATTGATTTTTGTACATGAATACAGCTGAATGAATATAATCCATAGACAAAATGACGTTATTATGTCCATATATAATAACAATTCTTATTCAACATCACATTATTTATAATCATGTAACCCACATAATCAGGGTAGTTAAAATAAAGTTTTTTTTTGCTCCCTGTATGCATGCTTGCAAAACCCTTCAAGAAAGAAAATTCCTGAAATTGGAATACTTTAATACTTACCTACTTTAAATATTGTAATACTATGTTCATGTCATATGAAATCAATAATACATTTTGTCAATGTTAAAAGCATTCACAATAATATATTATAAAAAAAAAACAAATACAAATTTAGTATGTTACCAAAAGTATTAGATCAGATTTGAATTAATTGGATCTCAGTTGATTGCATAAACTGATATATTGTGTTCAAATAATTTACTGGCGAAAATTAGTTAAATATTTATACAATTTTAAATTAAGACAAATTGTTATTAATTTAGAACAGATAGATCTACCAGACTATCTTCGAGTTGTCACTCATAGTAGTAACATTAAATTTTAAGCGATTTAATTTTTATAATTGTGGAACCTAAAGATGTAGTAGGGAGCAAAAATTACTCCATAAATTTATACAGAACATGACTACATATATATCATTATATTCATGGGTAAATAACAACATTATCTTCCTACAACTAATATTAAATAGAATTTTAGAAATTCTTATTTTTAAGTATCAGCAAATATCATTAGAAGTAAATTGTGAATTTTCGTCTTTCTTTCGTTGCCTATGTATTTATTCAGCGTGTGATGTGTTTTCATACTCATACTCTGCATATCTGAAACAAAATAAAAGGAAGTTAAGTAAATTGACTTTTTAATATATCTCAAAATAGCTATTTAAAAAAATCATACTATTAACTTCAAGTGTTGTATTTCAAGTTTTTAATATGGTACATTTTGTTGGCATGATTTCTAATCTGGCGCTTCGCCGGCCGCTGCCGCGGCACGCTCGCTTCGCTCGCTCGGCTCGCGCGCTTTGTGATCGCAACACTAACCTAACCTAACCAATGTAAACATGTGGTTTCGAACATAGAAGACTCATTTTCAAAAAAATATATTCAGAAGACTCCAGGTAGTCTGACCCATAGTTATCATCTACAAAGTGTTATGTTAACGTGCTTAATTAGAGTCCCGCTTAGCCATGATCTTATCCCGCTTAGATCATGTCTGACCTTTGTGTTAGACAAATTTGTAAGAACATAAAAGAATTCTAATTTATACTTACAATTTAACTTTAAATTTAGTCTTATTGCGTTACACTTGGTTCTCAAGTATTTGCAGTTGCAGTAATTTCGTTTTCAACCATAATTGAGCTCTCCTTAGTCTGAAATAAATTAACAAATCCATTTTATTGTTTGATATATTGTTTATTTCTAACTCCTTCCAAAAAGGGAAATATGAAGTGTAAGTAGACATGAGAGCACAAGCTGGATTTCTATAAATATTCTACAGGTGATATGCATTAAATCCTCATATTTTTATAAACAGATAATGTTACCATGATTTGTGACATTTATCCTATAAAATCAGTTATTTTTTTGTGAAATTATTGCATTTCCAAATTACCCATTGTATTGTCACCACAATACATTACAACTCTACTTAAAAAATATAAGTGTAGAGTTTGCTTAAATTATGTAAGGAATAATATTTACTTACATTATGTGATGGCTCTTCGTTTTACAGCTCTTAATATTGATATTGGCCTGTTATTTTTGGTTCATTTTTGTTCTCCTTACTCGTCTAGAGATAGCCATACAAATCTGAAATATACAAAACAACATTGTATTAAAACTTATAATAACAAGATAACTTTTTATTAAGAAAAAAAAAAATGGCCAGAGCCTCGTTAGTTCCACAGCAGGGAGCACCACGTGCAGGTGAGGTTGGCACTTGGGATATGTATACAGGATATCTCATCATTTTGGTACCATCAATGAAAGGTACTTTAAATAATTTATAATAAGAAATTGTAATTGTTCATTTACAGACTATTGGCATGGGTAAAATTATGAGTTCCTAAAAGTAGTATGAGAAAAATCATTTAGGTTCTTATTTACATTAAAGTACATCTCTTTAAGTGCCACATCAATGAGGTATCTTGTATACTGGATAGGTACAGGATTAGCAGGAAATATGTTTAATAGCTAAACTGTAATTGAACTTCATGAGTTTCATGCAAAGTTTTGAAAAACAAAAAACACAATAAGTGAGCACATTGCTATTAGTTAGTATGGCCGTCCATATTTGTGAATCAATCCTGTAGCTGCACATCTTATTTTATTTATTTTACAACAGGTAAAGTTACAGTTTGATAATGATTGCTATATTGCTTTACCAATATATTAATCACACATGTGAAAATGATCGTGCAAAATAAATAAAACATGATGTTTTGTGTCGCTGGGATAGGTTATTATAGAACAAGTTACATGTTTTTGGGGATCAAATTTTTATTGAAGTTTAGTTATTCAAGATTATTTGTGAGCCATATCAAATCTTAACTTCCCTGCGACACGTTTATCCCTTTTACTCCCCAACTAACTACAAGCACTAAAAGCAAGCAAGCAAATACTATATAAAAATAACAATAAGTACTAAATATCTTTACAATTCTACATTGATAAATATAAGATTTATTTAAAATGAAAGCAATGAATCAGCAACTTTTATACCAGCGTTTGATTGATTAGCATAAATGTATGCGTGTGCAAATGCTCTGAAGTTGAAAAATTTTCAGCAGTAAGTATTATTGAATAATAGTGCATCTTGAATAAATAGTATGAATGTGAATACATGAAAAATATAGTGAAAAATATTACAATGGAGCATTATATCACTTCACCGATATGATGTTATCAGTCCAACGAAGGCACGTCGGAAACACCACTATATGTTGACACGTGATCGAGGGCAGGATTGGCCCCCCCAGCCGACTGACCAGAGGGAGAACAGGCGATCCTACGGAACGAACGAACCGAGGAACAGGTGGACGGTTCCGCGTGGACGACGAGCCGGCGCGCTAGGAGGTGCGGTCGGCGCGCGGCGAGGCGCAAAGACGGATAACTTAGGAAAAGTATTGCCTTCTAAGTGGGGAGTATAGCACCGACATGAGTGAAAATCATTGCCGATGTGACGCATATGTGGCATATCCATGGCTAGTCGTCTGCAATCAGTGTCCGAACTGAATGCAGCCGAGTTGCATCTACATGATTCGCGTAACAATGGTACAAGAATACATACAAACCATACATGGTACCGGAAGAAATAATTTTATTGATAAAAAAAAAAGAAAAAAAAAAAGGAAAATAAAAAAACGTATTAAATAATATTGCGAGCTGTTGAAGTTTTTGCCGAAATTGTATCAAGAACACGTTAGATTTAGTCCTACAATTACGTATCAGTCTAATACAGGTTTATTAAGTTACCAATATGATAGTTTATAAAAAGTAATAACACGATATTCTAAAAATGCGTTCAGTAGTAGTAGTAGTAGTAAATGAGTTCAGGTCTTCATTGTTTTAGTATATAATATTGTTATATCGCACACCACGTTTAAACCAAGTAAGTCTGGTAAAATACGATTGAAAAAATACACTTTTTATTAGTTGACAAGATATTTTGGTATTGTTTAGTGTTTTTTTTTTTAAATAAATGTCAAAGCATTTGTACAACTTAAATAATAAATCATGCCTTCCTTAATTAAGTTAATAAATCACGAATACGAAAAATCATACAAAATTACTCAAAAGATGCATTAGTTTCCCCAAGTCATTTACTTTTTGTTGTTTGAACTTTATATAAATCCAAATAACTCTTGTGTAATATTTTTTACTAATTAATGGTAATACAAATAGGAAATGATGAAAATAAAAATGCATGGATAAAACGTGCCTTGGAAATTCACATCACCTACTTCCCACACAAAATTGTAAAGGAGTGTAAATAAAGAGCTAGGAATACAATTCCTGGCAAGACCACACCCAAAGTGCAATAAAAAAATAAAAAAAAAACAAAAAAAAACATGGTAATGCCTATGGTGCCCTTTACTTAAGAAGATGAAAAATTATGTACACAAGAAGAAGGGAAGGGGGGAAATAGGTAATTTTTACAAAAACACGTTTCATACTTATCATGCTATGAAAGATGTTTTTTATGAATAATTCTGTATAAGTTGATTCACGAAAATACACAGTGATTTGGACGTGACTGAGGACCAAAGAAAAGCAACGGAGAAAACATATCTGTCCACTGTATGGATTGAACCAGGTTTGGTTACAGAGAACTAAACCACTGGATGATTAGTAGTGCCAGTTACGAGGCGTAGCAGATATGGTGTTGTCTTACAATCATAAACACTTGGTGCCACAGAGACACGTTTGACAGAAAGCGACCGTGTTTCGTGAAAAAATTACAATTTTAAATTTCACTATTTAAAAAAATATATTTGTCGATCGAGATCAGGACATGATATAGTTACTGCAATCGTCGGTTAATTTTAAGAATTATACAAGTATACGTTCCTAAATTACTCGGCGATTTGGACGTGGCTGAGGACCAAAGAAAAGCAACGGAGAAAACATATCTGTATACTGTGTGGATTGAACCAGGTTTGGTTACAGAGAACTAAACCACTGGATGATTAGTAGTGCCAGTTACGAGGCGTAGCAGATTGGTGTTGTCTTACAATCATAAATACTCGGTGCCACAGAGATACGTTTGACTGAAACCGCCTGTAATTCACGAGAAAATTTGATTTTTTTTTGGATTGTTATTTTCAAGAATTATACAAGAGTTATATATTAAATTTCAAATTTACACAAGTTTCTGGGGCGAAACTAATCCCTCATACATAGGTAATTATGTATTTTTAACAGAAGGGACGAACTATTATATTATTATTTCAAGGACTACATATATATTATATTTATTTAGTATTTAGATCTGACAAACGACTGAAAAAAACACCGTCTACAATCAACCAGATCACAAGAACAAACGAATTAAAATACTGGATTAATGAGTGGCGACATTTACGTATCGTAGAAGATGTTGTTTGTTATACTATCACCTAACACTTGGTGTCATCGATCTGTTTGGCTGGCTGAAAGTGCCTTTATATTCTAAGAAAATTATCAAGTTAAAATTTTAAAATGACAGATAAATACAAATAACGTGAGACGTTTATAAAGAATACAACTGGCTAAAAGTGTCTTTGTAAGAAAAAATCAAACTTCAGTACCTACAACAAAAAATTCACAAGTGATTGAACGAAGGCATGATTTAAGATTACATACATTAAACGTTGCGAAATGTTAGTATGTGACTACTAATATTAATACGAAAATTAGTTGGATAGATACTTATTGACTGATCATGTTAGAACGGCTACACGAATCTGGATTTTAGGCAGAGATGAATTATTGACTATTTTTTATTACAGAAACCCGCAATCGTCTTTGTGCGATTTTTATGAGGGCGGAGCCGCTACTACTGAATAGTTTGAAACTAAACTGAGACTACTCGTATTAGATTATTTTACGTTATTATTTATATGTATTTATATTTTGTTTATAAAAGTTATTGGTATTTAGGATTTGAAAATACTTAGGTAATTTAGATATGAATAACGACGAAGGAAAACATTATGTGCTTACTAAGTATTATCAAAACCATACAAGAATCAAACAATTTAAACATTGGATTAGCTATTGATGTCAATTAAATTAAGGAACGTATATAGTTTGTTTTACAATCATTAATACTTACTGCTATAATAGCATGTCTGTTTGTATTGGATGATAACGCTTGTTTCCCAAGAAAATGATAAATTAAACTATAATACCATGGACATACAAACCATGTGACAGCAATTTTGATGAAGTCATGATACTTGATCATGCACTGATTCAAGAGCCTTTTACGTTAAGCGAAACTATTTGCCATATTAAATAAACTTGAACATAATATAGGGGCTATTCGATTTTATTTATCGTTGTTGTTTGAATTTATGATTTATTGGTGTAATTATTTAAGATACTTATAACCTACGAAAAGCAACGCAGAAAACATGTCTATAAACTCTTGATCGGGTCAGGTTCGTTAGAAAAACCTTAAATATTGGATTATCGAATGATGCCAATATCGTGTTAAGGATATGATATTAGACAATTTTGTTAGAAGATTGTAAAACAAATTGAATTATCAACATACATAAGAACATATTAAACTGAAAGTATATTTATTATATTCAACAATGTAAGTAAAATTTTTTCACCAAACAAATACTAAAAGACAGCCCTATAAAACATCAAATTTGGTTTTATTTTAAATTAGTATTGGTTATATGACGTTGGGTAATTTTTCATAATGCATTATTGTGTCTGAATGTAGAAATTATTAGATTTTTTTACATATACAACGAATACACAACGAAGAAAACAAATGCATTTTTTTTTGTGAATTAAGCCAATTAGGGCCATTTTTGAATACTGGTTCTATAAAACGAGTTCTTTATTATTTCATTAAATATTTGTCACATCTAAACCTATTTGGTCAAGAGGTGTAGATGTGACAGAGGATTTCAGGAAAACGAGAACGACATTAGATGAGAGTGCTGCTAAATACTACCAACATTTATTCGAAAAAACTACATACTGCTTTTCCTTTATATATTCAGGCTAAGCATTGGAGACAACATATATACAACTCGTGAAATAATTGTGGCCAAAAACAAATCACCTAATTTGCTAATGTAATACTTATAATCTGTTTAGTACGTGTTAATGAATACTACTTATTATAAACAGAGTAAAAGTATTTCATTCAATTGCTTACATAACAAACAAAGACATTAATATAGAGGAGATTCAAAATATTAAGATAACTATAGCGAAATGTTAAATTATTATTATTATCAACGTGTATTTAGTTACGCGAGATTTTTATCATCAAATGATGCTTATTTTCATATAATAATTGGTTTACTCGTGGTGTGCGCTGAGTAAAGATTGTTTTTTTTTTTATATTGGATGGCAGTAATACAGATTTTATTTCAATTAAGAACGCACATACTGTGTATAATACAACAATCTATAAAAATCACTATGAGATTATGTTATTTTCTACAATAAAGTTTGCAATTCGAAAAGTTTTACATATATGTGAAGAATGATCATTTATCATATTCCATAAAGTACAAATATATTTTTCTTTTATCAGTGTATTGAATACTCAAAATATAAACGATGTTTATAAATATTTCAGTGATAATCTAAGACTCACATGCCTAGGTCAAGTGAGACCAAGATCATATTTTGGAACCAACCAATTATTTTGATAAGTTAAATAGTTTTCAAAATGACTTTTCATACAGTGGTCAAAGATGGTAAATGAAAACATTAAAATGCGAACAGTGTTGACATTGGGGATAAATTAGTAATATTACTAATTTATCTTCCTAATATAAAACCTATTATCGAAATCAACGAAATATAAAATGTTGAGAGAATACCGTGTCTAATTGAATTGTATAAATCTTTATGGACTTTTAACTATAGAATAAATGGTAAAAGGAGATGATAACACCAGGGATGAGTACAACGATCTGTCGCACGTTGCTCTACGAGAGATAGAACAACGGGAAGACTGTACGGCAACACCAGGGACGAGTACAATGTTCTGTCGCACGTTGCTCTACGAGAGATAGAACAACGGGAAGACTGTACGGCAACACCACAGACGAGTACAACGATCTGTCGCACGTTGCTCTACGAGAGATAGAACAACGGGAAGACTGTACGGCAACACCACAGACGAGTACAACGATCTGTCGCACGTTGCTCTACGAGAAATAGAACAACGGGAAGACTGTACGGCAATATCAGGGTAGATGGTTTTTTGTCACACATTGATCTTCAAGTAAAATAATATCGGAACGAAAATTGTATAAATTTATATGCTGGATATTTTTAAATTTCGTATCACAATTCGATGCATTCCATAAAAGTAGGTACTAATATTTTTTTCTTATAAAAGTATTGTTTCAAAAATTCTTATAAATAAGTTTAACAATTTTCAAAATAACTTTAAAAAGTGGTCAAAGGTGGTAAAGGAAAACATTAAAATGCGAACAACGTTGACATTCGGGATAGATTAGTAATATTACTAATTTATCTTTTTAATAGAAAACGGATTAAGGAAGTATAAAACTTTGAGAGAATACTGTGTAAAAAGGTGGTAAAGGAAAACATTAAAATGTGAACAATGTTGACATTGGAAATAGATTAGTAATATTGCTAATTTATCTTCTTAATAGAAAACGGATTAAGGAAATATAAAAAGTTGAGAAAATACCGTATATAATTACCGTGTATTGCATAATTTTTTATGGACTTTTAACTATTTAACTATAGAACATAATTATCATATGGTAAACGGAGATGATAACACCAGGGACGAGTACAATGTTTTGTCGCACGTTGCTCTATAAGACATAACATAGGAAAAGGTGTACGGCAATATCAGAATAGATGCCTTTTTTGTCACACATTGGTCTACAAGTATATGCTGGATATTTTATTTTAAATTTTATGCTAATGCTATTTTTAGACTGATACGTAATTAAAAATAAGTAATTTTCTATGAAATATTGCAAATTAACACTTTTTTTTTTATATAAAACAAAAAAAAATACGGTGCTTAGAAAAAAGTGTATAAAAAACAAAAAGGTTATATATAAAAAAAAAAAAAAACAAAAAAGAAAAAAAAAAGAAAAAAAAGAAAAGAGAAAAAAAAAAACAAAAAAAAAACAAAAAAAAAAACAAAAAAAAAAAAACAATAAAATTATTTCTTCCGGTGAGTATGTATGGTTTGTATGTATTGGTACATCACGCGAACCATGTTAGTGCAAGTCGGCTGCATTCAGTTCGGAAACTGAATGCAGACGACTCGCCTCATCGGATACGCCGCACATGCGTCACATCGACAATGCATCACCATGTCGATATTATACTCCTCACTTAGATGACAATACTTTCCCTAAGTTACCCGCCTTTGCGCCCCGCCGAACGCCGGGTGCACCTCGGTCGCACGCCGGCTCCTCGACCAACGCGAAACGTCTACCTATTCCACGGTCTGTTCGCTCGGCAGTCTCGCCGTCCGCCCCATAGCCGGACGACTGAAAAGACTCCCGCCACACGAACCACGGCCAGCTATAATGGAATTACTCTCCGAGTGACGACATCCACCGATACCACCAATCGGGAATATGTGATAATAACGCAACCAAAGGAATAGCTTCAATATACTATCATGCATACACACACAAGCTAAGTTAACAAAATGAAAGATATTCAATAATACGTCATTATTACCACAGATGAAACTTTTCTCGTTCAATGCATTCTGTGTATAGCGCATGTGTAGTGTAACTAAATAAAGACTAAAACTAAATAACAACAAAAAATAATAAAGATAACGCACAATGTACAGTTGTGTCGGCATGATTTTATGATTTAATAAATACTAAATACAAGTTGCCCGATTCTGATTAGAGGTGAACAATTTTATATAGCAAGAGGCTGCACAAAGTCCGTCTAAATCTACAGTAATTGTGGGAAGACAATATTATTGAGCATCAGTTTACCATCTATAATCTTGTCCCGGGACACTAAAACTTTTAAACTCTCTCTATCTTGAACGCGACCTAGAGCGACATACAGTTGTCCGTGACTGAATACGTCCGATCTCAAATCTACACCTACTCGACTGATGGTCTGACCCTGGCTTTTGTGTATAGTCATCGCGTAACATACTTGCAACGGGAATTGCCGACGCGTCATTTCGATAGGACTGTTTGGCTCTATTGGGGCTTTAAATAAAATGCGAGGTATTACGTAGTTACCCGATTCGCCTGGCTTTCGAACGGTAATAAGTCGCGGTGTGGTACTTACTACAATTACTTTACTACCATTTACTAACCTATCAGAGAAGCTGAGGTTCCGGACTATCATGCACACGCATCCTATCTTAAGTACTAAATCGTGATCTGGAACACCCTTTGGTTGCAGTCTGTGCAGGGTATCCGCACCTAAGAATATTTCGTCCGCTTTATCACTAACAACTTCGTCAATTGAATAAAAATGTAGTGGATCCTGAGGCAATTTATTCAAAATTAATGAATTTATTTCTTTGACATTGCTATTATGAGTAGACAATATGGCTCGATGAGCGCATATGTCGGGTTCATCTATTACTACGCTAGGGAAAACAAAATCTATTAAGTCATTAACTTCAGTGACAAAACTAACTGAAGATAAATCTATTAAATTCAAAACTGATCTATCTACTTTAACTGATTGTACTGGTAATTGATCTGAACCCAATTTTAATAAAAAATTAGAAAAATCTGCATCACTTTTACATCGCTGTGACGTAGAAAGTGTAAAAGACTTAATTTTAGGCCAAATAGGTGAAGATTTGACTGAGCAATTAATGATGTCCGAATTGGTCTTTGCGTTGACTACAACCGGTGGGATTTGACGAAAGTCCCCAGCAAAAATAATAATTTTACCCCCGAATAACCTATCTGATTTCATGAGATCCTTAAGTGACCTGTCGAGCAAGTTTATTAGATATTTATGCGCCATAGGGGCCTCGTCATAAATAATAACAGTAGCCTGAGTAATCAATTCAGCTCTTTGAGAGCCGTTCGTGATGTTCCAGTAACCAAGATCGTCGACGGGATTCAGAGGGAATCTAAACATACTATGCGCCGTTATGCCGCCTTCGTAGTTCTGAGCTGCAATACCTGAACTCGCTGTACACAAAGCTATGCTATCCAAGTTACCGCGTGTGTGTGCTGTTATTACGTTCAACAATAACGTTTTACCTGTTCCGGCAGGTCCGTCTAAGAAAATTGCGGTGTCGTGAGTATCGCGAAAACTCCCATCGCGTAAGAGTTTATCTACATATTCGAATACGTGACGTTGATCGTCCGACAACTTCGGAAGCCAATCCGCGACGAAAGCTGTTAAGAGCTTATTGTCGTATTCGATGCGCTCGCGACCTACCTCCGTGGTATCGTCTATGACCGCCGGTAATCCTTGTTCGACAAGCGACGTCCCATGTTTACGCATTAACCTGTCGATACAAAGTAAGCTAAGATTATACGCTCTATCTTCGTTTTCCGGAAATCGTTGCAAGATGTCTTGACTAATTATACGTTTGTATGTCTCCCAAAGTGAAACGACCCTAACCCCGTTAACTGCTAGAAGAACGAAAAAGCTACGCAACCGCGGTCCTGTCAAGAAAGTAGATGCTTCTTGCATAGCCATTTCGTACTCGGACTCATCGTTCGCGATCCCTAGAGCTTTGGCAGCTTCTTGGAAACTACTGCAAAGTGGACCGCCAAGTTTATACAAATCGCTGTAACCGCGACATGGTTGAGAAGCTAATAATAGACGCAAATAAAACTGTTCACCTCTATTAGGCGCGACCCAGAACAAACGGGAGACTAACTCGCCCCTCTGACGTCTTGTTATGTATCTACCGTTGTTTAATCGGTAGATTTGTACGTTTTTGGTCAAGGGACGTCTAGTGTGAACAATAAATTGTTCATAAAAGTCTAAATAGGTTATATTATCAAATTCCTCACCGGGAGGACGATTAAAATATGTTAATAAATCCGAGCAGTCTCGGCGGGTGACTGCTTCAGTTTCGGTGCCCGGTTTAAAAAAGATGGATTGATGGCCGTCTAAATGTACAGCAAGTTGCTTGACGTTCGGTTCACGAGCGGTGATGTCAAACTCTAAAATCCTCCACGTGGCTTCGCAAGAACCAAGGTAACGTTTGGTGACATATTGCTCTATTTCATTATTTTTGTCACTGTCCGGGATCACCGCTACGCGTGATTCATCCGGACCTTTGGTCATATATTTAAATAAATATTTAACTATAGCACGGGCTGAATAAACTAAAAGATTAATGTGACAATCGTATTTTAAAAGTAAAGCGGCATTGTACGGGACCACCCACAAGTCACTAATGGTGACGTCTCTACCACGGTACTTTATTGTTCCTACGTTTGTGCTACTGCGTCGCAAATTAACAAAACCCCTATCATCGCAAAAAGTGGTAGATGTTTCACGTTTGGGGAAAAATTTTATACATTTACCTTTTTGTTGATTCCAACACGGTAAATCTGTCCTATTGGGAGGTCCACATGGGCCGTGTATCATATGATCAATCACGGCCTTGCGTAGTCTACCTTCCGCTTCAGAAGGATCGGGAAGGTCTGCTCTAACAAATTTGTCAATGTCCGTATTTTGGACTGGGCCACCGCCTTCTACCCTAAAACAAATGTGCGCATGCGGCAGCCCTCGTTTTTGAAATTCTATGACATGCATTATATATACACATTTACCGAACCATGCGCCAGTTCTTAGATCTTTTAAAAGTTGACTTAACTTTAGATTGAATACTCGAGCACAAATTAAAGGATTAGGCCTTTGACCTTGTGGAGTAGATTGTTGGATCTCGGGCCATTTTGGATTACATGTCATTGTCAAAAAATATGATGGAGTGCCTAATCTATTGACTAACGCAATTGCATCCATATATTTGGTTTTCATGTATCGTGGGCCTCCAGTAAACGAATTAGGCAAATAAACACGCCCCGGCACCACGCCGCCCTCCCCTTGAATAGTCTCGTCGGCATTAATCTGTTCTACATTACATTCTAATTCTTGCAATGGAGCTGATCTAAGCTGAGCAGTATTTGATGAACGTTGCATGTTAGATATGTATCGGAGGCGCTCTTCAGAAATTCTACAAAACATATCTACTATCCATTCCTCCGATAGTCTGCCAAGTTCTGAGAATCTAGATTCTGACAGTAATAAGCAACGCACATATTTGTTTTGAGTTAATTTGGAGCCTTTATTATCTACTTTATTGGGTAACCAGCCCGGATTACCATGAGGATATAATAGAGGAAATTGAAAACTTTCATAGAGTGGATGTAAAAGGTCCACAGTGTGAGGTTTCCTAGCTCCAATTTTCCAAATCACAATGGCTTTGGGTATGAAACGTTCTCGTTCCGTACTCATAATAGCAGCTATTTCTGCTCCTAATGGCATATCACCTAAAATATTACCATGAGTGCGTCGTGTAGTGGATTCAAAAATAAGATGAGCTTCTTCGGAAGCTTCCCGATACAAGCGTTTAAAACACTCGATATAGGGATTAACCTCGTGCATGAAATGTGTTATACATTGCACGATGTTTATATCTAAATTTTGCCCAGCGGCTAGGCGCTCCCGTTCCTGACTATCGTGAATGTACAACCCAATAGGATTTGTAGATTCAGAGTACGCCAAGTCAAAAACGCGGTGGTAAATACGGCCCTGTATTTTCAAAAACGAAATACCTGTGTCTGGGTGTTGAAAGCCGTGCGATACACCCAAGGCGCTGAAGGCGAATAAATTATTATATGCGCGAGCGCGGTCGTTATTATGTCCATATATAATAACAATTCTTATTCAACATCACATTATTTATAATCATGTAACCCGTGTGATAATAAATTAACATTCATCCCGCATATTGAAGGCATAATAAGCCGGGCTTCGAGAATGTTGGGATTTGTACTCCGTACCGTTAGGGGATTTCGAAATTATATAACAAAATTTTTTCTTTTCAATAGTCTTGTCCGAAGTATCTTGGAATACTGTAGTGTAGTTTGGAGGCCGCACTACGCCACACACTCTTTGCGTTTAGAACGTGTACAAAAACGTTTTGTGTGGCACCTTATGTACTCCTGCTATATACCTAAGAAAAAACTGCCCTCATATAATAAACGCCTAATACATTTTAAAATGGCTTCATTGTGCAACCGTAGGAAAGTGTTGGATTTAGGCTTCGCCTCAAAAATTTTCACTCATAAGATAGATTGCCCTCCACTATTAAAGAAATTTAAATTCCGTGTACCAGTAAGACATCCCCGCAACGCTATAACACCCCTTAGAGCTCCATTACGGAAAACTGTCTTTGGTTCCAACTCCCCGATTGCTAGGTTGTGCAAGCTGCTTAATGAATGCAGTGATATTGTGGACATTCACCACGACTCACCTACCAAGCTCTGCAGAACAGTTAAAAACTCATGGAAAGATCCATGAGTAGGTACATATCATAAGTAATATTGTTTCTCTATAATTTATTTTTTTCTTTTTTTTTCCAGTTTAACCTGAATGTTTTCTTTTTTTAGTGCATGCTGTGTTTGCCTATAATAGTTTATGGCAATAGGCTAATAAGATATGTATGTCTTGTATATTATATTTTAAGTATGATTGTACATAAACGTTGGTAAACCTAATAAATAAATAAATAAATAAATAAATAAAACCCCCATAATCAGGGTAGTTAAAATAAAGATTTTTTTGCTCCTTGTATGCATGCTTGCAAAACCCTTCAAGAAAGAAAATTCCTGAAATTGGAATACTTTAATACTTACCTACTTTAAATATTGTAATACTATGTTCATGTAATATGCAATCAATAATACATTTTGTCAATGTTAAAAGCATTCACAATAATATATTATAAAAAAAAATTCAAATACAAATTTAGTATGTTACCAAAAGTATAAGATCAGATTTGAATTAATTGGATCTCAGTTAATTGCATAAACTTATATATTGTGTTCAAATAATTTACTTGGCGAAAATTAGTTAAATATTATACCATTTTAAATTAAGACAAATTGTTATTAATTCCGTAACATTAGAACAGATAGATCTACCAGACTATCTTTGAGGTGTCACTCGTAGTAGTAACATAAAATTTTAAGCGATTTAATTTTTATAATTGTGGAACCTAAAGATGTAGTAGGGAACAAAAATAATTGAAAATATTTTTGTTAACCACTGCCCTAATGTATAGAATGCAAAAATTACTCCATAAATAACAACATTATCTTCCTACAACTAATATGAAATAGAATTTTAGAAATTCTTATTTTTAAGTATCAGCAAATATCATTAGAAGTAAATTGTGAATTTCTAGTTTTTAATATGGTACATTTTGTTGGCATGATTTCTAATCTGGCGCTTCGCCAGCCGCTGCGCCAGAACGCTCGCTTCGCTCGCTCGGCTCGCGCGCTTTGTGGTCGCAACACTAACCTAACCTAACCAATGTAAACATGTGGTTTCGAACATACAACTCTCATTTTCAAAAAAAAAAAATATTCTGAAGACTCCAGGTAGTCTGACCCGTAGTTATCATCTACAAAGTGTTATGTTAACGTGCTTAATTAGAGTCCCGCTTAGCCATGATCTTATCCCGCTTAGATCATGTCTGACCTTTGTGTTAGACTAATTTGTAAGAACATAAAAGAATTCTAATTTATACTTACAATTTAACTTTTTTCTTGTTACACTTGGTTCTCAAGTATTTGCAGTTGCAGTAATTTCGTTTTCAACCATAATTGAGCTCTCCTTAGTCTTAAATAAATTAACAAATCCATTTATTGTTTGCACAGAAAATCCAAAAAAGATGGCAATAACAAAGATGAAAACAACAGTAACACTGACAACAAATATAGTGTCCTTTCCAACGCCATTAAAGAACGATACCAAACTGTTAAAAGTCGTCAAGAAAAACGCCTTATCCAATCTTTACTTCAAACTAGCATTACAAAAGAATCTAGATTACAGACTCAATTAGTAAGAGACACCTTAGGTGTAGACAGACCTTTAAAGTATAAAAGCGTTCTGCCACAAAAAACTGATCTTGTCCAGAAAATTCAACAGTTCTTTATGCGTGATGATGTAACGAGAGCTACAGCTGGAAAGAAGGAGACTGAGCCGCACAGAAAAAACAAAGTGCAAAAAAGATTTTTATTGGACTCCATGAGAAATCTGTACAAAGTCTTTTTAAGAGAAAATAGCAGCGTCAAATGTCACTACAGCTACTTTACAAAACATAGACCATTTTACGTAAAACCACCTACTGTCGATGGAAGGGACACTTGCCTATGCAAGCTACATGTAAATATGACCTATGTTGTCGATGTTTTACATAGGAATAAAGTGATTATGCAAAAAGATACGAATGCAGTCCTGGAAACACTAGTATGTTCTGTCAATTCAGAATCATGTATGAAAGGAATTTGTTCTGAGTGCAATAAACGGTCTATAAATTATGATAAAACTAATCTGAAATCTATTGTAGACTTACGACAGTGGACAAGAAAAAGTGAAGTAGTGGAAAAATTAGGGAAAAAAGTGAAGATCACAAAAAATGTACCAGTTACTGAAAAGCTTACAGTCGAAGAGGTGATTCAAAAATTTGAGAACGTCCTCCAAACTTTCAAAACCCATATCTACAATATAAAACATCAATATAAAGCTTATCGACAGTGTATCGACGGTTTAACACAGAGTGAAGTAGCTTTGCATATAGGTTTTAGTAAGAACTATAACTGCAAGTACCACTCCGAAGTCCAGTCTCATCATTTTGGTGGTTCTCGTCAACAAGTTACCCTGCATACAGCTGTGATGTACCATTTTTCTGCTGAAGAACAAACAAAACAAGTTACTTCATACTGCTCTGTGTCGTCTAATCAGAACCATGGACCTTCTGCGATCTGGGCTCACCTTAATCCAGTTCTCTCTGAAGTTCAAACAAATCATCCAACTGTAACGACTGTACATTTTTTTTTCGGATGGACCAGCTACACAGTATAAGTAAAAGATTAACTTTTACCTAATGGCGTACCGGTTTTTGAACAATACAACTTTAGTAAAATATCTTGGAATTTTTTTGAATCAGGACATGGAAAGGGAGCTGCTGATGGTGTTGGTGGAGCATTGAAACGCCAAGCTGATGCTTTTGTAGCAAGAGGCAAAGATATCGGAGATGTGTTAGAATTCTTTTCCTCCCTTAAAGATACCAGCAAAATTAAATTGTTTTTCGTGGCAGACGAAGACATAGATAACGTTGCATCGACTATTCCAAGCAATATTTTACCACTAAAAGGAACCATGCAAATCCACCAAATGTTCTCAGAAACTCGTGGAATCTTAAACTATAGGGTTCTGAGTTGTTTTTGTAAACAGTTCTGTTCGTGTCACGTTCCTAAAACTTATTCGCCTCTGCCTAAAACAGAATCCAACATTGACAATATTTTGGACCACTTGTTTCCTAATGAAAAAGACGACGTTGTAATTCAAGAGATGGAGGATTTGTCGCTCACTGATACTACGAATAAAATTGGGATGCCTCGAAAAAGTTTTTATGATCTTGTGTACGGCCCGGATGAATCATCTGATGAAGACCATTGGCTACATATAAAGACAAAGATTTCTCTAATCCAATTGCCGTTTCTAGTACTTCTTATGAAATACTTCACCTTGAGGACATACATCCAAGGAATATACAAGACGGTGTACATGTACTCGTTAAAGTAAAAAGTGAAAGGAATGTTCAATACACATACGCTGGAGTAGCAAAAAGTAACGTTGACGAAGAAGGCGATGTTCTGGTGATGTTCCTCAAAACAGTCGATGATTGTGGAAGATTGTTTAAATTAGTGGAGAATGACTTATCGGATGTTCCGTATGAGGATTTGATTAAAATTCTACCAAATACAAAGGTAGTTAACCTCGTAAGGCCCAACCTAAATTTAGGTCGATATAAATTACGACCCAATGTAATAAAATTAAGCGCAAGTAGTTGCGGCCCAGAACTTTGATTTAGTAAAAAAGTGTTTAAATGGAATGCTTTTGGCTAAATTCTTTTAAGGGGTATTTCCTATAACTAAAGTTAACTATTCCATGCAAAAAATATGTTGAAATAAGTTGACCTATTTTTAGGTCACTGGGCCATAGTTTTAAGCATAATATTTGTTTGAAAAAATTAAATGTATTCATTTATTTATCATGGAATTACAAAAATACCAAAAATAGAAAGAAAATTTGTTTAAAAATGTGTTTATTACTTCTTCTTTCATTTTAAACCTTATTTATTAATCATTTTACGTAAAAAAATCTCTAAATTCTCTAAATCAGTCTCATTTTTTTAGGAAACAATGTATCATGAGCATTACACTCTGTAATCATAATTAACAAAATAGTTTCCTTACTTGCTAATCAATGGTCATATTTCAAATAATAATAAAGATGTTACACATAAAAAATCTTAACTGGTCTAAAATCTTTAGGTAGGTCTATCAATCACAATTGACCTTAAAGCAATTACTAATCTTCTACGAATATTAAGCTCTCGTATCACAGTACTAATTAGAAATATATTTAACAAAGAAATATAAAACAAAAATATCTAAATCAGTAAATCTCAGTGTGGAACTTATAAAAACAATTTTTATCTTTAGTAAGGCACAAGTAAATGTTGCACTTCTTGCAAATAATTGTGCTTTTCTTGTTGCATCCTGGTCTTCTGCATCTGTTTTGAACTTCTCCAGCCGAGGGCAAATGGAGTGCGCCATGAGTTCTTGAACTGGCGCTGGGAAGTGGTACGGCTGGTTTAGAGCGTTTAGGCCGAGACTGTTCTTCGTCCTCTGTTTCGGAACTAGTGAACACATTTGCAGATACTAAAATTTCAGCTATTTCCATTTTGAAAAACCTCAGTTGTTGGATTTTTTTCACCGGGACATTTTTGCGTGACTCATTTTTTTGTAATTTAACCATGAATTAGTTATAGCCAAATCAAACATGTGCGCGATAAATCGCGTCGTCCATTTTCTTGTTCGATATCTCGATGGCGCCACAGCTAAGAGACGATCAGCAAGATCGACACCTCCCATATTAGAATTATATTTTTTTACTACTTCCGGTCTTGGGACAGTAAAATTACAAAACAAAAGTGACTGGTTTGTTATCAAGCCATTTAGTTATAGCTATATTCTTCTCATCGTTGACCAATACTTGATAACTCCCTCTCCCTGCTTTCTTTAAGTCTTTGTCCTCTTTGATTATTAATCTTGCGGGCTTAGGTACTCTATTTTTCGTTAATGTACCAGCACACATCAGGCCTCTGTTTTTTAATTCCAATATCAGTGATTCGGTAGTGAAGTACCTATCGCAGTAAATTATGTCACGGTATCAAATCCTCCGTTAAGGCAAGAACTGCCTTCTCTCCCAATCCGAATGATGTGTCAGCGTAAGAAGGATATGTAGTTGCCCCTTGATATATATCAAAATCACACACTTCTCCTGCGGGATTGGCCAAGACAAAGGCTTTTAAACCTGTAGGATTAGGTTTACCTGGGCAATATTGCTTCATCCCACAAGAGCCCGTAAATGGGATAATCATTTCGTCAATCGACAGTTTTTGATCTTTCGGTATGGAATGACAACCCTTAAGAATTTCTTCGATAAGTGGGCGAACTTGCCAGAGCTTGTCTTTACTTTTATCTTCGGCAGAAAAGTCGTTGTCATTAACGAGTTTTAAAGAATTTCGAAGAGTAAAAAAATCTGTTCCGTGACATATGATCAGCTACAAAAGCAACACGAAACTTTTGTTGCCAGTACATGCGGAGAATCGGATATCCAATACAAGACATAGCCAAATTAATAGCAATAAAAATGTAGCACTCGGTAAGTGTCAAATTTAAAAACTGGCCGTTTCTTGATAGATACATCTCATTAGATCTATTTACGATAATTTGCATCAGCTCATCATTTATGTATCGACGAAAATAAAAAATTTTACTGAATTCTTCGTCATTAAGAGGTAAATACGATGGTTGCATAAAGGGAATTATATCAGGATTAAAGTCTTTTTCTATTCAACCTCCAGTTTGTCCATCGTAACTGCCAATATCCTCGTTATCTACAGCTTCCACTTGCTGATACAATCTCCTACGAGATGAGCTTCCTCTTCTACTACTTGGTCGAGAAATCGAAGAAATTCCTCGACCAAGATGGCCACCTCGACGCTGTAAGCTCCTCCCTCGCGTAACAGAAGAATTAGAAATCGCCGGACTTGAAACTAAAAGCTCATCTTCAGAATCAGAAGACGATTCTGCTGAATTATCTGACTGACGATTTCGGCCCTGAGGTCGATAATCCACATCATCGATATCATTGTCGTCTTCAGCTTCAAACTCGGATACGTCCAGATTAAGCAGATTTTCTATAGCTTCGTCGTTCATGGCTTAAACAAAGGAAAATTAAAGTAAACAGTGTTTACTTTAATTTTCCTTTGTTTTTAATTTTCCAGGAACTTCCTGGTACGGAACGCAGGAAGCAGGTCAACCACAAGATTTGGAGCTGCTACAGCAGGAGTTTGAGCTTGGTGGTAAATCCGGCTTTGAAGTTCGGGACGGTGCTGATGAGGAGGTGCCGTCAGGATCCTGGTATCTGGAATGTGCGGAACAAGGACGGCGCGAATGTACGTCACGAGTGAGTGAAAGAGACAACCAACCGTGAGTGTTTCAATTTGTTCAAGATTTGCCGAAGGAATTTGAACCTTATTAATTAAAGAAGATTAACTTTGTGATTTGTGAAGTCAGTGATAAGAAAATTTGGACTATAGCTGATAATTTTATACTTAGAATAATTATATAGTAAATTAGTTAAGTGTTAGTTTAATTTTAAGCAAAAGTAGTTGAGACGGGGATTCCATGCCCGATTTTTTCCCAAATTTGATAAGTTAAAAAGATTTAGAATTATTTCGCAATTTTTGTTAATTGAGATTAATCATTGAAAAGTACTCTATTTTAAAATTACATGATAAAATTTAGGTATTTATGTTGATAAATTCATTGTTTTTGCGTATGAAATTTGTTTACACTTCTTTGTTTGCTTGTAAGATTTTGTAAGATTTAATTATTTTGTTTACATTTATTACTTTAATTTAAATTTACACAATGGAGTCTGCATTGATTTACAAATGGATATAAGGGAAAAATATATAAGGCTAGGAAAAATTATAAGAAGTCTCCAAAGGAGCGTATTAGTGAAGCCTATTGTCAAACTAAGTTAGAGTCATTAGAGTCGTTATGGGTTGAATTTACCGAAACACATAAAGAGTTAATGAAAACATATGGATCAAATTTAAGGGAAGATGATTATATTAAAAAAGATGTGTATGATCAAGCACAGGAAATTTATACAGATTATAAAACAGAGTTAAAATCCGAGTTGAATAGTTTTGTAAAAAGTCAGGAGCAGTGGTCCGAGGCTATGGAGCAAACACCACAAAAAGTTAAGTCAAACGTAAGTGAATCCTTTAAGTTACCTAAAATTGTAATACCTACGTTTTCAGGAAAGTATACTGAATGGATTTATTTATGCCTTAACCCACAATAATTCTAAATTGGATAATGTACAAAAAATGCATCATCTTAAGAGTTCATTATCAGGTGAGGCTGAGCAATTACTCAGGCAAATAGCAATCTCTGAGGCTTATTATGAAAGATGTTGGACACAGGTAAAATCTAGATATGATAACAAAAGGTATTTATCACATTTTATTTTAAAAAGGCTACTTAGTCAGAAAAATATTAATACAGAGTCTTCTAGTGCATTAAAAGAATTAATTGATACAACAAATGATTGCTATAATTGGGATAATATTGTGATACATATTTTGTATAACTTCTACTTCACTTCACTTCACACTTCTACATCCTAAGAGTAGCGAAAATATACAGTCCAAGGGGGTTAAGGTTGCGAATCGGGAGGATAGTTCGTCGAAGAGATCGGGGCCTAATAGTGAGGCAGGTAATGCTGATACTAATCAGTCAGCTTTTGTGGCATGTAATTTTTCGACAGGGAATTTTAAACAGGTATTGCTAGCGACGGCGTTAGTCAATACCGAGTCGAGAAATTGTTAGATCCTTAGGCCTTGTTAGATCATGGTTCACGGGGTAATTTTGTAACAGAATCAACAGTAAATGATTTTAAATAAAAGAGAACACCGATTCAAGGTAGAATTTTAGGTGTAGGTGGAGATAAAGGTTTAGTCTCCAAGGCTACAGTGAATATGAAAATAAAGTCTAGGGTGAACAAAAATGTAGTTATTCCTATACAGGCATACGTTTTAAAATCTATAACTTCTTTTCTGCTAGCTAGGAAAGTAGAGAAAATAGATTTCGTAAACTTTGATGAAATTATCTTAGCTGATCCACAATACTATCGGCCTAATAAGATAGATTTGTTATTAGGTGCAGAGGTTTATAGTCAGGTTATTGAGGAGGGTATAGTAAAAGTATCAGATAATTTACTTATAGCTCAATCCACCAGTCTAGGTTGGATATTGTCTGGTACAGTTAATTCATCAGTTTATCAAACTGGAGGCGTTGACGCGTTACATTGTCATTTACACGATGATGAGATGTTAAAGAAATTCTAGGAATTAGAAACAGGAATAGGGTTAACCAAAGAATAGTCGTATATAAAAGAAGAGAAAAAGTATGATGAGATTTTCAAGAAAACGACAACTAGAGATCAAAATGGAAGGTACGTGGTTAGATTGCCTTTTAGAATGGATGATCCTGAGTGTAAGAAAGGTGAAACGAGGGAGATAGTTGAGAGAAGATTAAAACAGTTAGAGAGAAGATTTGAGAAAGATGAGCAATTTAAGGAGAGCTATCAAAAGGTAATGGAAGAGTATCTAGATATGGGACATATGGTAAAAGTGGAGGAACCTGATAATAAACGTGATGAATCATTTTACTTACCTCATCATGCGGTCACAAGAGAAGACAAAGATAACAAAAATGCGAATTGTTTTTAATGCTTCTCAGCCAGGTAAAAATGGTAAATCACTAAATGATGATTTACTGGTTGGTCCAACAATTTAACCAGACTTGAGGCACCTTATATTGCAGTGGAGATTATCACGCATTTGTTTAACAGCGGATATAGTGAAAATGTACCGGCAAATAAAGGTGCACGAAGAGGACACAGACTTTCAAAGGCTGTTGTGGAGAGATCATACAACTGGAAAGGTAAAAGATTATAAATTACTTAGGGTTACCTTTGGCACAGCGTCGGCTCCGGCTAGCGGTACGAGCACTCCAACAAGTGACAGTTGATGAAGGCGTTAAATATTCAGTTACCGCTGAAAAAGTAACTAATAAATTTTATATGGATGATATGATGTGTGGATGTGAATCTGCAAGAGAAGTTATGAAAATTTATAGTCAAATGAAAGGTTTATTAAGAGAAGCTGGTTTTGAATTACAAAAATGGTCAAGTAACGATGAAGAATTGCTGAAAATGATAGAAAATGAGGAAACGAAGGACAAAAAAAAGGTGCTTAGAAATCAAAGGATGCTATAAATATAAAGATGGATGAAATAATAAAAATTCTAGGACTTACCTGGGAACATCACGCTGATCATTTCTGCTACAAAGTACATTTACCGGAACTGCAATCACTTGTAACAAAAAGAAAAATATTTTCTGATATTTCACGTTTGTTTGATCCTCTAGGTTGGATCACACCATGTATTATAGTAGCAAAAGCAATGATACAAAAGCTGTGGATAGCGGGAGTTACTTGGGATGAAGAAGTACCTAATGAAATTATAAAAGAATGGTGTACTTACCGAGAAGAGCTTATGAAGATAACGGATGTTAAAAAACCAAGATGGGTTGGTTCAAGTGAGAACGACATCCATCGGGAACTGCATGGATTTTGTGATGCATCTAAAATTGGAAATAGTAACGATCATTTCATCATTGTATTTTGATGTTTCAGGAACTATTAACGGCTCTACATGTAATTTAGCAGTTTTTTCACATTCAGCGGTGGAAATGTATCGTGTTTTTTTTAGGTACTAAAGTATGTATTTTGGCATTATAGCAATTGCACAATCCTCGATCTTCGCCACAAAAACAACTGAGCTGCCTGTATTTAATCTGGTTGAATTCTGCAGTTGATATTTGGTGGAGTTGCATCGTACTAGGTGCTGCTTGTATAGTATTGGAAATGAGTTTATTTGTGTTTTCAACATCTTGGCTATTTATGTACGGACACTTTACAGACTGCATGCTGTTCTCTAATACGTGGAAAGCTTCAGAAGCGTTTGTTACATCGTGGCCATATGTAATTATTTTGTCAAGTTGTCGCTCAACGGCACCACCAATGCCATCTCCCATGCTTTTGCCGACGGACTCAGTAAACGACCATGTGGCGTGAGTTTCAATTTCTGGGTAAATAAACTTAAAAGGTAGAAATTATTTTTTTGGCGGTATTGGCTACTTGAGCCGTCTGAAAAAAAGTGTATGACCTTGATTTCAGGGTTCATTTCTTTTGAAAGATTTATAACAGGTGTCAGATGAGCCCAAATGGCATTTGCCTCGTGACAATGGGAATCAAAAACTGACACAAATTATTGCGATTGTTGTTGTTGTTGATCTTTCCAGAATATTACGCCACATTGTAAAGTAATCGTATTTTTGGAGGCACCAAAATGCATTGATTGGACCTCCTCGCTGTATTTACACATACAATTTTCTGAAAAATCGCACAAAATTACGATTTCATTCTCTTTGATATTTTTAACACATTCCCTGTATTGGCGTTGCTGTTCGATCCAATTAAAAAAATGTATTTTAAACGCGGGTAAGGAATTTTTCAATTCTCTGATGCAGTCAACAGTTCCATTGATTGGTAGTTTGGTAGTTTTTTTTAGTTTTTAATTTTTGGCCCGCTTTTTCATATTCATGTGTTACCCTAGCCCACTTGTACCAAGTTACGGCAGAATCTAGTTTTTCTTGTTCATATAAAATACTTTGAGTTTTACATTTTTTACATTTGTTGTACATGCGATTATAGCATGTAATATCACATGCGACATTGTTTAACAGCTCTTTTATATTGTTGTATGATATGACACCTTAGCTTTATATATAATAGATTACTATTCTTTATACATAAACAGGTTTCTCTGTTATTAATATTAGGAGACAATACATGTGTAGGCAAATATCAAATCAAGGTATGTCCACCATAATCAAAACTTGGGAAATAAGAGAAAACTATTTTAGCTTTTGATAAACGTATTTCGTATGATTTTCAGGAAATAGGACTTTATATAGTTATTTGTGTGTATAATAATATATTAAAATAAAGGTAAAATAAGACATAAAGCTTTAAAACGATGTTTAAATTTGGACATGTCGGTGTTTGATGTCGCTCATTTGCAACAACGTCGACATATCTCAAAAAACATCATTTTACAGGAGAACGATTTCAAAATTACAAGTTAAAATAAAACTACAAGCGTTGATTTTTTAGAAAAGTTATTTAGACAAAAATGTTGTACAATTAGTATATTTTTTTATGAAATTATTAAAACTTGCGTACAAAGTACACGTATTATGTTATGCTATTTTATTTGTGGTAAGGAAATAGTTATGTCTTTGTTGCTGATAAATATGTACATATTTTTGTAATATTTTGATTAATGACATTACACTTAACAATTATTTTAATTTTAATAAAGACTTAAAGGGAAAATAATAAAATGTGTCGAAATTAAAAAATGTTTTTATTAATAGAAATCAAAAGTGAACTACAACATAGTCATCTTAATATCTTTGTTATTATAAACTCAAACGTAGGTATTGCGCTTAAAGCTAATTAAGTTAGGTAATGGACATGGCAGACCATCAGTCTTATTAATCAACTCTCCAACATTATTTTAAGTTATGCTAGGTTCTTAATTACTAACATTCTAGAACTGAGTATTAATACTTTATAACCTAATAAATGACGTTATTATAAAACTAATATCAATAATGTACTCGTAATCTCTGTATATACCCTGGAAAATAATGTTAAAAAAACCTTACAAAGAATTATAAAACTGAGAATAGAACTGTGGAATTAGATTTTTGTTTAACAAGTCTAGCAAATCTGATTTATTTCTGTCCGAGTTCTTGTAAAATAATATACGGGGATCCAGAGGGCGGTGTATCGGACTCGAACCGACTAAACCCCAAGGTGGCCTCCATCGGCGCAGTTCCGGAGGAGCCGGTATCCCCACTGTCGGGACTATACGACAGCTCCTCCGGTTTCTTCCTAGCCGCTTTTATAGCACCAATAAAGGCTTCTGGTGAATACATAGGTCCTGCTTTAAGCAGTTTTTTAACTTGTCTTTCTATTAGTGAATGAGCTGCATCACCCTCATTTTGGGTGTGCCCCTTTATCAAAAATTTATGTGTAATCGTTTGGAGGTTATGGAACTTTTGTAAAGAAAATAAATATACTGCAATCATTGTCTTGTTTTTTTGTTGCCCTGCGCAATTGTCAGAGTAAAAGACAATGTTAAGAGTCTTATCATTATTAAGTAACGAAAGCTGTTCTAGATACTTATATACACAAGTTCCCAAGTCATTAACACCTCGATTTGCGTTGGATTCATCCCAAACAAAACATTCTACTCCATTTGTTTTTAAATCGCAAATTGTAAAATTCAAAACATTCAACTTACATTTATAATAGAAGACTGATACATCGCCTTTGGGGCATTGAAATACCGCCTGGAGATCGTAAACCGCCGTTACAATATTTTCATCTTCATTATCTTTTGCCTTTTCTGCGCGACATAGTTGTTTTTCCTTTAAATGCTTATCATGTTCTTCTCTAAGATTTTCTTTATTATCAGAGTTTTCAAAGACAGCGCAGACATCACACATATCCTTTTTTGGCGTAAAAAAGATATATTATATTCTTGAGTGAAAATTTTATAAAAAAGAATATAATTGCCAAAGCTTAAATTTTTTTGTTTTTGAATTTCCACATAGTCATTGTGAATGTTAGCAATATTTTTACTACCATCTATGAAAACTTTACTTGTATTGGCTCTTGTATAGTGTAACTCGATTTTTGGGATGGAATTTATGTATTCACGAATACCATTTTTGATTGATTCATCAACTTGAGGATGTTTGTCATGTTTACCGCGTCTATCTTCAGCCAAAAGACAATTTGCCACCTGGTTTTCTTTTTCTAAAACGGTCCGAATTGGCCGGTCGTTGATTCCTAAGGTATTCTTAAAGAAAATTTTACATACTCTTACCGTGTTATCAGGCAGTCTGGAATGAAATGAGTGATTCTTGAGACGAGGTTTTCTTATTCCGCCTTCTCGAATGTAACGATATCTTGGTGTTATGATTGTCATACTCTTTGAAATGTATTGCCATTGCTTTTGGTTGTCTCCTAATGCCCAGTAGCCTTTAAATAATAATTTTCTTTCATCATCAGATAGTTTAGATTGACATTTTAACCTACATTTGTCTCCGCATGGCTGTTTCATTTTTCTTCTTTTACTTTCTTGCTAGCGGTTTGATAATCTTGTCCTGTATTCCGCAGCATTTTCTTCACGTTTCTGTTCCAATTAGCTTCATTCCTTTTGCGTTTTCTTCCCTGTTTTGCATTCGGACTTGTAGGAATCCTACTTTCTGTTGAAATTTGATTTGGTAATGAAATGTTACTATCTAAATTGTTATTTGCAATGGAATTCTCATTTGTCTGCTCAGCTGGCATGTCAGGAAGAGTATTGATGAGACTGTGTTGTAAAAGAGAAGATTCTGAAATGGTTATGTCTGTATATGCCATTGAAGTAGATGGCAATGGATTTGAATAGTCAATTGTATCTATTAACTCAATACTATTCTGCGGAAGAAGTTGCTCAGGTGGAATGTACATTGGATCTTTAACGGAATCATCACTATCTGCAAAATAAATATAAATTAATTAATTTATGATTTTATAAGCAAATTCAACTACTTACTACTATAAAAAAAATAACTAACCTTCATGTGATGAATCATTTGATGAATCAGAATCAGACGACGAGCTGGAAGAAGAACTACTCTCATTTGGTAAAGGTCTCATCCTATGGTTTGTTTGGGTTTCGTTATCTGAAAATTTGTATATAGGTTAATTTTCTATAGATACGCAAGAATAAAAAAAATATAATAAAAAAAGAAAATCATAATAAGTAACATACTGGGTTCATTGGACGTAACTTCTTCATTGTGCGAGTCAATCAATGCTACAATTTGTTTACCTCGGGAAGCACGTGGAAACACCATTGTCACCTAAAATAACAAATAACACATGAAAAATGCATTTAGAATTATTGCCTTTAACGTTTTATTACAAAATATTGTAATACTATACAATAAACAACACGAATAATTTCTAAGTATAGTGACACAAGTCTAGATATGTTTTTGCGTATTGTTAATGTTTGGGGGTCATGTGCCAAGGGCGTGCTCGTCGCGACTCCTGCCAGTCCGATCTCTCGGATTGCAACCTTGGACCGATCTAATTCCGCAGAGCGGGGTAGGGCGTTCCCCCGATGCGACGCGCACCGACGAGCCCTCGTCGGTGCGAAAAGTGGCGAGTGCGGCGAAGGGGGCCGCCACCCTTCACGCCACGCCGGACACAGCGGAACGAGGAGAACAGAGTGCCGTATAGGCACGTGGAATATAAGAGGTGGAATGAAAGATAAGATGTATGAGATGATTGACGTAATCAATGAGAGACGCCTGGATGTTCTGTGCTTGACAGAGACTAAGCGGAAGGGCAGCGATGCAGATGAGCTTCCCGGTGGTATGATGGCTCTGTGGTCTGGTGTGGAACAGAATTGTCATGCCAGCGGTGGAGTTGGAGTAGTGCTTTCCTCTCGTTTAGTCTCTGGTGTGAAAGACTATGGATTAGTTGGCCCGAGACTCCTCTGGGTTCGTATTAAACTGGGTATTACGCGAGTCTTTCTGGTTGCAGGCTATGCGCCAGTAAGCTCAGCCAGTCCCCAAGAACTAGAGGAGTTCTGGGAGTCTGTTAGAGAAATTCTGGACCTGACTGAAGGAAATGAGAGGATAATTATGTGTGGAGATTTGAATGGTTGGGTTGGCACCAAGCGATCTGACTATGAAGCAGTCCTTGGCCCATATGGAGACAAGAGAGTGAATGATATGCTGGTAAGCAAATCTTGGAAGTATGTTTGGAACGGAACCTCCTTGTGGCAAACACTATTTTCGTCATAAGGATATTCACACGTATACTTGGAGACGGAATGACCAAAAAAGTGTGATTGATTTGATTTTAGTCGATAGCCGCCTCCGCAATAGTATATTGGATACAAGAGCCTACAGAGGCCCTACTCTTGAAACAGACCACTACCTGGTAGTATGCCGGTTTGCTGGGCTTTTCAAGAAGTGGAGGCACTGGCGAGTGCGTACTCCATGCGGAGGCACTGAAAGGATAAGGAATGAAAAACTGGAAGATGAAAGTGTAAGGAGTGTGTATGTAGGCTTAGTCAATGAAAGACTTGCGAATGCGAGTCTTTCTGGCTTAGATGTTGATGATTGCTGGAACATTTTGAAAGAGAGCATGGTGGACAGTGCAAAAGAGGCATGTGGATGCGCAAAGAGACGTAGAACAATGGAAGGTGACGCATGGTGGGATGAGGAGGTCAAAGCCTCCGTAGCGAGAAAGAAGAAGGCCTGGCTTGATTATGTCTCATCTTTGCAAATGGATGAAAGTATGCTTGAGATGAAGAAAGAAATATACCGTTATTGCAAGAGTGAAACCAAAGCTTTAGTGAAAGAGAAGCGTGAAAGAGTAGCTATGAATGAAGAAAGGAGACTGACGAATAGTTTCGAGGCTAATTCCAAGCTCTTTCGGAGGGAGGTTAAGAGGTCTCGGGGATATTCGTCGGCATCCGGAATGAGTAAGATTAAATCTAAAGCTGGTGACATTCTTGCAAACCCGAACGAGGTGTTAGAACGGTGGAGTGAATACTTTGGAGAAATGTATGAGTATGTCTCTGATGTTGGCACTGAGAGTGAGGCTATGTCTGATTCTGTGGTGCCAGCGTCTGATGAAGACACCACTATGAATGAGATTGAATGGTCGATACGAAGTCTGAAAAGTGGAAAGGCCGCGGGAATAGACAAGGTATCTGCGGAGATGATCAAGCTAGGTGGCGCTAGCGTCCAGGACGCTTTCTGGTTCTTGTGCAATCTATGCTGGAGAAACGGAAAGGTCCCAATGGACTGGAGACGGGCAGTTATCGTGCCTCTGTACAAGGGTGCTGGGTCACGTATGGACTGTGCCAGCCATAGAGCCATCAGTTTGATCAGCTTAGCAGCAAAGGTGTATGGCAAGATTATTGAGAGGAGAATGAGGGTGAAATCTGATGGAATATTGTGGGAGGCACAGGGAGGTTTCCGGAATGGTAGAGGATGCACGGATCAAGTTTTCTCTCTTCGCAACATCGTGGAGAAGCATCTGGCCAAAAGTCAGAGGGTTTTTTGCGATTTTGTGGATATGGAGAAGGCCTTTGACAGGGTTGTACGAAAGGATCTTTGGGACATATTGCCGAGATATGGGATTGATGGAGCATTGCTTCGTGCTGCGCAGTCCACCTATGTGGGATGTACGGCATGCGTGCAAGTGGAGGGCAGCCTGTCACCCTGGTTTGACGTCAACATTGGTGTCAGACAAGGATGCGTGCTGTCTGCTCTGCTGTTTATCCTATATCTCGACCATTTTCTCCAGAGGATTAGATCTATGAATGTTGGAGTGCGCATGGGTGACCTGGTTGTGAACTGCCTGCTTTACGCGGACGATGCCGTACTTCTAGCAGAGTCGGCATCGGATCTGCAGCAACTAGTCACAACATTGAAAGATGATTGCAAGGAGAGAGGCTTACATTTGAATGCGAAGAAAACAAAGATTATGGTGTTTGAAAGAGATGAAACCAGAACGGATACAAGGATAACGGTTGACGATGTAGTGCTGGAACAGGTGAATGAAATTGTATATCTAGGATCTGCATTTAGTAGAGATGGAAGGTACTCCGCTGATATAGAAAGAAGAGTGAATGCAGGGAATAGGGTGAATGGAGCGTTAGGAAAACTTTTAGGCAGCAAAATCTTAAGCCAGAAGGCCCAGCTCGCCATACACAATGCGGTGCTGATTCCTACGCTAACATATGGAAGCGAGAGTTGGGTATGGCAGAAAGAGCATGAAAGTAGAATAAACGCGGTCGAGATGCGTGCGCTGCGGAAAATCTGCGGTGTATCGCTCACAGACTGCGTTCGGAATGATGATGTAAGAAAGAGAGTTGGTCTGAAGGACAGCGTCGGAGTCAAGGTAAGAAGAGGCATGCTCCGGTGGTTCGGACATGTGGAAAGAATGGATGACGAAAGATTGACTAAACAGATATACAATGCGAATGTGGAAGGATGTAGGAGCCGCGGAAGGCCCAGGCTCACCTACCACGACCAGATTGGTCGTGTATTAAAAGAAGGTGATGTTAGGAGTCATAAAAATCGTAGAGCTTGTATGAAAAGGATTATGAATGTTGAAGAGGCGAGTGAGGTGTGTAAGGATCGTGCCATATGGCGTTCGGTTCTCTCTGCCTACCCCGCTAGGGAAGTGGCGTGAAGTTTAGTTAGTTAGTTAGTTAGTAATGTTAATTCATCGTTTTGTTTGTTAACAACAACGTCATAATTCGTAATAATACCTTAATGGCTTTTAATTTTCTCCGCAACATCGTCATAACACAAAATATGTGGGTACTGATTTATTAAAATATTATGTTCATTAACGATACATTTCTACTAAACACGTTTTTCTTGAAAATATAACTAACTAACTAACTAACTAACTAAACTTCACGCCACTTCCCTAGCGGGGTAGGCAGAGAGAACCGAACGCCATATGGCACGATCCTTACACACCTCACTCGCCTCTTCAACATTCATAATCCTTTTCATACAAGCTCTACGATTTTTATGACTCCTAACATCACCTTCTTTTAATACACGACCAATCTGGTCGTGGTAGGTGAGCCTGGGCCTTCCGCGGCTCCTATATCCTTCCACATTCGCATTGTATATCTGTTTAGTCAATCTTTCGTCATCCATTCTTTCCACATGTCCGAACCACCGGAGCATGCCTCTTCTTACCTTGACTCCGACGCTGTCCTTCAGACCAACTCTCTTTCTTACATCATCATTCCGAACGCAGTCTGTGAGCGATACACCGCAGATTTTCCGCAGCGCACGCATCTCGACCGCGTTTATTCTACTTTCATGCTCTTTCTGCCATACCCAACTCTCGCTTCCATATGTTAGCGTAGGAATCAGCACCGCATTGTGTATGGCGAGCTGGGCCTTCTGGCTTAAGATTTTGCTGCCTAAAAGTTTTCCTAACGCTCCATTCACCCTATTCCCTGCATTCACTCTTCTTTCTATATCAGCGGAGTACCTTCCATCTCTACTAAATGCAGATCCTAGATATACAATTTCATTCACCTGTTCCAGCACTACATCGTCAACCGTTATCCTTGTATCCGTTCTGGTTTCATCTCTTTCAAACACCATAATCTTTGTTTTCTTCGCATTCAAATGTAAGCCTCTCTCCTTGCAATCATCTTTCAATGTTGTGACTAGTTGCTGCAGATCCGATGCCGACTCTGCTAGAAGTACGGCATCGTCCGCGTAAAGCAGGCAGTTCACAACCAGGTCACCCATACGCACTCCAACATTCATAGATCTAATCCTCTGGAGACAATGGTCGAGATATAGGATAAACAGCAGAGCAGACAGCACGCATCCTTGTCTGACACCAATATTGACGTCAAACCAGGGTGACAGGCTGCCCTCCACTTGCACGCATGCCGTACATCCCACATAGGTGGACTGCGCAGCACGAAGCAATGCTCCATCAATCCCATATCTCGGCAATATGTCCCAAAGGTCCTTTCGTACAACCCTGTCAAAGGCCTTCTCCATATCCACAAAACCGCAAAAAACCCTCTGACTTTTGGCCAGATGCTTCTCCACGATGTTGCGAAGAGAGAAAACTTGATCCGTGCATCCTCTACCATTCCGGAAACCTCCCTGTGCCTCCCACAACATTCCATCAGATTTCACCCTCATTCTCCTCTCAATAATCTTGCCTTGAAAATATATTAAAATAAATTGTTGTTCACTTACCCGCAAGAGCGTTGTTACATAAAAAATGTCGTTTTTCAAGAGCACAAGTAGCACCTATCGCTCGCACTGACACATCACAACTAAATAATGTCGTTGTTGTCGCGCGTCACCAAACCCAAAAAGACAGTGCTATAACAGCACAAGTATGAATATTTGCTCTCTCTCTCTTACCATGGACTTTAGAGAAATAACGTTTTTACAGCAAAAGGAGTGCAATTTTTTCTACACAGCTGTATTATTAACTTAAAAATCATCAATTTTGAATTATGTCGACCTTATAGCAAATGAGCGATGTATACTAACGATATTTATCGGAGTTTATTTATTTTTATAAAGAAACAAACAGCTTTATATAGCACATTATTAGCTTAAAATAAAATACATAGCACATAAGCCTTTTAAAGTTTCCAATGCTATGTAGTACACAATATCAAGCCATTAAGTTAAAAATACAGAACCGATAATTCACAAAACAGAGTAACACAGTGCGCACGTACAAAATAAATGGCAACAAATTACTCCTAATTAACTCCTAATTAACCGACCCGAAAGACTGTGATACGTCAATTTCCCTCTTCCCCCCGGACCGCCATATGGTGTAGATGTATCTATTAATCTGTGCCAGTTATTTCTTAAAAATAAATACCAATTCAGTGAATTAATTCGGTATACAAAAAATAGGAGTGCATATGTAGGGATTTCTAATTTGTATAAGGGACTCCTAACATTTACCGATGCTTGCTATGCTATGCTAGGGATAGGTTACTCTAAAGAGTGCTAAATAAAACCGACACGTATGAATGTTTGTAATACACTGATTTATTGGTTTAAAAATATGAATGAATAGTGTAAAATGCTACATAAACAAATTGCGTTAATTAGGCCGTACACACACATGCATAGATATAAATGTACATTTTCAGCTCGTACATCTTGGCCCTCTAAAGAAAAAAGATTAAATGAGATGAATACATCATCTCATTTAATCTTTTTTCTTTTAATACAAGATTAAGTTATTGATTGCTACGATAAATGTTATAAAATTGTTTTACATGATACAAGGTGATTGACAATACTTATTTAAAACTAATGCAAAAATGCGATAAATGTCTTGTCCATTATTTAAACTCACTCGCGTGACTCTACACTTGGGACATAAAACGACACTGAACGAGACGCGATAGGCGTCATAGGGGATGTCCCTTGATCGATTTAACCACGTATGGGACTGGGATAATTGAGACAACAGTTGGTATAAGTCTCAATTACCCCATCACGTCGGGTTCGCCAAATATAACCGCGTATGGGACTGGTGTGGAATAAGACGAAGGTTGGTAGATGTCTTGTAAATGTCTGATTTAATTAACATCGTATTACAGTTTATATATCACTTTATCTGTTAGTATATGCTTGATCATGTTATATCTCGTACATGCGGTACGTGCTGTATTTTACTACGTGCAGCAATGCGGCACAGTACTCCCCCCTTATCTATACTTATAATAAATCTGTAGAGAGGTCAATTCTGTACATTAAATATATTTTCAAAATAACTATCAGGGGGTGATTAGTGATCGATACTGATGCCAAAAAAGCAATTAGTAAAATTTTTTGTATGTCTGTCTGTCTGTCTGTCTGTATGTTCCTTATAGAAACAAAAACTACTCGACGGATTTTAACGAACCTTGGTACAATTATTCTTCATACTCCTGGGCAGGTTATAGTATACTTTTCATTACGCTATAATCAATAGGAGCAGAGTAGTGAAGGGAAATGTTTGGAAAACGGGAGAAGTTACACCATTTTTTAAGCTTCCGTCGCGTGTGCAGCCTTAATGGCATTAAACTTACATAGAAATCATGTATGACGGAAATAGTCTTTATAATATTAACCATAAACGCGGGTGACACCGCTGGCACAGCTAGTAAAAAATAAATAAATAAAAACAAATATACATATTGAAAACAATAAAATTTGTAAGAAACAGCAACACTTGTATATGTGTGTTTTTCGTAATCACGTTGTCGTATTCGCGATCCATCATAAAATCTTCTTAGCTCCTTATTTGTCCTTGGCTTAGGGAATTCGCTAGTATTTGTATACTTCTCCTAATCTGGCGTATTTCTTGGATTTATTATTATAGCACAGACAGAAAAATAATTATAGCACAGACAACGGCGGAACCTGTGCTATGTTTTCAAACAACCGCCTCATTTTTACCGACTGAAAAAGTGGTATGAGGTTTTGGTTAATTGATACGTGATCAGATAGATCACAAATAAATTAGAAAAATGTGAATTCTTCCTGAGCGAGTTGGATTTCTTAGGTTATCGGGTAATCTTTAATGTTTTGTATAAATATATTGACTTGGCCATCGCACTAAATAATTTAATTTACACGTGTTTTCATGCGATGGCCGAGTTTCAATATATTTATATAAAACGTTAAAGATTTTTAATATTGATATGCGTCACTATAAGAGGCTGTTAATTATTACGTAACAACTTAATGCTTCGAGTACGGAGATTCCAGACACAATTGATTTTCAATTGTTATGGACCACGATCGTGGTCTTAGGGACTGGACGTATTAAGACAGAAAGTCACTTAAGTAGAGACTGAATATATTAATAACCGACTTGGTACATGGATCTCACAACTTTTTACCGTAGAACAACTGAGTTGCGAGACTTGGTTTTTTTGACAAGTATTGTTTTTGATGGGATTATATAGACTATTTCCGTCATACATGATTTCTATGTAACTTTTACCATTAAGGCTGCACACGCGACGGAAGCATAAAAATGGAGTAACTTCTCCCGTTTTCCCAACATTTACCTTCACTACTCTGCTCCTATTGATTGTAGCGTGATGAAAAGTATACTATAACCTGCCCAGGAGTATGAAAAAGAATTGTACTAAGTTTCGTTAAAATCCGTCGAGTAGTTTTTGTTTCTATAAGGAACATACAGACAGACAGACAGACAAAAATTTTACTGATTGCATTTTTGGCATCAGTATTGATCACTTATCACCCCCTGATAGTTATTTTGAAAATATATTTCATGTACAGAATTGACCTCTTTACAGATTTATTATAAGTATAGATAACTTTATATTTAGGAGCCCAAATGTATGTATTACTTAGTAAGTATTATACTTTATCTTACTTATTGTGGTAAATTTCGAAACATTTCAAACAAAGTCCAACGTCACACTTTTTACAAATTGTTCTACCAATCGATTTGCAGTTTTCTCCTGCACACCTTCTTTTTTTTTAACAGGTTTAACGAAATGGGTAATGTCATCATATCGCAACGTACTTGTACTTCCATCGCATTTTGAAGATTATGGACGACCGCCACTTTTAGGGGCACTTCCATATTGTTTCAAATAAACTTGCACTAACTCTCGTCTAAAATCGAGCTGTGAAATGTTACGACCTGATTTGCGCATCAGTATCCAGGCGTCGTTTATGCATACATCAATAAGCCATGTAAAAATGGGCCACCATCACTTTTTACCTCGTATACCAATCCTGTATGCATTCACATGAGCATCCATTAGATCAGTGCCTCTCATGTACTGATTATATACCGCTATCAAATAAGGTCTTGGAACTTTTATTTTCTGTTTTTGAGCCTTTGAATATCGATCAGCTGATCCTATTGGGTTCACAGAATGGTTTGTAGATGCAACAGTTACCACAGAATTGTCCATCCAGCGAGTAACGATAACTTCACCCTGAGATGCATATTCATATGATCCTCTTTCTCTTTTCTTCATTACGTCCACTTTGCTGATAGGACATTCTTTTGGTAATCTATTTTGACGAAGTGTGCCTGTTCCTTCATATCCCAGACTTTTCAAATATACCAAAAGAGGAATACTCGTAAATAGGTTGTCAAAATAAAATTGAAGGCTCTGGGTCCTCATTGCTTCTGGTAGTTCGCGGATCATAGCCAGCATTGGAGCTGTTGCTTTTCCAAAATCCCTTTCGTCATCAGCATTAGCTCCAGGATAGGCAAATATCCACTACTGCTGTTGAGACACCAACTTTTATATCCAAAACGGATGGGTTTATTACGTATGCACTGCTTGCATCCATGTCTTCCAAAGTACTCAATCTTCATTCCTGGTAGTCGTTGCCAGTTCAACCGCGGCTTGAAGTTGTCGTCCTGTTAAATTTTCTACCAACCCCCCTGAATCCTCGTCAGCAGAATCCTCATCGGTATGCTCAGCAACATCTGGCGGCTCTATATAAATATCACCCATACAATCTTCATCGTTTTCTAAGACATCCACAATCTCAGCCAAACTCAAACTGCACTAGCCTAGCGTTGCCATATGGACACGCTCAACAAAACCACTCATTACTTTCATGTACTTATCAAATCAATGCAAAACTTATTATTTGGCTATTATTAAAAGTCTTCTTATTATCAAAATTGTAAATAAACTCTGATAAATATTGTAAAATACATAAAAATAACACTTACTTTTTATTTCGTGACATTTTCGCGGGTTCTTGTATGAACACTAAAGTATTTCAGGTTTTACCGCCAAATTAAAAAAAAAATATTGAGAGTTTATTGACTTTTATCTATGACGCGTTCCTTCGGAAACGTGTGACATACATAAAACAGATATACAGCCTTATTTTCTGTACTTAATTATAAATTAAAGTCATCATGTCCACTGTTGCCATATGGACACGCTAGTATCTAATGGGTTAACTGCACTCAATTCCAATTGCATTTATTTCAGCTGAGTTAGCATATCTTCCATCGGTTGATTGTGACCTTTGCTTGCATTGTCGTCGACTGCTGACACTTCGCTGATGTTTGAATTATTTAATATTGGCAATCTGGCTCATTTTATCTAAGTCTGATAAATCGGTTGCTGTGTGGCTTGATATTATGTCGTTGACAAGTATGACTTTTTCTTCGCTTAATGTTGAGACGACGGTGGTAAATTTGTAGTCCTCGTCCTGTTTTCAGCGACTTCTTGTGATGCACACGACTTGCACGGAGTTCCCATGTTGTTGCAGTGTCGGTCGGGTTCGGGATCCAGAATTCCAGAATGCGGAATGTGACGGCGGTGTTGACAGAGACTTCTTATGATGTACACGACTTGCGCGGAGTTCCCATGTTGTTGTTCTGTCGGGGTCACCACTTTAACCAAGTATGAGAACTGGGGTAATTGAGACAACAGTTGGTATAAGTCTCAACTACCCCATTACGTCGGGTTCGCCAAATATAACCGCGTATGGGACTGGTGTGGAATGAGACGAAGGTTGGTAGATGTCTTGTAGATGTTTTGTAAATGTCTGATTTAATTAACATCGTATTATAGTTTATATATCACTTTATCTGTTAGTATATGCTTGATCATGTTATGTCTCGTACGTGCGGTACGTGCTGTATTTTACTACTGCGGCAATGCAGCACAGTCGACACTCACACAGCTTACTAATTTACGCAGTAAGTTAAACTCATTGGGCACTGATGTAACACTCACTAAGTCACAGAATGTCTTATTCAAAGAATAAATTCCTCGGAACCTATGCCAAAACGCCGACGTAATGCACAGATTGAATATGATACTAGACTACAAACACATTTGTCACAAAAGAATGAAATTGATATGAAATCTTTCTTAGGTGGATGAGCCCACATTCTTTACATTAAAAAAATAAGAAGTAAAAATGTTTGTACACTAAGTCTGTTTTACATGATTTTTTGTTGATATTTGTATACATACACTGCAGTAGTATTTACTTTTAAGTTTTTTAAATTGTATTTTTGTTAATATCCTTATTTAGTCCATTATTTTTTACGTCAAAAATAAAAAGCAATTTTTTTTTCTGTTTACCAAGTATTTGGGATCTGTTAATTCATTAATTGTTTCTCGTGTTGTTTTTCTCTATTGTTTCTTAAATAGCCTTTATAATTAAAATTGAAATCATAAAAAAAAAATTTCAACCGTGGTTTTATCTTATAACTTAAGGTACATATTTATTCGTCACCTAAAAATCCTTTGCCGTGCCATCCCGATAGCGAACGCAGTCCCTTTATGGTGCAACGCACGTATACATATAAGTATTACTTATAAGATTTACAATGTATCGATTGTGATAATACTCTCGATTGTTATTGTGGTATTATCGGCAAAACAGTTATTTCGGAAAACCAACTACCGTTGAAGGTTGATATCGGCGAGATGTTCTATCGGCAAAACGTTCTATCGGCGAAGGAGTTTTTCGTAAAACCAACGATCGGCTAAGAGTGATTTCGGTGAAATCATCTATCGATGAAAGATTTATTCGTAAAACCAACGGTCGCCTAAGGGTGATTCCGGTGAAATTGTCTATCGACGAAGAGTCTTTCGATATACCATACTAGGTTCATCTTAACTGGTACAATCAAGCATTGATATACTGCAACAAAGAAAAAAACGGGTATCACAAACGCTACCAAAATTTTCACAATCCGTGTCACTATGATACCTTTTCATTACTTCGCTCCCGATGTAAAAAACTTATAGCACATTGTAATAACTCAGTAGAGGAATCCCTTAAAGACAATCCCAAGGCATTCTGGAGTTATGTTAATGGTAAGAAAAGCAAGGTCACTATTCCCCAAAGAATGACCTACAACGGTGGTACGTCCTCGGATGGTCAGGGAATTCGTGAGCTTTTTTCGAAATATTTTGGGTCAGTGTACGATAGGACTGGTAGGTCTTCCTCAACAAAGCTTGATACTTTGAGCCTGCCTACTGTCCTTTGCTCTACGCTCCATAGTTTCTCATTTACACAGAAAGAAATTGCTATTCGTCAACATCATCTTCAAATTTGAATACTGTTACAACTTGTATGTTTTCAGATGAGATATGAGTTGGCTATAGGGCCCTATTAAATAATAAAATTAACTGTAAAGTTTCTAATTTTTGCATGCCCGATGCTCCTCTCAGTGAAATATGTAAACGAGTGGTAGTTAGCAATTTCAATGAAATCTGTAATCATATTAATGATTAGTAATGTATTGACGAAGAAAAAAGACATACTTAAGGGCTTTTCCCTTCTGTCTGAACTACCTCTTAAAAATATTTACTTATGTGCATTACCTTTTTGTAAATTCTATTCATTTGCACAAAATTATATTCATAAATTGAATACTGTGTTATATAATTTGACTTATCATAGTGACAAATTTGTGTTTTTTGACGCAAACAATTTTTTACCTAGTAATATGTTGACGGGCGAATGTTTTTATTTGCTTTTTAAAATTAAAAAACAAACAGCTAATTTATTAGCTTATAATATTAATGTTTTACTTAATCAGACTTTGGAACTCGTTCCAAATCATTTAAATTTAAGTCAAAGACAATAGAGGACACCTTTAGCTTAAATAATATATTTAGTTTGGAAAAGACAGGAAAGTCCAATGAAATGAAATGAAATGAAATGAAATGATCTTTATTTACGTAGGCTCAAATAAGCACTTATAAATCGTCAGTACATACAAATGAAAATAAAAATTTACCACCGGATTCGGAAAGTAGCTTCTACCGAGAAGAACCGGCAAGAAACTCGATAGTTACTCTTTTCATCGCCAAATTTACAATAAGTATCGATAACAATTATCATATCCTTAAGCTACTATGCTATACAAATCTAAAAAAGTAAATATGTATAATAGCAATTACAAATATTTGTCACTTAAAAAATCTTCTATATTATAATAAGCCTTTCTCATAAGATGATTTTTAATGTGTAATTTAAATCTATGCATAGGCAGTTCAATTATATTGCCTGGTAGTTTGTTAAATAACTTTATACTTAACCCCCTAAATGAACTACTAGTCTTGTGAAGTCTTAGATACGGAACGGCAAGCTTGTGTTTATTTCGGGTGTTAAAATGGTGACAATCAGATTTTTGAATAAAGTTATGAAAGTTCTTACGTACATACATAATACAGTCAAAGATGTATTGTGATGGCACGGTTAATATGTCAATTTCCTTGAACATATCTCTTAGCGAATCTCGAGGTTTCAGGCCATATATAGCCCGGATGGCCCTCTTCTGCAATACAAAAATATTTTGTATGTCAGCAGCGGACCCCCATAATAAAAGGCCGTACGACATTACGCTATGAAAGTAACCGAAATAAACCAATCTCGCCATCTCAATATCAGTCAAGAGTCGTATTTTCCTAACTGCGTATGCTGCTGAGCTGAGTCTTCCAGCCAAAGCCGTAATATGAGGGCTCCATTGCAGCTTGGAATCGATAGTGATTCCAAGAAAAACTGTAGAATGAATGATTTCAATAGGTTCATCATTCATGCATATCTTAGTGTTTACTTGTCTTACATTGGGCATTGAAAATTTAATGCATTTCGTTTTCTTTGAATTTAATAAAAGATTGTTTGTAGTAAACCAATGTAGTACTTGTGAGAGAGTATTATTTACGTCGTCAAAATTTGTTTTTTTTCGGTCAACTCTAAAAATCAAAGATGTGTCATCGGCAAACAATACTATCTCACATAAATCTTTTGTATAATATGGAAGGTCGTTTATATAGATTAGGAAAAGCAAAGGTCCTAATATCGAGCCTTGGGGCACTCCCATAGATAAAGAAGCGCCAGAAGAATCAGTTCCGTTGATGTTGATTTTCTGTATTCTGTCAGTTAGGTACGACTGAATCAAGTCAAGCGAGTTATTCATAACACCATAGTGCCGTAACTTCATCAGCAACGTTTGGTGGTCGACGCAATCGAAAGCTTTTGACAGATCGCAGAAAACTCATATAGCGTCCTGCTTGTTTTCCCATGCGTCAAAAATATGACTGACGAGGGCTACTCCTGCATCAGTGGTAGATTTTCCTTTAGAAAAACCGTATTGTTTATCATGTAATAGCTTATTATTTTCAAAATGAGCTATTAACTGGGTGAATATAATTTTTTCGAATATCTTACTAAAAGCAGGTAGTATAGATATAGGTCTGAAGTTGGTTGGGTCACTTTTATCACCTGATTTATACAATGGAATAACTTTGCTTAGTTTCATTAAATTGGGAAATTGGCCTACATCAATACATTTATTAAACATGAAAGCTAAATATGGTGCAACGTGGTGAATTATATTTTTTAGAATATCAACTGAGATGCCCCAGAGATCTTCAGTTTTCTTAATGTTTAAAAGTTTAAAATGTTTCATAACTACCCCAGAATCAATATGTGTAAAACTAAAAATAGTTTTACATTCATTCACTTTTGACTTCAGAAGGGAGTTAGCAAGACGCGGGCAGGAGTTTAGACTGCTTGTCGTTGTGAGTGGGATGTTGGAGAAGAAAGATTCAAATACATTGGCCACATCAGCATCAGAATGAAAACACGTACCATCAATATTAAGAGAGATCTTGTTGTCTTGTGTTTTATTTTTACAAGTCTCTTTATTTATGATTTTCCATGTTGCCTTCCTTTTATTGGCAGCTGATATAATTTTTCCTTTTAAATAACTAGATTTAGCAATTGCACAAACCTTCTTAAATAACTTAGAGTAATTCCTAACATACTCTATCAATGAAGGATCATAAGAGTTTGCCTTCATATAATCTTCTTATACTTTTATAAATACCAACAGTTGCCCATTCACAGAATTTTGTCTTTGAATTATAGACCATTTTGGTTTTTTTCGGAAAAGCGTCATTAAATTCTTTTTCAACAACATTGAAAAACTTTTCATACATGTTATCTACTTTTGTATAATTAAAGTTATGTGCAAATATTTTATTACGAATATTTTCGGAGAATTTTTCAATCCGAGATGCAGTGATTGGTCTATATACAATGCTTGACGAAGACAGCACATCTCGGTGCTCGAAAGCCGCTATTTGACCAGTATGGTCTGAATTTACAATGTTTATAATAGATTTTTTTTGTACAATGCAATTACAGAAAATATTATCTATACATGTAGATGATGTGTGAGTCACTCGTGTTGGTTCGTTGAAAAGGTTGTTTAAATTGAAAGATTTAAAAAGATTCAGAAACCTAACAGAGTCTTGTGTATTATCTAAAATATTGACATTAAAGTCCCCACACACAATAATTTTTTTGCTACATGTACTAACTTTCCTCAATACTTCTTCCATTACAGATTCAAAGATAAAAAGACTAGCAGAAGGGGGTCTATACACACATATAATAACATGATGCTCTATTTCTACACATGAAATTTCTATAATGCGTTCCATTGAGAGCGAAACAATATCCTTACGTTCCTTAAATTTTATTGAGTTTCGCAGTAAAATAAGCGACCCGCCTCTAATTGCGGAGCTTCGAGTAAATGCGCTCCTAACATTATAGTTATTTATACTGACAATTAATTCATACTGATTGAACCAATGCTCAGTGATACATAATATGTGGACATTCATATCTTCTAGAGATAATTCAATTTCTAGTTCTTTGCCGGAAAAGCCCTGTATGTTTTGGTGTACAATATTTAAGTAATTGGGTTTTTCCTTAGTCACAATTGTGCAAGAGACGTCCTCTATTGTCTTAAAATTAAATTTAAATTATTTGGAACCAGTTCCAAAGTCTGTGTAAATAAAAAAATAATATTGAAGGCTAACAAATTAGCCAATTGTTTCTTAATTTTATTAGGCAAATAAAAGGTTTTGCCAGTCAGTATTAAACTATTACTAAATAAATTTATTTGTGTCAAAAAACACAAATTGGTCACTATGACAAGTCAAATTGTAAATTAATGTATTCAATTTATGAATACTATCATTTTGTCCTGGTGTGTAATATCTACAGAAGGATAGTGCACACAAATAGATTTTTTTTACTTGTAGCTCTGATAGTATAGAAAAGCCCTGTTGTCAATGTTTTGAATGAGTTCCCTCTATCCGGTAGAATTTCATTGCTCCGAATTTCACTTGGCAGGACACACTTGGCATATTTTTAATTAATCGAATATGTTTAACGCATAAAAATTGTTTAGGATAATTGTTGTTTGGCCGAATGTTTATTTGGCCGAATTTACAATGGCATACTTATAAGAAATTAGAATTTTATTTAGCATAATTTCCTTATCCATATTTTAATTTCGCATATTTTCGTTTAGCATAACGTTTATTTAGTCGAACTTTTATAAAAGTACAATATATTGTGGAATTTTACTTGGCATACTATGAAGATGGCAGAATTTCACTTGGGATAATTTTAAATAGCATATTTTCTCTTTAAAATAGTATAGCTTTTAACTGTAAATGAAATTACAAATAGATTAAAAATTACTATTATGTGCTACAAAACTGTCGTGGCAGAAACGAATCGCTGCAAAACCGACTCCACGCAGTCTTGTCTGCCCTACCCCTTGAGTGTAATTCAAGCCCGCGTAGGCGCGGAGGGGCGAGGCGGCCCGCGAGCTGAGGAGCAGGTGGTTTGTAAGCTGATGAGCGAAAACCATCTGCGACGATGAGCTCGCGTGGGACCGCCGGAGCCTTGCAGCGCCGGAGCCGTGACAGAAACCATGCTTGCATGCATGCTGCATGCTTGCTTGCATGCTGCATAATTGCTTGCATGCTGCATGCTTGCTTGCATGCTTGCTTGCATGCTGCACGCTTGCTTGCATGTTATATGCTCTCTGCATGCATAATAAAAGATGATTCTAAATGTAAACTTTCTAAGTGAAGATAATAGGCTTGTGTCCACTAATATTAAATCGGGTTTATTGTGGTATTTATAGTTTTATTATTATTAAAAGATGTCAATGAAGTTTATTATTTACAATGAAATAGAAAGATTAATATTATTTTAAGGATTTTAAAACTGAAAATAAAAGGATTTAGTCATGTGACAGTAAACACCAATCAGAAAGCGTTACGTCACAGAGTGCATCCGCCATTGTTGTTGTTGACATTTTAGTAGAAAACACAGTAGTAAACGAAGAATTCATCCCCATTTTTTTGCATTTTGACTTAATAGATAACCAGTTTTGCCGTCTATTTCACTAGTTACATATAATTAGCGATGCAGTCTGGATTTAGCATAGCAAATTCTACGAATCTACCAAGAATAGATATTGTTATGCTCGGATCATTTTTCGCGAAACAGTAATTTTTGCTCTTCGGAATTTCGCAATGTGAAAACTACAATGTAAGTAAAAACAAGTGTAAAATATTATTTAGTAAGTTAAGTTAATTTTTTCTTAACAAGTAGGGGAGATTAGTCCAAAACCGGGTATGGGGGTAAAACCGTACATTAAGATTCCGGCGTTCCTGGCGTTTCAAACTTCGCGCGCTTTCGCTCGCTGCAGTTGGCCACCTTGATTAGTTTGTCAACAAAAGTATAACGCAGCCGTTGCGCGTCCGTTCAAAATAATCAGAAAAATAGGTTTTACGCCGTGCTGATGTAGCATTCAGTGAATTTCACAAGTGCTTTAGATTATTCAAATGCTTAGGTGAGTAAAATTTGATTTTGATCATAGATTATGCATGTATCGAAGTGTAAATAAACATTTGTAAACTTATGATTGAATCATGTTTTTAGGTTATTTTGTGTTGTAGTGTCTGATAAGTACTTATGGGGCAAAACCGTACGGGGTAATATCGGGACATACCCGGTTTTGTACAACTGTTTAACTTAATTTTTAATTTACATTTTGTTCCGTTTTACGTAGTTTTTTATTATGAAAATTATTACAGAAAGCAACATTATGCCACGAAATTACGTAAAAACAACGAACCGGAAATCATGGAGCGAAGAACAAATGAAATTGGCCATTATGGAAGTCATAGAAGGCAGAAGTGGATATCGGCTGGCCTCTCGGAAATTTTCGGTGCCACAATCGACACTTGAAGATAGAGTAAAAAAGTATCGAATCAGTAACGATATCACAAATGCCTCAAAAAAAGGGTTAGGTCGTTTTAAGACAATTTTTACTAATGAGCAAGATAATTCTATGTGCCAGCACATAAAAGATCTTGAAGCTCAATTATTTGGACTTACATATAGAAAAACTGCAGTCATCACGTCGTCACCTTATAAAGCAGAATTGGAAGATAACAACGCCAAAAAGACAACCAAAAAGAAAATTCCTCAACTCAAAGCTAATATTTCTAATCCTAAAAAGAAAAAGAATTCAGATGATATGTGTATCTACTGTTCAGAAATTTACGGAAATACACGAAGAAGCGACAAATGGGTGGAATGCATTAAGTGTAAAAAATGGGCTCATGAAGGCTGTACAGGCTGGGAAAAGAATGAACTTGATGATTTTCCGTTGTTAACAACGGAAACAATGAAAATCATCAAGTTCCGGGGAAAAACCGGGCACAAAATTAAGGTATACCCGGTCTTGGACAAGGGTAGGGGCAAAACCGGAAAAATACAACTATTATAAAATATTATTTTTTTTTACTTATGTTTAAGAGAAAAGTGATCTCACTACCAAAATATGTGGTATATAAACTAAGTCAATTGTTGATTATTAAAGTTGATTTATATTTCTAATACTTTGTATTTTATATCAAGTTTCCCTTAGCGTCCCGGCTTTACCCCACTTTCCCCTACTTTAAATTTCTGATATGACAACTTTGACTTCGTTTTAGGTTAGATATTTTGTGATGTTTACAATGGCTAATAGATACCATCTGCTTTCAGGTCTTCTCGAGCTTCATACGGTGACGACGCCATAAGTTACGTGCAGCTCAAGCGTGACGCCAAATTATGCACAGTAAAGTGCAAAATGTGTCCCGAACACAAAGTCCATGGTAAACTTTATGGATGCACCTTAATTGTGGACGAAGAGGATGATCTGATTGTTTCCGTAGAATGTGACGACTGCATTGCTTCTAGTGGTGGTTGCAAACACGCAATCGCTTTTTTTATTTTGGGTTCACTGTCGTAGCGAGGAGCCACCATGCACATCAACTGAGTGCTATTGGAAAAAAACCAAGTTGTCAAAAGTGGGCAGTTCTTTAAAATCTATCACTGCCAAAGAATTATCAAAGGGCAGTCCCTTATTGCCACTAAATGATTCAGTATTCGTAAAATTCATAGAAGAAGGACAGAAAAGAAAAGTGCAAAACTGCAAGCTTTTAAAATATCAACCTTCTTATTCTCCAAGTGAAACAGAGACACTCTCAATGCACCTTCTTGTGTTAAAATTTAAAGAGAAGTGTGTTGATACATTTTTAAGTAGAGTAACTATAACAACAGATTTAATTGAGAAAGTTAAAGAAGAGACAAGTGACCAAGCAAAAATCAATCTTTGGTTTGAATTGAGATATGGTCGGATAACTGCATCAAGAGCTTTTGAAGTTAGTCGTTGTAAGGTAACTGATAGTACACTTGTATCCCTAATACTAGGAGGCAAAATTCCTGAGACCAAACATATGAAACGTGGCCGTGTGCTAGAAGATGAAGTGAGAAAGACAGTAGAAAAATTGCTGAGAAAAAAAATTAAAAAGTGTGCTCTGGTATTGAGTACTAAATACCCAATGATTGCTGGTTCTCCGGATGGAATGTGTGAAGATTGCGTCATTGAAATTAAATGTCCTATAAGTGCAAAAACTTACAAAAACTATATTGAGAATGGCCAGGCTACAGAAAAATATAATGCCCAAATACAACTACAAATGTATCTGACGGGGAAAAAAAGTTGTTACTTTTGTGTAGCTGACCCTGAATATGTTACAAATACAGAAGTAGTAATTATAAGTGTGCCATTCAATCAAGAATATGTGGAAAAATGTATTATTGAGAAATTAGTACCATTCTGGAAAAATAATGTATATCCATTATTATATAAGAGTGTAATATAAGATTGCATAAATAAATTAATGAAATTGAAATTATGGCTTGTTGATAAACAATATTACCAATCCATTGACTTATTTATGTGACATTTATATATGTATTATTCTTTTATTGAAATTGATTCTATTCTAAATGTAATTGTTAATTATTATTTAAAATGTTTGTTCTAGTTATGACGATTTTTTTTTTGTTAATACTAACATGTTTAATATTCACATGCTTGCATAATGTCTTTAAAAAATCACATGATTCCACCAAAAAGGTGTCTGTTATTCTGCCCCCAAATCCAGGTGAAATATAATTTATTAATCCATTTGGTGTACAGGACATCAGGTATTTAATTGTATTGCACTTTTTGGCTTCTGCACCTCTATTTCAAGACAGTCAATGATACAACTCACATTGTTAAAATTGTGTCTAAATGATATAGGTAAGCGTTGTTTAGTTATGTCACTGTCTAGATTAACAATAAAAGCACGCATAACACTTGTTACGTGCGCCTAATCTATGAAGATCGCTGCGTCGACGTTGACCCGAATAAACATTACACACGGTGCTTGGAGACACAAAGTGCAGCGTCGGCTGAACGTGCAACGCTATGATGAAATTGGACTTTACATCGGATATCGCCAATAGTTTCGCAACATATTTGTTTCACACTTCGAAGCATTATCACATTTTCAGTTAGTTATAATTATTACTTTGTAAAATTACTTTATAATTAAATTTATTGTAATAAGGTTTGCTTTTTTTTTGGATCCTCCGGCTGTACCTATCGTAATTGGCGCAGTCGGTAGGATATTCGAGTCAGTGCGCGTCGCGGTCGGTCCTTCGCATCCAGAAATCGTTTGCTCCCAATCGTACGTCACTGGTTGAGCTCTCCAGCCTTCATCGAATATCCTGAACCTACGGTGCTGCAGTCAAGAGGTGAATCCAGATATCGATTCGTCCAGAAGAAAGACAATGCTGTAAGTCCTTGAATCTTTCAAGTCCTTACCCACTTAACCCTTAAGTAATACCTAATATATTTAATTTAATTTTACACCTATTATATACATATATATAATATACTTATATAATTATATCTTGCCCAATCGTGTGCACGATATTACCCCGTATCACTTTAATTTACTATTTTTGTGTGTTAATTTTAATTTGCCAAAATTTTTCATCCTAGGGGATCGCGTAACAGTAGGTTAGATAGGAATAGGGGTAGATATAGATTGAACGTCATTGACGAGCACAGGAATTTAGACAATATAATGGCTCAGTTTGACATATATGTTATCTATAAATCTCTCAGATTATTGCCTGAATTCGACGGTAACTCACATGTGCTAACTCGGTTTATAAATTTATGCGACCAGTTAGTAATAACATATTTTTGTACGGAACCGGGGCACGAGTTATCTAATTTAGCTCTCATAAACGGCATATTGAATAAGGTGACAGGCCCCGCGGCTCGATATATTAATGCTAACGGTATTCCTGAGAATTGGAATGGCATAAGATCCGCCCTCATTAACAATTTTGTAGACCATCGCGACGAGACCGCCCTGTACAGTGATTTATCTATGCAAACCCAGGGATCTAGCACCCCTCAAGAATACTACGAGCGGTGCCAAAATCTTTTTAGTACTATAATGACCTATGTTTCGCTTCACGAGACAGTTGCCACTACTAAAGCGTCCAAACGATCCTTATATCAGAAGTTAACCCTGCAGGCATATTTGAGAGGTCTAAAAGACCCTTTGGGATCCAGGATACGCTGTATGCGACCTAATTCCATGAAAAAGGCATTAGAATATGTACAAGACGAGTTAAATACTCTATACTTACAAAATCGCAATGAAGGTGGGCCGTCTAATAGGAAAGATTGGTCCCATTCGCAACCTAATAACTACCATCTACCAATTAATCATTTTATCCCGAAACAACCCCCATTTAATATTTCTAATATGCCTAGACAGCCAATGCCACCCATGTTTAACGCCCCTGGCCCTTCTCGGCAATAGCCAGTGCATACTCAAGGGTGGAAGCCTTTTTTTTTTTTTTTTTTTTTTTACCCGGAGAAATGATTTACGCATACCACTCCGCCTCGGGGGAGCGTAGTGGTTATGTGAGACTCCCAGGGGCCTCTGTAACAGGAGACCCCCTCTCCGGCCAGGATGGTAGTGGCCGGGGTATACCCACTAAAACTCCGGGATGCATCCTCTACGCCGACTGAGGCTTCGCGGGTGCCCCTATGGAATCGTCCGCTAGACCTCAGCGTCAGCCCGCTACCGGGCGCCCGCGCCAAAGGTGGAGACGACTGGATGCATACAGCCGTCTCCCCAGACGGGTGGATCCTATAACTGCGAGTTAGGGCCCCCGACCCCAACCCGCAAGACCCACTAGGGCGGAGGAAGGAGATGGGCGTAACGCCTTCTCCTACCACCCAACCGCCTACGCCGAAGCACATGAGCCTGGGCGCTGTCCTCCCGGGCGCGCTCCGCTGTCTCTTTCTGCGTGACCACCTCCTCGAAGAAGGTGACCATTGCATGCCATGCGTTTTCGCTGCATATCATGGCGGAAATTATATTTACGAGAGTCAAGTCTTGTCCTACCGCTGCTATGCTGGACAGTGTTGCAGGGTGTGCTGCGCCGTGTCTTCGTCAGCTCCGCATTCATGACACTTCGGTGTCGGCTCTCTCCTGGCTATGCGGTGCAGGTATCGGCCGAAGCAGCCGTGGCCTGTGATCACCTGCACCAGCCTAAATGTAAGGGAGCCGTGACGCCTATTAATCCACCTGTCCAACACAGGCCGAATCGCCTCTATTGCCCGCAGACCATATGAGGGTTCCGATAGGTGCTCCTCCCATTTCCTCGTAAGGACCCTCTTAGCATCTCTCCGAACTTGGGCCAGTTCTTCGATGGCGATTGGTTCGCCCTGAGCTCGCCTTGCCGCGCGGAAGCTGTGGACCGCAGCAAGAACATCCGCCTCGAGCTCCCACGGTGGCATGCCTGCAACCACACAAGCTGCCCCCATGGCCACTGTGCGGTATCCTCTGATGGCCCTTACGGCCACAATACGCTGTGGCCTCCGCAGCAAGGACCTGTTTTGGCTTGAGAGGGCATCAACCCATATAGGAGCGCCGTACAGAGCCATGCTTTTGACCACACCTGCATACAGTCGGCGACAGGTGGTGCTGGGCCTCCCAATATTTAGGAGGAGGCGACCAAGCGCTGTTGCAGTGCCAACAAGTCGTGGAGCTAACTGTCGGAAATGCTCCCCGAAAGCCCACCTGCCATCCAGGATGAGGCCAAGGTATTTCATGTGGGGCCTCACCTGTATCTCGACACCCTCGAGCAAGATGTGCGCGCCCGGGGGTGGTCCCCTCCTGGGCCCGTGAAAAAGAAGAGCTTCGGTTTTGTGGAGGGCCACCCGGAGCCCCAGGAGGCGGATGCGCTGTACCGCTAGTGTAGTGGCCACTGTGGCCAACCATGAAATTTCCGGGTAAGAATCACCTCGGGATACGACCAAGGTATCATCAGCGTAGCATATAACGCGCGTTCTCGGGAGTAGCGCACCCCGCAAAACCCAGTCGTACCCTAGGTTCCAAAGCAGGGGTCCCAGGACGGATCCTTGGGGCACCCCGCAGTCCATTGCACGCTGGACCAGCACACCACGTCCATCGATAAATTGGATTTTGCGTCCATTCAGGTAGTCATTCAACAGCCGCCGCAGATAAGGAGGCACCCCATAAAACCGGAGGGCCTCTCTGATGGTGGTATGCGGCAGGCTGTTGAATGCATTGGCAATATCTAATGACACTGCCAACGCTCGGTCGCCTTCACTTACAGCTTCCTGGGAGAAGGAATTCAAGGCGGATAAGGCGTCGACTGTCGATCGACCGGTCCTGAAACCGTACTGGGCTTCTGAAAGGTCGGGCCCCTCTTGTGACATGTGCTGAACGACACGGGACGCAATGATGCGTTCGAACAGCTTGCCCGAGTCGTCCAGCAACACAATAGGCCTGTAGGCAGAAGGAGACTCAGATGGGCGACCCTTCTTCTGCAGCAGGCATAATCGATCTGTTTTCCAGGGCTTGGGGAATCTGCCAGATGTTAGTGATGCGTCAAAGATATCCCTTAGCTTGCTCATCATGTGCTTAAGCGCGATGCCCAGCACTTGACCGGGAACCCCGTCTGGTCCCGGTGCGGTCTTCTTCCGGTGGAGAAGGGCGATGACGGTGCCCATTTCGTCATCGAAAACAAGGGGAATGGTCGCTTCGTCTACCGTAAGTGGACTGACAGGTGGAGTCATGGCTGGGGGGACATGGTCGACAGCTGAGGGAAAGAGCTCATCTACGACTCTACTGAGAAGCTCTGGCTCTAAGGATTCTGTGAGAGGGGGCGCCTGAGCACGGAGTTTATTCCGCACACCTCGGTACGGACGCCCCCATGGGTCTTGATCTAGGCCTGCCAACAGCTCCGCGCGAGAGCGCGCCTTGGCCTGTGTTATGGCCTGTTGGAGGGCCCTTTTGGCCTCTTTGTATGCCTCATATAGTTGCCCTTCTGTATCCAAGTCCCGGTGAAGGCGGCGGCGACTGCGGGTATAAGCGCGCCTTTTCCTGGTGCAGAATTCTCGCAAGCTGGCGATCTCCTGTGACCACCAGTAGACCTCTTGACGTGGTGGTCGACGCCCTGCTTTGGGCATGGCCGCATTACAGACTTCCGTGAGAGATTGGCGGAAACGGCTAGTTGTTTCGTCCACATCAGCACCCATTGAAGCAGGAGAAATCCAAGACTGGACGATAGCAGCCTCTTCCGCCAGGTCCGGGTTCAGGCGGGCAAGGGACCAGCGCGGGAATGCTGAATTGCGGTGGGACAGAATGCCGGCAGGACGTGGAGTGGAGACTTCAAATCTAATATAAACGTGGTCTGACAGGGTCTCCACCCCTTCCATTACTCGCCAATCTTGGACTAGGCGGGCGACAACGGGGGTAGCGAACGTGACATCTACTACGGAACCCCCCTGCTGCCGCACGCATGTGAAGGCGGACCCTCGGTTAAGCACCGTCAGGCCTAACTCGGTTATCCACTCCTCGACTGCTGTTCCACGAGGGTGTGTGAAGGTTGAACCCCATGAGCGCGATTTTGCATTAAGGTCACCCATTAGTATTATCTGACGAGGGGCCAGACGACGGATTACTGGGCCTAAGATATTTAAGAACGTCTCCAGGTCCACGAGGGGTCTGTTTGGAGAAAAGTATACCCCAATAAGGGCATATTCTCTCCATAGGGCAGCGATGTATCCCTCCCCTCTCTCTTTGAGTGAGATAGGGGCGGAGGATAGACCAGTCCTTGTTACAATGGCCACAGAACCGTCAGTGTCCCCAATCCAGTTAGGGTGGGAGGGGGTGAAATAAGGTTCAGCGGCGACGGCAACGTCGATATCCCACTGCGCTATGGACTGCAGAAACAAGTCCTGCGCCCCGGCGCAGTGGTTCAGGTTAGTCTGGAGGAAACTAAAGTTGTGCCCCGGTTTGCTGCATCTGTAGCACAGGTCAGTACGGTCTGTTGGTGAGGGGCATAGTTGACGGGTGTGTCCTAGCCTCATGCAGCGGAAACACCGCATAGGACGGATGTCCAGAACGTGAACCTGTGCCGAGCTCCACCCCACGAGTAGGCGACCGGCTTCAGACAGAACCTTGACTGCTGTAATTGGGCAGCTCAGGGTGATCACTCCCGCACCACGAGGACCAGTGCGAATTTCTCCAGACTTTACAAGCTCCTCAGCGCAGCCCCCTTTTGCAGCTACTGCCGAGATCACCTCTTCCTTGGTGACTGAGTCGTCGAGCCCGGAGATGCGGATGCTAACGCGTTTTGTTGGCTTGATGACGTTGGCTACATCAGCGATAGCCTCGCGTATACATGAAGCGAGTGAATCTGCTTTGGCATCATTCTCGGCGCCAGGTATTTCAATAATGCGGCCTCCCGTTGCCGTTTGTCGGATTTTAATGGCCTCAATGCCAAGCCCCGTGAGGTTAGTGGCTTGCTTAGCTCTGGTAAGGACGTCCTTGTAGGATACCCCCTTGTTTAGTGCATCGGGAAGTAGAGTGACCAGGACGGCGGCTAAATGTGGCGGGGTCAGCTTTGGTTTCCTCGCCTTCTTTGGAAGCTTCGACACTGGATGGTTGGAAGGACCAGCAGCAGCAGGGAGCGTTGTTGAGTCAGCAGTAGGACGGGAAAGAAGAGACGCAGTGTTGGTCTTCTTCCTCTTTGACTTCTTACGTTGGACAACCGTCCACGGTTCTTCAGTTAAGGCTTGGACAGGCGGTTGGGTATACTCCTGGGAGTCTTGGGATGCCACTGCCTGGGAGCAGAAGGGAGTGCTTGCCTGTGATGTTGGTTCCGCGGGTGTACAATCGCGGGCTTGTCCAGGTGGGCAGGTCGTAGCCGTAACAGAAAGAGCTGGCAAGGTGGTATGAGTGCCACGGGACGCATTTCTGCGATCTGCCGCCAGTGGAGGGCGGATGCTTGCGGGGGGAGGCAGTCCTGCTGCTTCGATGCGCGCGCTGATCATTTCCCCCATTGTGATCGTCAGAGCCTGCTGCATTTCAGGGAATACCTTCTGTTGCATCTCAGTAAACATTTCCTGCATAGCACGCATGACCTCTTCCTGTGGTTGAGCCGGGAGGGTGTTTGTTGGCGCGTAGGACGAGGCATTCCTCTCTGAGAATTCGCGCCTCAGGGCCTTGGTCTCAGTTTTAAGATCGTCAATCTCCCTTTTTAAGTTCTTGTTGGCGACCCTGAGGCGCCGGATTTCCTCGGTTTCGTCGCGAGCGGCGAGGCTTTCTACAATGTCCATAAGACCTCTCGCCGACTCTTTCAGTTCTTTGATGTATCCCCCTTTGAGGTTCCTGGATTTCGTTGCAACCTCAAATATTTTGGCCACGCTGCGACCTGCCCGCAATCTCATGTCCTCGATATCGAGGAACATAACGTCTATCTCCTCAGGAGCGGCTGGTGGTCCTACTACGGGGGATTGCTCCTTGGATGGAAGAGCCTTTTCTTTCAGAGAGGATTTGCTTCGTAGCACCTTCTTTATTGTTAGGGTCGGGCTGGGACCCTTTCTGAGCGCACTGATGGCTCGTGAGAGCCCGACTGAGTGACATGAGGATCTAATCTTGCCTCTTCTTGACGTCGACACCTTAGCATATACTTCAGCCGTTGATGTTTCCGGATCCGTTTCAGATTCGGATCCAGCAAAGAGAACCGAATTTGGTCTCTTTTGTATTCCGCCCGTCGTTTCTGCATCAGTCCGAACAACGCAGGACTCCGTGTAAACGCCAGGATCGGTCGTGTTGGCGGGCACCTTCGGGGTGGCAGCCTCCACTTCTATTTCTTCGGTAATCATTTCGCACGCAAAGTCTGATTCCAGGTAGGGTAAGCTAGAGTCGTCCTTTCGGAGGCGAGCAGAGCGGCGCCTTTCCGTCCCAATTGGACAGACCGGGACATTCGCTGTTGGCGAAGCGTCCAGCCCATCTTCAGACGCACTGCGTGTCTGACACCCACTATTCACCGGCGAGTCGCACGCCACTTCATCTGTTTGTTGCCCTGAGGGCCGCAAGCCGGAGCTCGCGAGGCGTTCTTTGCCCCCCCCCCCAGAATACGAGGGGCTGCCGCCGCCCGAAGACGACGGGGAGGATTCTCCGGGATTCCCGGTACCTCCCTGGGGTAGTTTACTTTAAAGAAACGCACTCATGATTGTGACTCTTGGATTACGGAGGGAGAGTACCCTCAAAATTCCCGATTCCCCCCAGTGCTTGCGAGCGGACTCCACCGCCCATGCACCCTCTCGGCACGCTCCACCTTAGGGTTGGCTTTTTTTTATAGTGGTTAAGTCCACGCGACTCCTGAAAGGTTGGGAAGTAAATGGGAGAGGTCAGAGTAACGAGGTTGGAAATTGGGAAGGGGAAAGGAAAGGAATTTAGGACCGAATGGGAAAGGGAAGGAGCCTCCGGGCTCGCAGGGTTGTGCAATGCGAGCTTACGGAAGGTTGTCGGAACATTGGCCGCCGACCGGCTAGGCCGTTAGGACAGTAAATCCACCCCCTAGCAATTATTTTAAAACTAGGGAAGTCAATTTAAATGAGTTTGGATATGACTATGACTATGGAAACTATGACTACGCGGACTATGAACAAGAATACGCTTACCCTATAGATCAATATCCTACTTACTACGACGCTCCAGATTATACTTACCATGAAAATCCACATCCATACCATGAGCAACCTATCTTAGAAAATGTAGATCAGGAGGCAAGTGTACTATCAGGACAGGCTGAAAATTTTCATCAGGGACGCCAATCAGACAAACCAAAATAGAATTAAATTTTCATATACAGAGACAACTTGGTTATATTCAGATTAGTGATCCTCCTCTTAAATTACTAATTGATACAGGAGCTAATCAATCATTTATTAGTCCTGATGCTGTAACTAAGTATTTTAATCATTTTCCCTAAAATTCTGAGCCTTTTGAAGTAACTAATGTTCATGGGACTAGTAGAAATGATTACTCAATAACTTTACCTTGCTTTCTAGAGTTTAACGAAGTAAGTGATATAGCATTGTTCGTTTATAACTTCCATAATTACTTTGATGGACTTTTAGGATTTGACTTATTAGTGAACTGGGGTAAAGGGGAAAGATAGATCTTAAGAATAAATTACTTTTAACGCGCAATGCACAGATACCCATAGAGATGTACGATTCTCGTAACGTAAATCTCTACGAGGATATTATCCCTGCGAATTCGTCAAAGTTACTGAAGTTGCCTATCAACACACTTAATGGTGAAGTTTTAATTCAGAATCAGACTATATGTAATTGTCTTATATCCGATTGCTTAACTAAAGTGACTAACAATAGAGGATGGGTAGAAATATCTAACACTACATCTAACGACCTCATCTTTTCGATGGACCGTCCTATAGAAGCATAATCAGGAAGAATGTGCAAACTTAAAAAACCTTTGTGCAAATTACGCCGACGTGTTTTATCTTGAGGGTGAACCAGTAATATTTACCAACAAGATCAAACATAATATCCGAACAACCGATGAGATTCCAGTACATACTAAAAGTTATAGATACCCCTATGTTCACAGACAGGAGGTCAGAGATCAGATAAGTAAGATGCTTGAACATAATATTATAAGACCTTCTGATTCTGCCTGGAGCTCTCCAATATGGTACGTTCCCAAAAAGGCGGATGCATCTGGTAAAGTAAAATGGCGTCTTGTTGTAGATTTTAGAAAGGTAAATGATAAGACGATTGATGACAAGTACCCCATACCTAACATAACCGACGTACTTAACAAATTAGGTAAATGTCAGTACTTTACTACCCTGGATCTGGCCAGTGGATTTTACCAAGTAGAGATGGATCCCGTTGATATTCATAAGACTGCTTTTAACGAAGAAAACGGCCATTATGAATTTTTAAGAATGCCAATGGGTCTTAAAAATTCGCCATCAACTTTTCAACGAGTGATGGACAATGTGTTAAAGGACCTACAACATCAAATCTGTCTAGTTTATCTAGATGATATTATCGTTTTTAGCACGTCCTTGCAGGAGCACATAGTAAATTTGGAAAAGGTTTTCATTAAACTACGGGAATCCAACCTTAAAATCCAGATGGATAAATCCGAGTTTTTGAAATTAGAGACAAGTTTTCTTGGCCATATAATTTGTAATGAGGGAGTAAAGCCAAATCCGGACAAATTAGCTGCAGTAGAAAGGTACCCACTACCTAAGACGCCAACTGACATCAAACGTTTTCTCGGCCTCTTAGGATATTATAGGAAATTCATCCCAGATTTCGCAAGACTAACAAAACCACTAACTAAATGTCTTAAAAAGGATTCTAAAATAACACTAGATAAAGCCTATGTTGACTGTTTTGAGCATTGTAAGACGTTACTAACTAATGATCCTATCCTCCAATATCCCGATTTTTCCAGAGAATTCCTACTCACCACTGACGCATCCAACGTAGCTATTGGTGCCGTTCTGTCTCAAGGTACAGTAGGTTCTGACAAACCCATAGCTTATGCATCTCGTACTTTAAATTCAAGCGAACTCAATTATAGTACAAAAGAAAAGGAACTCTTAGCTATTGTATGGGCAACTAAATATTTTAGGCCCTATTTGTTTAGTCGTAAGTTCAAAATTATTACCGATCATAAGCCATTACAGTGGGTTATGAATCTAAAGGAACCTAATTCGCGACTTACTCGATGGCGTTTAAAGTTAGGCGAATATGATTTCTCAGTAGTTTATAAACAGGGGAAATATAACACCAACGCTGATGCGTTATCCCGAATTGAAATAAATAATGAGGAGCTCATGTCCATTGTGGCAAATCCATCCGAGAAATTACAGCCATTAGATGATTCTAGAACTATAACAGCCCAAGACCAGTCAGATAATTCCGCGACCGCAACAGTACATACAGATAATGAGCATCCGTTTCTAGAAGTCCCTATTTCAGAGGAACCATTAAACAAATTCACAAAACAAATCGTTTTAAATATTGTTGGTGATATTAAAGGGCGGCCTATAGTAACCAAACCCTTTGATACACATACCCGTATTACAGTTCAGTTGTCAGAATCTAATTTGGAGGAGGACGTTGCTAATGCTATCAAGGAATATGTGAATCCTAAGATTAAAACTGGCCTGCTTATTAACCCACCTTTAGCTACTCTGTTATTCCTATTATCCAAAGAACATTTAAAAGCTCAGCTATGTAACTAGTGTTAACAAAAAAGGAAGTAAAAAATGTTCGTGAATACTTAAGGCAACAGGAAATTATTAATATAATAATAATAATAATAATAATTTATTGCATAAATATCATGATGGCAAGACTAACCATCGTGTTATAAATGAGACTGTTTTAGCTCTGTCTTACAAATACTTTTGGCCCAAGATGCGAGATAGTATCACTAAATTTATTAATGAGTGCACGGTATGCGGTCAAGCAAAATACGATCGCAACCCTGTTAAACAACAATTTAAAATAGTACCTTCACCCAATAAGCCATTTGAACTTATTCATCTCGATTTACTTACTATCCAAAGTGAGAAGTTTCTAACTATTGTAGATGCGTTTACTAAATATGCACAAGCCTATTATTTGAGAGATGGAACAGCAGTAAGTGTAGTTCAAGCGTTGCTTAGCTTTTGTACCCATCACGGCATACCTATGACTATAGTCACGGACAACGGGCCAGAATTTAATAATCAACTCATCGCAGAATTTCTAAGATTGCACAGAATCCAGCATCATAAGGTTGCCGCGCATACGCCTAACGAGAATGGCATAGTAGAAAGGTTTCATGCTACCATCTTAGAACACCTTAGAATTCTAAAGGTTAGTCAGAAAAACGAATCAGTTATTAACCTCATGCCTTACGCCCTATTAGCTTACAATAATAGCATACATGGTTTCACTAAATGTAGACCCATAGAGTTAATAACAGGACACTTTGATCCCCACGACGCTTTCGATATTGACCTTACAGTTCACTTATTACAGCAATATATGACTAACCACAAAGTAAAGATGACTGAAGTATATAAGATAATTCATGATTTAAGTACTGACTCTCGCGAAAATCTTATAAATAATCGTAATAAAAATAGGGAACCCGAAATTGAATACTGTGCTGAACAACAAATATTTATTAGAAATCCAGTTGCATTCCGCCAAAAATTAGCTCCAAGGTTTACTCACGATACAGTGATGGCAGACCTCCCTATTCACATATATACAAAGAAAAAGCGAGGTCCTGTGGCAAAACATAGGTTAAAAAGAGTCCCTAAATCTAGTAAATTGTTACAGAGCGATCCCGGTATTACTTCTCATCCTGCAAACAGCAGTAACTCAGGAAATAAGACTTGAAAGTCTGGATAACGGGCCTGGGATACTTCCCTTTAAACTAGGGCCTGCTCGGATCCTTTCCCATTACCATTCCTTCTTGCAATATGTCAATTTACAGGAGTTGCAAGAAAAAGTAGATTCTATTAATAATCAGATAATAAGCATAGCACCTGAACTCAATAATAAAACGAAGTCGTTATGTATTAATGTAGTACATTAATACAAACAAATGAGAAACAGTAGTAATACTAAGAAAGCCTATCATCCAAATACAAGGCAGGTGATTTTTAACAGACCAAACTATTACTATACTATAGTCGGGGAAGTGCAAGAACTTTACACCAATCCTACTTATAACCCCGGGTAGAATAACAAAAATAACATGACATTTAATCATATCGACATCTGCCACTCCATTCACTAAAAAAATATTATCCAGAAAACAATAAGAGTTCACACTAGGCACGAAGTTACTCTTAAAAAACAATTTAACAATTTTAGACAATTTTAGATTTTTACTCGCGCGGTGTACATTTTCACTGGGGATTGAAGTACCTTGTGATATTGATATTTGAATGTTAGGAACACTGTCGTGTATTGGGGGGAGAAGGATTTTTCGAATCCCCTATCAGTTTATCGAGTATAACCTCGGAAGTTAATCGCAACACGGAGCTCGTATCCGTTCTCCGCATGAAGATATTTCCGTTTGATGTCCAGATGTATTTAAAATTAAGTTCCCTTCCCGTCGTTCGGGCCTTACTGAAAAGGACCCTGTTGTTCTTGATTAGATGTTCGTTAATAAATATCTTGCGAGGGTACACAGGTACTTCAATTTTATCTGTAGTATTGCCCCTCCATACTCGTGCCGCCCGGAGCAACTGGTCGCGTAGGGCCCGACGCATCAGAGTCACAATCACAGGCCTAGGACGACGCAGCTCCTCCTTCTCTGCCAGGCCATCACGAACGCCCACGCGCCTGACATCGTCTATGTCTCTGGGGTCCAGGTCCACGCCGAGCTTGGCTGACAAGACCTGATACTGTATGGACTAGGTTCTCCTGTTTGTGTTCATTAAGGCCAGTAATTTCAATATCCCTAAGGAACTGTCGCTGCTGATGCATAGCAATCTCCTGTCGCAGCACGGTAACTTCAAGAGTTAACTTCTTTTTTGTAGCCGTCCAATTCTTTGACTTGCTATTTCAATTCATTAATTTATCTACGGAATTCAAAAATGTCCTCGGTAGTCGAGTTCAACAACACCGTGAAGTCCAATGTTTTCCAACATGAAGAAAAACATGAAGGAGGCCAACGTTTGGAGTGGGGCTAACTAGTGGGGCACTCTTCGGCTCTGTGCCTGACTTCATGTCCTTATCGGAAGGTCCCGCTGCTGCATTATTCGCTCGTATTGGGGTGGAATCTGAGTTTTGACTACGCTTTTTAGCTGGCACGACGGGCATGCTGCTATACTCCCAGTAGTTCTTAGTACCCGCATATCATCTCTTCCCAGGGTTAGGCACGAGGCATGGTATTTGGCACTGCAACCCGTGCAGCCCACTGTTGAGTCCTTCGACGAATCACCCCTGGGGCGTAATTGTTTATTACAGACTTCGCACTGCATCTTTGATATTTATATATTGATCTGGCCGAACGGTAGCGCAACCTATTGACAGGTAGCGGTACTATATTGTCACTTTCGAAAGTGTTACGCAAGCGTTGCCGTAGATGGCGCTAGTTAGTACCGCCCTCTGTTGGTGAGCGGAAGGTACTTCACCGTTCTGCTTATGATGACTGTCACAAATCGATAATAATGCAAACTTACAGTATATCTCCTCAGTCTTAGCGGGCAATCTTTGGATAACACTCATGCAGGCGGGTCGTATAACAATACACAAAATACACAAATCTTGAGTACTAAAAATCGCTGTTAATATTTTTCTTTTGATATTTTATCACACTGTACACGAAAGCAGTATTACTTATTGAAGCGCCCTCTAACGAAAAGGATTTATTATATTGGATTACAATCAACTTTCACTATCTCAGCAGAACGACGAGGAATTGCAAGAATTGCTAAAGTCTGATAACTAACAATTTAAAGTTTTTCAGTATCCGAACTGCAATGGACCTATTTATTGTAAAATATCAAAACAATTAGCGCGCCCTTACTTACCGAAAGAATTTCGAATGGCTGTATTCAAAACAATTCACGAAATGAGTCATCCCGGAACGCGTGCTACAAGGAAAATGATTTTTAATAGATATTTCTGGAAATCCATAAACAAGGAAAAAACCAGAAAAACCTGTTTAAACTGTAAAAAATCAAAAGTTTAATGTCGACACGACATCACCTTTCAAACCATTTCCTCAAAGTGATCGTTTTCAACACTTGCACGTAGACATCGTGGGTCCGCTTTCGCTTTGCCAAGTCTACAGATAAATAACACTGCTATACAAAAAAAATAAAAAAATCTGCCGCAGGGATTTTGTTAATGGTTTTTGTTAATACTCATATTAGACCTTCACGTTGCATGCTTATTTATTTTTGATTCACTCTGGTTATTGAGATAAACGGAACTAAGAAATAATTGAAAATTTCAAACATTGTGGTTCATTGATTTGTTTTCACTTACGTTTGTTATCTTTTCACGAATTTATTTGCAACAACTTAACTTAATAGCTATCAGACCCTGTAGTTATCAGTTATAAATCGGTTGTTTTGTGTTAAAGTGCATTTTTCCTTTCAAAAACATGAGTTTTCCACGTAAACCTTGTTTAAACGATCCTAACACTTTTTGCTTTATTTGTGGCAAGTTTAGTTTACAAAAGCAAAGAAAAGAGATCACAGAGTTTGTAAAAACAGTCTACCGAGAATATTTCGGGATACCACTAGTGAAAAGGAATAAATATTGGGTGCCAAACATCGTGTGCAAGCCGTGCGTAGAATCTTTGCGTTACTGGAGCCAAGGAGGACGTAAAGGGTTACAAACCCAAACTATTATTATTTTAGTGTATTTTTGTAAAGATAAACAATAAAAATTAATTTTAAATACATTTTTTGGCCCATTTATTGAAGCATTTTATGATAAATGTTAGAAGCGTTTATCTCAAAAACTGGAGTCAATTTGACCATTCTGGTATTTTTCCCGAGATCAGCACACTCGTCTTATACAAAATCGACTTCAAGTATGCCTTCCGCAAAATGACTGTATAGCAGTGTAATTGGACAAAAACCTGTTTAAACTGTAAAAAATCAAAAGTTTAATGTCGACACGACATCACCTTTCAAACCATTTCCTCAAAGTGATCGTTTTCAACACTTGCACGTAGACATCGTGGGTCCGCTTTTGCTTTGCCAAGTCTACAGATACCTATTGACTATGATAGATAGAGCCACAGGCTGGCCAGAAGCGCAACCCCTGAAGGATATCACCGCCGAAAACATCTCAGAAGTAGTCTACACTCAGTGGATAGCGAGATTTGGATGCCCATCAAGAATTACAACTGATCAAGGTCGTCAGTTTGAATCGCATTTTTTTAGTAATTTAGCAAAACGGCACCCGCAAGCTAACGGTATGGTGGAAAGGTGGCACAGAACCCTCAAATCGTCTTAATGGCTCGTGGAAATAGCGAAAATTGGGTTGGGTTTAAGAAACAGTCTACGCGATGATACTCTCATATCCGCAGCCGAACTTGTCTATGGAACGACTCTCAAGCTTCCAGGTGATTTTTTCGAGCCGACTACGCCAAATATCTCTGATAACGAATCCCTGATAAGTAACATAAGAGACCATTTACGTAATTTATCTTCAGTTCCGAGAAAATCAATCAGACAAAATAAAATGTTTGTTCATCCAGCGCTAGAATCATGCACACATGTTTTCGTTCGCTGCGACCATGTAAACAAACCTCTCACACCACCATATCGTGGACCTTACAAAGTTTTGGAACACGGAAACAAAATTTTTAAAGTGATGATATCAGGAGAGAGTAAATCAATATGAATTAACCGACTTAATCCTGCATTTTTAGTACACAGTGACATAGAAACTCAACCCGCTCAAACACATAAGTCCAGATCGAGCATTCCAAACATAAAATACGACACTATAATTAATATGGAAAAGAATAATCACAACATTCAACAAAGAACTCGATACGGACGCCAAATAAAGCCGTCTGTGCGATTTATGGCGGAATGAATAACTTACCTCACTACGCTATCAACCTTCGATCAGCGAACTTAAAATTACAAATATTCATGGACAAAAGTCAAAGTCGTGAACAAGTTATAATAGCTCAAAACGGAGATAATAATCAAGCCGATACAAGTATTTTCCACGAAATCACTCATAGCAAGTTGGACTTGCTGACAATAATTATCATGGGCATATTACTCATATATGTGTCCTGATTTTCCGTTTCTGCAAAAAACGGTACACCAACATGCTGAGGCGTGAACTGCGGGGTCCACGAACCAGCCGCAGGGGGCCAGAGCAGCCGACGCAGCGTGCCCCAGCCTACACCGTTGCCTGATGAGCAACCCACTTCCGAAGTACTACGAAAGTTTACGACAGTGAAAAGTGTTGTGTAGTGAAAAGTGTTATTTTAAGTTTAACTTTATATATTTATACAACGTAGACATCTTCACACTTTTTTTAAACCTAAGATTTATTAATGCAAATATGCAATGCATAATAATTACTTGATTTTTGTATAAACATTTTATTTACTTTTAAAAGAGGGGGAATATTGTGCCTACTTGTACCAATTTAATTATATTATTTCATCATACAATATGCACTCATCCTTTCTCAGGTCACATGCTCATAGCCATGTACGTACCAGGTATTTAGGACAGATTAATCATTAATTAACTTATCGCGATTTGCACTCGGCACCATTCCTTAATTTGTAATATTTCATCATAATAACTTGTCTTGTTTATTCTATTAAAATCATGTACTCGCTCTCTGTATCGCTGTCACATAAGTAACATCCTAATATAATAAATTAATAATTATCCAATGTCTTATCTGTGTATCTCATGAAAACGTATCAGCCATCATCATCGTAACGTCAAGCTCTCCACAGAACCAACACCAAGGCGCAATCCCCGAAGGACGAACATCACAAGGTACCATACTCTACTCCAACACGAGGTCAGTAACATAATTTTTTAAAGATATGACTATCGATAGTCAATCCTCTGGTGCTAGTCGAGAGCAGACGCGTTGACAAATTTATCCAAAATTTTAAATAAGTTCAACAACTGTTATTGTTCTATAAGACTATTATACTGCTACATAGTACTGGGCGTTACAAACCATAGATAGTTATAGAAACGTATTCGTACAATAACCAAAAGCCGCTATTAGGTATGACGGAAACTATTTATTGAAGATAACCAGTTATTTTTAAAAAGTTCTTCGCCGGACATGGTAACGTGCGGACGGGTACACTGCTAATTATCACCTGTTGTTAAAGTTCATAAAAATAGAAAGAGACAATAATAGTGTTAACGGTGAAAACAAAAAGGGATAATACCACAACGCATGACTGCGACTGCAGCGTACGCGCAAAGTGACCGCCCATAAGTTAGCTCCGCCCGTCGATTACTCATTAATTTTGCGGGAGGGAAGCGCATTGCATCTATTTAGGCCTAAATGGGGCGGACACCGCCGCGTCAAAGTACACCGGTCTATGGATCGGAATCAAATATACATGCTATCAAGCAAACTATACCTGCTGACTGAGTCAATCCCAGACAACCAAGGAAGAAAAGAGCCTGCAATGATTCTGACAGCGACTCATCTACATCGCAATCAAAGAAAAAAGGGAAAAAAACTTACTGCTCAGCAAAGACCATTAATACAGCTTTGGAATAATTTCGCAACGAAATGAAACTAATGTTAGATACATTAAATGACATTAAAGAGCAACAAAATGAACGTTTCTCTTCTTTTCAAAGAGACATCTCTGATATAAAAAATTAATTCGATTAGTTGAAAAAATCAAACGAAGATATCGAGGAGTCACTGGACTATCTTGGGAAAAAATATAAAGACTTGGAGGAAAGGAATAGAGAATGCATTGATGTGGATACAACTATACTACAAGATAACAAAATTAAAGACCTTGTACATAGAAATGTGTATTTGGAGAAATGCAATAGGGCATTGGAGGAGCGTATATATGTACATTAGAACAAAAAGAGCTCGATCTAAACATAGAACATGTGGAAATTCAAGAGGGAAAAAGTGTGATGGAATCTGTCTACATCCTTGCAGATGAATTACAATTACCTCGTGATAAAATTGTGAAGGTCTGGCGAACAGGAAGTGAGAAGAACGGTAAGATTACCCGTCCTGTAATTGTAGCTTTAAAGTCACGGGAAGCACGATCAAATTTATAATTAATTAATTAAATAAGTTAATAAAGTTTTGTTTTTTTTTGTATCCTCGGCCGCAGCCTATCGTAATTGGCGCAGTCGGTAGGATACTCGCGGACGGTTTCGCGTATCGCTAAGGAAGATTTCCGTTTCGTTTCGTTCGGAGCCACCCGCGTGGCTATCAAGTCACAGAAGAGTATCCTGAATCTACACGTCGCGTTGCAGCCGGGTGATCCAGACATTGATCAAGCAAAGAAGCCAAAACTATGTATATGTAAGTACATTAGAATTTTCTAGTGGTCGCTTACGTCCTTATTCTTAGAACTCTTATATTTTAATTTTCCAAGATTTTCTATCCTAGACGATCAAGGAGCCCTATGATAGCAACTAATAGACAGTCAGTATTAGACGCTAATAGAGATTTAGGTAGTAGTTACGATCAGTTAGAGACTATTTTAGAGGTCCCTATAGAGCTTCCTGAAAGCGATAAGATGGCCGATGTCGACCAAGTTTTGAAGGCCCTCCGCCTGCTTCCCGAATTTGACGGGAACCCGCATGTACTGACCAGGTTCATAAGTTTATGCGACAAAATCGTTGAGGAGTATTCAGACCCCACGAAACAGTCACTAGTTAACGTTGCATTATTGAACGGAATTTTAAATAAAGTCGTTGGCTCTGCTGCCCGACTGATAAACGCCAATGGCATTCCTAATGATTGGACTGGCATTCGTAACGCACTTATTAATAACTTTGCAGACCAAAGGGACGAGACCGCTTTGTACAACGATCTGGCTTTATTAACTCAAGGTAATAGTACGCCACAAGAATTTTATGAATGTTGCCAAAATTTGTTTAGTACGATTATGACGTACGTAGCACTACATGAAACAGTAGAGACCACAATCAGTGCTAAGCGTACTCTGTACAAAAAACTTACACTACAAGCATATCTGCGCGGATTAAAAGATCCATTAGGTTCAAGTATTCGTTGTATGCGTCCTGAATCTATTGAACAGGCTTTGGAGTTTGTACACGAGGAAATGAATACCTTGTACTTACAGCATAGGAACCAACACCTATCTGAAAAGAAGTTTATGTCTCAATTACTATCAGGTCAGCCTAGCCAAGCCTTTAGGGCACCGCCTAATCCATCCTTTAACACATCAATGATGAGGCATTCGAACCTTAATATGCAGATTCCATCTCGATCCCATTTTATGCAAACGCCTCCTAACCAATGGAAGCCTAACTTCCATAATGGCCCACAAGCAGGTCCCTCTTCCCTCCCTCTCATTGTTCCGTGCCATGCCGCCCAATTTTAACCAGCAAAATAATGCATTTAGAATGCCTCCAAGGAATCCGCCCATGAACTTTAATAGCGGTCCCCATCCACGCCCTATGAGTGGCGTAAGTCACTTTGTTCCACGAAATTTACCTCCTACTCCTCAATTATCAGGCCATGACTGGAGGAAATCGGGAAACCCACCTCCTAGTAATTATTTCAAATCTAGGGAGATGAACTTCAATGATTGTTACTCCTATGAGCCTTATTATGAGGAATATTATCCTGACTATGATTTAAATTACGAATCCTATGGATACCCTCAGTATTATCAGGAGCAGGAACAGCAGTATTTTCCTTATGAATACCAGGACTGTTCCCAAACCATCCCTGGCACCTCTGAAGTAGAACAGGAACCGGTGCAAATCAAGGAGGATTTTCAGAAGGATGTGACCTCAAAAAGATCAAAATAGAGGTTAACCTTCAAACCCAGCGTCAACTTCCCTACATCCAGATTAGTTCCCCTCCAATTAAACTCTTAATAGACACAGGAGCCAATCAATCGTTCCTTAGCCCTGAAACAGTAAATAAATATTTTAATAACTTTCCATTAAATTATGACCCTTTTGAGGTATGTAACGTTCATGCTGTGAGCCGTAGCGATCATTCAATAACCTTGCCAAATTTTCCAGAATTTAATGATCCTAATAACGTCACTTTCTTCGTATACAGATTCCACGAATTCTTTGATGGGTTGATAGGTTCAGATCTTTTAGACAAATGGGAAGCTACGATTGATTACAAGAATAAATTATTAACAACGTTGAATGCTACTAACTCTATAAAAGTTTATGATTCTCGTAATGCTAACCTATTTGAGGATATTATACCGGCAGGGTCTTCTAAAATTGTTAGGATACCCATTAATATTCATGACGGACAGGCTATAGTCAACGAACAATATATTTCAAATTGTGTTGTAGGCGAATGCTTAACAATAGTAAAACAAAATCGAGGCATAGTGGAAGTGTTTAACCCTAGTCGCAGTGACGTCATTTTTTCAATGGACCGTGCACTAACCGCCGAGGTTTACAATATTGAGTGCACGCGTACTCAACAACACTCGCCGCGTGCAAAAGAAGTGTTATCGCGATTGCGCACCGACCATCTAAACCCGGAAGAAAAGGCTAATTTAGAATCTCTTTGTGCAAATTATTCAGATGTATTTTATATAGAGGGTGAGACGTTAACTTTTACCAATAAAATAAAACACGCAATAAAAACTACTGACGAGACCCCCGTTTACACTAAAAGTTATAGATACCCATTTATCCATAGACAAGAAGTACAAAGTCAGATTCATAAAATGTTAGAGCAGGGAATTATTAGACCTTCAGACTCCGCATGGAGTTCCCCCATCTGGGTAGTTCCTAAAAAGGCCGATGCCTCAGGCAAACCAAAATGGCGAATCGTAGTAGACTTTAGAAAACTCAATGAAAAAACTATTGACGATAAATATCCGATCCCTAATATTGCTGATGTTTAGGACAAGTTGGGCAACTGTCAGTATTTTACAACACTGGATCTGGCGAGTGGATTCCATCAGGTAGAGATGAGCCCTGATGATATATCCAAAACCGCTTTCAATGTTGGGCACTTTGAATTTTTAAGGATGCCCATGGGTTTGAAGAACAGTCCATCTACTTTTCAACGGGTAATGGACAATATGCTTAGAGAGCTCCAGAATACCATCTGCCTGGTTTACCTGGATGATATTATCGTGTTCAGCACCTCACTCCAGGAGCACATGGTAAACCTTGAAAAGGTTTTCCAGAAATTACGCGAGTCCAACTTTAAAATCCAGATGGACAAATCGGAGTTCTTAAAACTCGAAACAGCTTATCTGGGCCATATTATTAGTAGAGAGGGAATAAAACCTAACCCTGACAAAATATCAGCAATCCAAAATTATCTCTGCCTAAGACACCGACCGAAATCAAGAGATTTTTAGGATTAATAGGATACTACAGAAAATTTATACCTAATTTTGCCCGAATTGCAAAGCCTATGACCCAATGTCTAAAAAAGGGTTTGAAAATTACCTTTGATCAAGACTACTTAGACTGTTTCAATAAATGTAAAGCTTTACTAGTAAATGATCCTATATTACAGTATCCGGATTTCAACAAAGAATTTGTATTGACCACAGATGCTTCTAAATTAGCTATTGGAGCCGTCCTTTCTCAAGGACCCATAGGATCGGATAAGCCTATAGCCTATGCATCTCGCACTCTCACCTCTAGCGAGATAAATTATAGTACTATAGAGAAAGAATTGCTGGCCATAATATGGGCAACAAAATATTTTCGGCCATATCTCTTCGGTCGAAAATTTAAGATTGTAACGGATCATAGACCTTTGCAATGGGTTATGAACATCAAAGAACCCAACTCACGGTTAACCCGATGGAGGTTAAGACTAAGCGAGTATGATTTCTCTGTAGTATATAAGCAGGGCAAAAATAATTCTAACGCGGACGCTCTATCACGTATCGAAATCCATAATGAGGAGACAAGTTCAATAGTAGCCAATCCATCAGAGAAACCTCCAACTATCTCAAATTCTCGAACCGCTACTGTTCACACAGATGCTGAGAATCCAATATTAGAAGTGCCTATCTCAGACGACCCTCTTAACAGATTTCACAAACAGATATATTTTGTAGTTGTCGGTGATATCAAAAGGCGACCGATAGTTACAAAGCTGTTTGAAACGCGCACAAGGACTACCATTCAACTCTCTAAGTCTACCCTAGAACAGGACGTAATAAGCGCAATTAAGGAATATGTGAACCCTAAAGTAAAGACCGGTATCTTAATAGACCCCCCATTAGAAATGTATTCAATAGTCCCGATAATACAAGCTCATTTCAAAAGCTCATCTATGAATTTGGTACTTACAAAGATTGAGTTAGAAAACGTTAAAGACTATTTAAAACAACAGGAATTTATTAAAAATTATCATGAGGGTAAAACTAATCACCGGGGAATTAATGAATGCTATTTATCCTTGACCCGCAAATATTATTGGCCAAAAATGAAGGAACATGTTACCAAGTATATTAATGAATGCAGTGTATGTGGGCAGGCGAAATATGACCGCAACCCTATTAAACAGAGGTTTCATGTAGTTCCTCCACCAACCAGACCGTTCGAAATAGTTCATTTAGACCTTTTAAGTGTGGAGACCCAAAAATACTTAACTATCGTTGATGCCTTCTCTAAATATGCGCAAGCCTATTTATTGAGAGACGCGACAGCAATAAGTGTTATTCAAGCCATTATAAACTTTTGCTCTCATCATGGCTTAAGTAGTGTAAAATTGGGTATTCTGGATCAAGGAATCCAGAATCCCCCAATTTTACACATTGAATTGATGAATAGGTTACATCCGAAAACTCGTCTTCTTATTCATTTAAATAATACCTATCCTATATGCTATTATCGCAAACGCAAATGAACATTTTTAATATTTTAAGGGTCTATTAATATGTACACAAGTTTCATTAAATCTATTAGATTTTGCTTTCTATTAGAGTCGTCGTCTGCTCTTAGAGAGCCTAGTAGGTACCTACAGATTATTATAGCCATTATTGAGTTAATCTTTAGTAATTATTTAGTTCAGTCAAGTAATGATTATTTTAAATTACTTATAATCAGTGAGAGTCGAAATAAAACACCATAATTTATTTTTTATTAGTATATTCAATTAAATAATAACTGTTTCATTTTCTTTACACCACTTATTTAAACAGAGTACATTTTTTAAAGCACAAATATGTTCATGATATATACAGCTTAAAATATCAGTTGAAGTTGAATATTTGTTATACAAAGTTTCTAAACTAGGACATTGTCTATCTTCTAAATTATGTACATTATAGTTATTAAACATATCTTTTATCCATGATACTTTTTCATAGCCTTTAGTAAAAATACATTTATTTTCCAAAAAAAATCCTACGACGTTCTTGTAACTGGCATAGGGCACAAATCCTTGATTCCAATAAATTCCTCTATTCCTTTCTATCCAAGAAGCTTGTATGCGTTCTTTTTTAGTTAAGTTATAAAATGGAAATGGCGGTTTAATCAAAAGTACAATAATCTTATCATTGCTCATAATATATATTTCTTTAGGAATGAATTCGTTTTGCTCAGTTTTGAATCCTTGCACATCCACGATCGCGATGTTAATAATACTCATGTTAATTTTCTTACAATATTGCTTAGTGGTTGGTATTCAAAAATACGATCATTAATAATTAGACAATAAGCAGTTGTGTTTTCTGGTATAACTTCAGAACATTCAATTTCTATTCGAACATCGACAGGACCAGTTTTAATCGTATCGTTTTGTCTAGAGCAGTCGATTACAAAAAGCGGAGCCCTTTCTTTAAATTGTACCAAATCAAGCAACGGATCAATTCCAGCGTTGTAATACGACTGACGAAAGTTAGCATACATTTCATATAATATATTGTATTTATTTTCGTCAAATTTCAAGTTTAGTGAGTCATATGGAAAATATTGTGAATTCAAAAATAGCCTGAGGTTAGTAACGTTACAATGATCGAATGACGACAAACTTTTAGCTGTATTTGATTTTCTAGCAGTTTGTAATCCTAAAATTACAAATCTTGGTTTCTCTAATTGAGACGCAGTTTTGACTGACCATGAATGCTTAGTAGTTCTTGGTAATAACGGGTACTCATACAAATCCCAATTTCGAAATGCTAATTGTACTGTACGATTTTTTTCCAAATGTTTTAGTAGCAACAGTTTATTTCGATCGGAAACTTTAACATGAGGAACGCGCCAAAGAATTTTTCGAATGCCAATTTCTATAGTATCATTGTTTTCTAAAATAACACAGTTTAACACAGAACTAGTCCTTTGCAGGATTAGTTCATGTCTACAGTTTATAATTATTTTGTTATAGTCTTCGGCAAAACCTAATATTTTATTCAAAGGAATAATGGCACTAAAGTGGCCATTTTTTAGTTTCGTGCCATGTAAGTTCCATCCCCATAATGCACCGGCTTTATTTTCACCTTCATTCATAGAAATGTAAGATTTAATTGTTGAAGTGATTCCAGCATTTTTAACGCGATCAATTTCGACACCATTTAATTCATATCGCACATCTTGAAACAAATGTAACATTGGATTATTAATAAACTGTATATCTTTCTTGATTATTTTTCCGGTTGAATCCTTAGAAGTTGAATTCGCATAGCCTTCTATGTAAATAGAACTTGCTGAAGGTAACACGTATATATCTTGTTGGTGAATAGGTATTCTAATTTCATCATTGTCTTTGAAGCTAGTGGTATAAGGATTATAACTATGGATTTCATAGGTTTCAATCGAGTGATCATAATTTGGTAGATCTGTGATTTGCAACATTTTGCAATTTGAATCCAAGGTATTGTAAAAATTGTTTGTTTTCAGTGGTTATTTTGATTCTCTTTTTCAAACCAGCACGTCTAATCCCTCTCGATTGAGGAAGTGAAATACTAATTTTAGCTTTCACTACAGGATTTTTATTATATACAATCATGATTCTGACAGGATCAAATTAAAGCTGAATACTGTATTTGAAATCAGTCGAATAATAAGCTAAAATTTAACGCAATAGAATATTAATAATAGGTATAGCAGTTTCTATCAAAGACGATGACTTAATGTACATATTGTACCACAGCTATCATTATTTATGCGTATGGATGGTGTATAAGCTATACAAAATGACAAATGTAACTTTACTTTCTTATTTTATGTTTCTTTTTCAGAATGATTTTAAAAAATGCAGACATAAATGTCCGCAGTTATATGAATTATTTTTTTGGAAATTTACGTAATTGTAATTAATATTATTTGCCAAATATTTAAGTAATTCTTTTGGAGGCTTAAGATTACCGTAGCTATCAAAATATTCTATATGATTATTAAGTTTTCCATAGGCTACCCAATGCGTACCTGGGTTTTTGGTTATATCAAGGTTTACGACGGCACATTCTATTGCAAAAGGTTTATTTGGTAATTTATCTCTCATAAATATCCCCCGAAAAAAAGGGATATCAAATGAATGTTTCATTATATCGTTATTAGTTAAAGCTCTTTTGGGTAGCCTAGAATTCAGTTTTTTTTCTTTGTGACATATATTCCAAGTCCGTTTTTATAAGGTTTCAAATGTAATCCTTTTCCAATGCATACTGCCTCTATTTGCTTATTGTGTCTTTCAAGTTCTGATAATTGTTTTTTCGCTGTTTTGAATTCATTTATAGCTTTAGCGACGCCAGCAGCACCACCAACTAAACTACCAGCAGCAGATAAACCAGCAAATATCGGTATCAAGGGCAGAAATCCACCACTTTTTGGTACGGCTATGATTCTTGGTACTTTAACGGGTAAATCCGATATTAATTCTTGTGCCGTTGCACATGCTAATTTCATCAAAGCCTTTTTACATTTAGGCTTTATATTACTGATGTGTTTTTTAGTACGAGAAACAATAGTTTTGAATGTTTTCTTCAAATTTCCACGTGTGAGCCTTTTATTCTGTTCGTTATACCCATCATCGTTAGCTGCATTATGTGAGATTGGAGAACTTCGTTTTCTTTTCATTTTTGAAAATTTAATATTATAATTTTTTTAATTTTTTTTTTAAAGTTTGAATTAAAATGAAGTAGACCTTATTGTTATAACAACGAATATGTACTGAACCATAACTAACAAACAATATCTTTAAATAATAATAATGCAAAAGAAATGCTTAACTACAATACATTTGTTTTGTTTATCCAACTGTTTTCGCTACTCGGGAGTCCTAGCCATTTAACATATACCATATTTCCCTTTTTTCTTAGAACTTTTTCAACTAAGTAAACGTCATGATATTTAGTTTTCTGAAGCTCTTGAGAATAAAATGCACCAAGTATCGGACGAGACTTAAAATCTTCTATTAAATACGTTGTAGGATTCGTTTGTTGTACTTTGTAAATTTTAAAGATTTCTGTTGACCAGTTAGTTGTATAACTTTTGTCAAAACAAGCTTTTTGTTTGCTTATCCTAACATAGTCACCAACTCTAAACTTTTTGCATTTTATTTTTATTTTATTAGATGCCAGTTTTAAATATTTTTGCATTACACTAGCTTTATTATTATGAGATATCGTTGCAGGTGGTTGGCCTATAGTTCTGTGCACAGTATTATTGTATTCATTCACCTTTCTCTTAAGTAATCCATTATTCCATCTATAATTTCCATTTAAGTTAAATTCCTTGTACAATTTACCCTTCAATGTTCTAATGAATCTTTCAACAATGGAGGCTTTTTTAGATGAATACGTAGAGTAATGATTAATATTGTAGTCTTTGACAATTCTATTAAATTGTTCATTATAAAATTCTGTTCCTCGGTCCGTGTGTAGATTTTTTGGAATCCGTCCATCTTTTAATAAATTTTTAAATGCTTTTGACACAAGTTCTTTCTTTTTTTGCTTTAATGCGATAGCCCACGCAAATTTTGAAAAACAATCAATAACTGCCAAAATATATTTATAACCGCCATTCACACGTGACATTGCTTGCATGTCTAATAAATCTGCTTCCCACAGATCGTCAATGTCTTTCAAGATAACACTTCTTCTTGGATAATGAACTCTAGCATTTTTACAAATTTCGTCTACAACGTCTGCTTTGCTCATAATGTTTATTTAATTTTCCAGCAATTTCATTGATATCAACTTTTTTCTCAACCTTTTTAATTCTGTCTGTTAAAATTTCAATAAATTTGTTCACACTTGCAATTTTTTCTAGTACATCAAATTTAAATTTATCGAATTTTTCTTTATCAGAATTTGTGGAACTTTTCAATTCCCTTAATATATTTAAAATATTAATGAATTCCGCATTTTGGTGGTTATTTTGTGCAGTCATAAAATGTATACGCTCACTTACATTCATCATCAACGCTATTTTAGTGACTAACAGTTAAATTGGTAATAGCATGCTTTTTATTATTATTTTATAATTCCTGATTCCTTTAGTTCTTCTATTATTGATAAAATCTCATTATCATGATTAGTGTTACCAGCACTTTGTGAAGCAATTAACAGTTTAAGTCGTTCTATTAATTCATTGGGATCATCCCAGTATACGTAATCTGTATCGCTTTTATATTTTTTACATATCGGTATGTATCCACCGGTTTTGAGTTCAGTTTTAGAATCAAATAAAGGTTTGATGATTTTACGATACTTCAAACCTTTGTCACCTTTTATTTGACCATATGGGTGAAATTGTCGTTTATGAGCGTTTGTGTAATTAAGTATATCTTTATATGTAACTTTATCTTTATCGTTAACTGCCTTCAGATTAGGTTTACTGCGAATAAGAAGCTCTTTTAAGCCTGGAGTTAATTCAAAATCTCTGTCACCAATTCTTACTATGTAGAGCTTGTTTGAATTTGATGCATTACTCTTAGCTGAAATTGAGACGTTGAAATTTCCCATCATCAACTTTTTATTTTCAGTTCGTATTCCAAATGGTACATTAATGTTGCTATCATAGATGTTGATTACTTCCTCTTTATCTAGGGACCTTAAAGTATCATCAAGTTCTTTACATGGACTTTTACTATCAGCAGCATATTCAAAATAATCTGATTTTACACTTGAGTCTGCATCGATGTTGTCAGAAAATTGGTCATAATCCGAAGATAAGTAACAATCTTCTTCAGTGCTCTTTCCTGTACTCATATCTATAGAAACATTGAGTGCAGGTTTATCTTTATCATTACTTTTGATTATTGTCTCCAAATTATCTGTAATAGGCTTAAATACCTTTTTTAATTTTAAATTAGCAACATCTTCTTCATTTTTTATCTGTTTTATTTTATTTTTAATGTTAATTACTGATTTAATCAGTTGTTCTTTAATTTCAGCTTCCATTAGTTGTATTTGCACCCAACCGTTGTTAACTGATATATTTATTCAATTGACATGTTTCCTTTTTATAAGTTTATTTATATAAATCTATTAAAACGTAAATCAGAAACAAACAAAAGTATCAAAACCTTGTCTATATCTGCCTTTATTTAATTCGCAATCTTTATTTATTAAAACAAAACTAAATCGATCTTTCCATACACTCGAGCAAATCTTACTAAACTCTGTCCAGCTCATATCTGTATTAACATGCTCATTGTATATATGTCTTAAATTAGTGTGGTCTTGTTTAAAGATAATCAACAAATTGACATTGTCTCTTATTAATTGTTTAGGTATTTTTGAATATGTTTGAGATAAATAAAAGCAATTTATCTGGTTATGTCTCCCCATAGAAAAATAATTACGAATGTTTATTTGATTTTCACATGCAACATCATCGAAAATTATAATAGAGTTTTCCAAAGCATCATTGGGATGAATAACTTCGTTGTTGTCATTAAACACATTGAAATGAGCACCAGGAACTCTTTCCATGACCTGATTTAAAAAGCAATACTTTGGTTGATACGCTGTTTTTGAATACAGATAAATATGTTTGAATTTTAATCCATTTTCATGCAACAGTAAATTCAACATAATATTGGTTTTTCCGCAATTAGAAGGGCCGCATATTATACAACGGATTGTATTAGGAAAAAGAATACTATGCTTATTATTTCTGTTCCGATTTTCCACTTTTATATTGTTTACTTTTAAAGTATGAGTTTGCTGAACAAACTTCATGGTGAACTAACACAAGTTTTAATATTGTCTTTCTTTATATACTCGTGTTTTAAGAATTACAAGGAAAATAAAACGGCACATATGCGTATACAAGCACGGGGTATGAGTAAAATAAAACGAATCATTTAACATTTGGAAACATATATTTATTAAAATTAAACAATAAAATGTTTGTAGTATCCACAATTATGTTATACTATACTATACTATACTATAATAAATACACAGAATGTAATCCATGTTTAAAGAATATCAAATAATTGAATCACAATGACCCCAAGGCAACGTCTCAATATTATTAGGTAATATTTGTCTTTTATCATCATCGCTATTCAAAACTACTTTATAAACTTGTTGTGAGTAAAGTACATGTTTAATAGATCTTATCATATTCATTTTATGGCGAACCACTTCTTTTGAATTGAGGGCTTTTCTATAGTCACAAATTTGTAGTCGGTTTGTTATTGGCTTTGATATACCTTTTGCTTTTTTTATACTAGTTTTTACACTTTTTAAACAATAGAGCTTGGCTCTTAAACCAACGAACTCAGTTATCACGGACCCACCAAGTTCATCTTTGAACAAACCCGGTACTTTAGCGTTTATTCTAGGTATATCGTATGGATTATTTTCATCAAAATTACTGGTATCAAAATGTGCAATTTCATTTTTAAGATCATTATAAAAGTCGTCAGTGTAAATGTGATAAAGGAGACTGTCAGTGTCTGTGTAACATAACTTAGCATTAGTTTTATATTTATTTTTCATGAAATCGTAGTGAAAATTGTATAAGTGTTGCTTAGCCAAGTCTAATACTGTAAAACCAATGTATATTGGTTTATCTAATATGATTTTTTCCGGACTTAAATGAACTGCTATTAAATTTTCTGAAAAGACTGAAACTGTTTTTACATTTGGTTTTAACAGTATCTTTTCAGCGCCAATTTCCTTATTTGTTTTATTAGAGTAATCGTCCCATTTTCTGACTAATTTTACATTGACATGCTTACGTTTGTTTTCAATAGTTTTCCCAAACACAGCATTATTTAGTAATTTAAAAAAATCCTTTTCAAATGTTGTTATAGCACTTTGTCGTAAACGAGTATTTAAATCAATATATTTTCGCAAAAAATGGTCTTGCCTAAAGCGAAGGATGCGATGTATTTTCTTTAAAACTAAGCCATTTTTCAGACACTCTTTCAAATTAACAAAATGAATCACATATTTAAATTTATCGTATAAAGAAGCAATTAATTTTTTAGATTTCCCACCTGGTGGGGTGAACTTTTCAGGTGCGAAAGGCAAATCCCTATGATGATCATGTAAATAATCTGGGTAAGCCATATCTACCTCTAAAATGTATCCAAATTCACCATCGGTTGGTACTGTTCAAAGTTATCTAGTCATGTCAAAGTTAACTAGTTCTTCTTCCGATAGATATATTAAATCTGATACTGGCATTTTCTGTCTCATTGCATAGCCGTAAAGATTATTACAATCGAGATAAACTAAATATGATGATGGTTTTAAATCATCAAAATTTGGACTATACTTGTTGTTCGCCTTTGCATTTCGTAACGAACATTGAGCTAGTCCTCCGCGTATACCTTTTTCTAGCATTTGGTACATGTCTAAATCATTTATTAGCTCTAATCGAATACCTGTACATAAAAGCATTGCATCCCAACTTAAATTAGGTGCAGATACATAATAGGCCGGGTCTAGACTGTAATGTTTTAAACTTGTATTTCTGAAATGTTCAAATATATCACACAATAATAAGACATCGCATTTTAAATATAAACCAGTATATTCCCCTAGGGTTTTAATCTTGAATTCAGCCCACACGGCTTGAGCATGGGCGTATTCATGTTCAGTGATGTGCTCAGATTTCAACATATTATAAAAATATTCTTTAGAAGGTAGTTGGTTTTCCTCATATTTAGACCATGAATCTACATAATGGTAAGGATAAATTCCTTTATGTATTAACAGATGAATTTTTTCATTATTGTTAAATTCATTTTTCAAATTATGGAAATCATCTGGTGTTAAATTTTTACTAAGGTTATCTAAACTAGAACTTAAAAATTGATAAGAATCTATAAACTTTATTTGAATAGTTTGAGACTTGTTTTCTGAATCTATCAACTTTGTAATAGATGTATATTTCTCCTTAGATTTGAGAATAACTCGTATAGACCCTTTATATTTTGCAAGTTCTCTTATGAATAAATGACAATCATAACCTGCTAAGTTGTGAAAAACAACAGGTATGAATGGACACACTCTATACCTTAAGTTACAAAGCGAGTGTGCCGCGCCTCTGTATTCTGATGTAATATGATCGTGATCGCAAACTTTGTCACCAAATAAAAATTGATTACAAATATGACATTTCATAGCATTTTCATAATCGGGTCATAAACGAATTACACTTTTGAAAATAAAAAAATAAAAATCGTCTTGGATTTCTTTCAAAATCAACATTTATTTTTTGAATATCAAAGCAATCTGTCTAAAAATATTAATTGAGATCAAATTAAAGTATTTCTTAAATTAGGCCACATTTTGATTTTTTTATGTCCACCGAAAAGGTCATAAAATCAACAGAAAAGATAATAGTTGTGCGTTTCTCGTAAAAAATTATAAATTTCTTTTTAAAACCTAATCTCAGGTCAAAATAACAGTGTACTTAACTGTATGTAATTAAAACAAATAAATAATAATAAATAATATAAATAAATTCTTCAGACTGACACACCAATTCCCTAGTCCCAAACTAAGCTTATGCTTGTGCTATGGATACTAGGTGAACGGATAGACATACTTAAATACGTTTATAAACATCCATGACTCGAGTACAAATGTCCATGTTCATCACACGAAACATTTGCCACTAGCGGGATTCGAACCCGCGACCCTTGGTTTCGTGGCCAGGGTCTCTGACCACTCGACCAACGGGCCAGTCAAATATACAAAAAAAGGAACTTTGGCCATTAAAAAAAAACAAAAAAATGTCCACGGAAGAGAGTTCCTGTGGACAATTCTAGGAAAATTAGAACCATTTAACAGACAGACGTCAAATGATGTATCATACCGACGGATACTGTCGGATTTTAAGCGTTAACAATTGTACTTAGTATATTATTACTCTGTGACAATACGAACAATTTGAGTTTTAGCGACATGGTTACAGTTGAAGCATCAGGAGTAGCCACATTGTAATTTGAAGATATACTGACTCTACTAGATTTCGGTGTTCTAGGGGTATTTATATGATATGTGTAGTGTGCAGAAGATATCCGCGGTTTACTCACAGCAAATGAAACACGATTCCTGGTACTAACACGTGGTTTATTCTTCTCTAAGCTTATAAACATTAAAATATTATCTTCCACACGTCTTTCTACATCCGTCGTCCACCATTCGTCTCACATTCCTCTTTCAAATATCTTCACATAATTCCGTTCTACGTATCTGTCATACATCATCTATTAATCCTACATTCGGCTATCCTGCATTAATATCTTACTGTATTTAAGGCACATTAAAATCATCAATTCCATATACTCTTTCTAATCTTCAGTAGATCTCGTCTCTTTTGCGACTTTTCGCACCAAATTTTTCTAATTTGCCGTTGTTCTCTTGGAGTTTATTGATCTATCTTTTTTATTTCACCCCTTTCTTTTTCCTAAAGTACCTTTCTCTGTCTTTATTTCGTACATCTGCAGCAGCAGCTTCGTCCCTTTTTGCACGCGCTTTACGAATACTTGGATTTTTCTGTTCACGTCGCTTTTTCTTTTTATCATCATCATTAGTTGGGATTTCGATCTACTTGGTCTTGGCATTATTACCTGCGAAAACAATAAAAATGCATGCTTTCATGCAAACCATCAAAGGCATGAAATAGAAAAGAAAAATGCATAATTTTAATGCGTTTTTATTTAAAACATCTGCATATCGAGTCAACACAGTTTCACTTCCGTGGATGTTGTCTTTTCCGTGGACATGAAGTCCACCTGAGAGTTGTCCACGGAAGGGACGTCAAGCTAAATAATAAAGTGTGATACACAGATTTATGAGGTTAGGAAAGCGGTTATGGCATTTTCGACAATCGTTCCCTAGATTACACAACGCCATTAAAAACAATTATTTTTAAGTGATGTACTTACCAAAATATTGATAGCACCGAAAAGTCGCAACGATCTTTGACGGAAACTGTAACTAATTTGTTTTTCAGACAACGAAATACAAATGTTCGCCATATCTCGCTCGCACTGATGCCAAACTGTTACGTCAGATGACAACTACAAATGTTGCCAGTAAAATTAAACAATATTGAATAGTTGTTTTGCTTATTTAGCTGTGACAGTCAATTTTTTTCGGTCCACGGGAAGCGTTGCGGCATTTGGCACAACATGTTTATCAATGATAACTTTTGTTATATGTATTTTTATTTATTCCTATACTCAGAAACTTTAAGTTAAGTATGTGAACAATCATTTGGAGGATAATGAAACATATTTTTTTGTTCTGTACTATTTTTAACTTATACTTAAACACACGAACCTCGCCGACGCACGGTCCACAGGAGGGTACGAAATGGGTAGTTTTAAATATTTTAATCATATAATCAATTAATTTACTTCGGGGATTATTACATATAAATTTACTAGAAGTACTCTATTATAGATTTAAAATATAATTATGATGAAACAGTAATTTTTTGGAATTAATCTATCAAGTGCACACTTTTTTAATGTGTTTTGATTATGACCCAATCATATTTTTGATCATTTGTCATAGGTTTCATTCGATTATTTTTAGACAATATATTATGGATAGTTTGTATATCATTAATTAACCATTTAATAAATATTTCAACACAATCAGCACCTCTATAAGTGACATACTTGTTTAACTTTGAATCGTATGAACAGCACACATAATATGCAAAACATGTAGGAATATGTTGCTTTAGATTAGTAGTATTTTTGCTACCTATTGTATTACAATTAATCAGCATACTCTCGAAATCAGCATATATAATAAAATTAATTTTTCGTTTTCGTTCAAAATGTTCAAATTGAATACAAGTATTTTTTTCTGGTAAAATTGTTAACACTTGAGAACAATGGTGTGAAAAATACTTTTCTTTTTTAGTAAAAAATTGTAAACAAGTATCACAAAAATATATCATGCCCCTGTGATGACTTATTTGGCGTCGAACTAGTCGCACAAGGTTTTTTATTAAACAATAATGTCCTTTGTTTTGTTGCTCAAAGTATAATAGATTAATATGGTTTGCCTTCTTTATTTTTGTCTTATAAAGGGGTCCTGTTACAATGCAATTATTGAGACCATAAACATTTATGCTTATATTAGGATTATTATTTTCAAATAATTTTATATCATTTACAGTAGGTGGAAATGACATTCCCTCTATATTCAAAATATTAGAATAATGCGGATACGAATTTACTCGGCACACATTATTTCTTGTTGGAAATAAAGCTGCGATAATGCTCCACAAAAAGCAATGCTTATCATTATTCTGAATATTAACACAACTTTTCGTGTTTCGTATTTTAGCTGGCAAAGGTATGTAACTTCCACCTCTCATGGGACAATATTTATTTACATTTATTTCTAAATGACTTATATCGAAATATGACCAACCAGATTCACAATGTTGGAATTCAATACATTTTTGTTTTAATTTCTCTATTACAGTCATATATAATTCATTTAAATCAGAACTTCTGTAAACAACTTCATACTTTGTGTTAAATGATTTAAGCTGTTGTTCATTTGTTTTCGGCAATGTAAAGTGAATAAAGAGTTCAAAATTCATTTTAATACTGTCATGTTTTATAAGTAACATTTCAATAACTTTCATTATATCACCTTGTTTCTCACACAAGAACGCATCAGGAGTGACGTACTCGACTTCTTGTGTAGGGTTTAGGCGATATGTAACAATTCTGTTTCTAAATGCTGTAGCTATTATTTCAATATCATTAAATTCTGTTTTTAATAAACAATTGGATTTGTGTATGTTTGTTCTCAAATGATATCTATATTTATGTTTAGGTAAATGAATCTGGCATTTTTGACAATGTATCAACATATCCGTTGCCTTGGAGGTGGTAGATTGAACTGCAAATAACAACAAAAGAAATAAAATAGTAAATTATAAACGGGTGTTTATTGATATAATATTCATTGATTACAAAGGTTAACATATTATATACCTAGTCTAATAATAGTTAAGAAATAGTTACATTTAATAATCCAATGATGATACAAGTTACAATAAACATGATTAAATAAACGCTTACACACTTTATGATTAATAGGTTCCTTAATAATAGTTGCTTACAAAAGTCGGTGGGCATGTCCTAAACTCTTTACGAGTAGCTATAATAAAGTTGGCAAGGTGCGCCCAAGCCTCCGAATTGTCATCTGTGCGATTTTTAACGGTGATAATAGCTTGTCTCCACCGGTTTACCGGTGAGACTTTCTCTATATCATTGCACTTATAAACTTTGAGTTCTATAAAGTGCGAACCTGATTTATTTGGATGTGACTGCCTTGCGAGCCCATTTGCAAGTCTTCTAGAGATGTAGGATAATAATTTACCGGGTTGATGTGCAGGGACTGATGTCGAGGTGTCATCGTCTTCACTGTCACTGCCAAACAATTCGGCAGCAGTGACACGGTGTGGTGGGTTTTCACCTTTCATCTTCTTAGCACCAAGAGTTGATACAGGCGCAATCGATTTGGAGCGTTTCTTCTTTTTCTTATCACTCGTCTCAGCCTGCATCGGCATCTCATCCTCCGAAGGGAATAATTCCTCAGCGTTGGACCTGAAACCAATATTAAAAGTTCATTAGAATTTAATAGTACCTATAAGCATGTTAACTCTTGTATTTTTTGGAAAAACATGATTATGTACTCTTTTCTATTTAATTTATTTAAGTATTACTTGTATTTTTGAACTTGTAACAAAATTAAATTAAATTCATTTTATACAATATCTATGTAGAATAATAAAGAAGCAATTTATTTGAATAGTGATGAATTCGAATAGTACTACTGTTCGAATAAATCGTAGTAACTATTAATTTAAGTAAATCAATATTTATTAAAATCGGTGTTCTCAAATGCGTTACCTATATAGGTACTAATAAAATAATAAACAACATTAGCTAAATATTCAAATGTGAATAGCATTCATCAACTCAATTTAAATAGATAATAATAAATGACTTACATTTTAAACAAACGGGATTTTCCTTTGGGTGGAAGTTGGAGAACTATTTCGGCAGTGTTTCTGGCACGAGATTGTGCTCCTGGTCAGTCTTCGATCGTTTAAGTACCTAATATTCACGTTTGTTTCCCCCATAAAAGGTGAGTCTCCGCGTGATCTCGATAAACATCATCAGCGCATACATGCTGATACAGCATTTAGATCAAACTGTATATATATATATATATATATATTAGTTACACTGTAAACAAAGACAGATCAAGTATCTCGCGGCGCCGCTGCATATTTAGAAAAGAACTAAAGAGTACAACTAAGTATTTTTGTACTCATTTTGAACCCTATAAAATCAATTACGAATTATAGGTACATATATAAAGGACGTAAAAAACTAACTAGCTTCAGTGTTTTTAGCGACGCGAGGAGAACTTTTCTACAATGTCGGTAAGTAACAGTTTAGTCAATAATTTTATATGTGTATTCTTCAATTAAGTTAAACTTTTTGTAAACTATTAATAATTATTTGATGGTCATTCGTAATTTTAAAAACGATGTATTTATCTTTACAGGACACTGAAGATCTCTTCAACTTTCTTCCCAATGAATCAAATCCAGTTCAAAAACAAGGAACAAAAACACTGGGTCTCGAAACTGCATCTCGCAAAAGATCAAGATTGGAACAAACAATCTATTCATTTATAAAAAAGCCGGTCAAGCGAGGATCGAAAATAATTAAAATAGAAATTTACGATTCCGACCAGTACCCAAAATCGGAAGATTCAATTTGCTCTTGCGCAGCCGAGGTGTGTGTTCAGCACGTGGTGAGAAGTATGATCATCGATGACATATACAACGCTGTGAAGGATATTATAAATAAAATCCAGGACGAGCTTATGATACAATCGAATTTATAATATTTGAACTTTGTAAATAGGGAATATTTTAAAAGTTTATAATGTATACCTACGTATTAGTACCTATCGATTTGGAATAAATAAACGAATAATAATTCTGTTTAAATAAGTGGTGTAAAGAAAATGAAACAGTTATTATTTAATTGAATATACTAATAAAAAATAAATTATGGTGTTTTATTTCGACTCTCACTGATTATAAGTAATTTAAAATAATCAACTTTACTTGACTGAACTAAATAATTACTAAAGATTAACTCAATAATGGCTATAATAATCTGTAGGTACCTACTAGGTACACTCTCTAAGAGCAGACGACGACTCTAATAGAAAGCAAAATCTAATAGATTTAATGAAACTTGTGTACCTATTAATAGACCCTTAAAATATTAAAAATGTTCATTTGCGTTTGCGATAATAGCATAGCGCACCTTTAAAAGTAAAGAGATCTAACTCAAAATACGCTGCTTATGGAATGTGAACCTTAATGTTTAACAAGTAGTATTAATTTGCATTAACGACAATTTTTGAGTTAGATCTCTTTACTTTTAAAGGTGCGAATAGGAAAGGTATTATTTAAATGAATTAGAAGACGAGTTTTCGGATGTAACCTATTCATCAATTCAATGTGTAAAATTGGGGGATTCTGGATTCCTTGATCCAGAATACCCAATTTTACACTACTGGCTTACCTCTGACCGTAGTGACAGACAGAGGCCCTGAGTTCACAAATTAACTTTTTATGGAATTTTTACGATTACATAATATTCAACACCATAAGATTTTACCATACACACCAAATGAGAACGGTATCGTTGAAAGGTTCCACTCTACAATTTTAGAGCATTTACGCATATTAAAAATTGAACATCAAGGTGAATCTGCTACTAATCTTATGGCATACGCTGTATTAGGTTATAATAGTGCGATTCATAGTTTTACGAAATGCAGGCCAATAGATATTATTACTGGACACTTCGATCCCCGGGATCCTTTACATATCAATTTGTCAGAGCATTTGTTGCAGCAATATATTCAGGACCATCGTAGTCGAATGATTAAAGTATATGATTTTATTAACGAAACGTCGCTTCATAATCGTACGCAAATTACCGAGAATATTAATAAAGATCGCGAACAAGAAATAAGTTACTGTCCAGAGCAACAAGTCTTTATAAAAAACCCTATGGCTAATAGGCAGAAATTAATACCTAGATTTACACAGGATAAAATACTTGCTGACCTCCCCATACATATTTATACGAAAAAGAAGAGAGGGCCTGTAGCCAAGTCACGTCTAAAGAGAGTCCCTAATAGCGCCAAGTTGTTACAGGATTCCGATGTTGCTTCTGTTAACGAACCTGGGGCGAGCGGAGGAGATAACGCTCGATAACTTGGAAGATGGACCCGGGATTCTCCCATTTGACTTAGGTCCCACAAAGATCACATCTCATTACCATTCATTCGTACAAACCATTGATTTAAATAGTATTCGGTCAGATATAGTTACAGTTCGCACACAGTTAGATAAGTTCGCACCGGAATTGCATAATAAGACGCTATCATTGTATGAACCCCATATTCAATATCTCTTAACAAAATTAGATCAAATCTCAAATCAATTACAAACCTTTGAACCTAATCGTGTAAAAAGAGGTCTCGTTGACAGTCTAGGATCAGTGATAAAAAGTATCTCAGGAAATTTAGATTTCACAGATGCTTTGCGTTATGATAATGCCATAAAAATCCTGCAAGATAATGAAAATAAGCTAACAAACGAAATTAATAATCAAATAAGCATTAGCAAGCAGTGGGTAACGCAAAATTCGGGAGTAATAGTTAAATTAGTTGAAAATCAGGGTAGATTGGAAACCATAATAAATTCTATTTTAGAAAGTGATGCTAGACAAGAAACAAGTTTAATAAAGTATGGGCATCTATTCCAACTATTTCTTATATTGGGAGATAATATAGATAACTTATCCGAAGAGCTAAATAAGTTAGAAAACTTATTAGCTTTCATACGAACAAAAAGCATGCATAATTCAATGTTAGACTATAATACGTTAGTAGATATGATAAATAGGCTTAAGGTTATATATAAAAAAGATGAAGCGTTAGATGTTAGTTATAGAGAGTATTTTAATATAATTAAGCCAGGTTATTTTTACAATAATGAAAATCTAATTTTAGTTTACAAGGTTCCGATCGTCTATCCTAAAACATATAACCTATACAAACTAACTCCAGCTCCCAACAAACTCAATAAGATAATTATCCCAGACTATCCTTACCTAGCGGTCCACGAAGATGATTTTATGTACATGGAGACTGAATGTCCGAAGGCTAATCAATGGCATCTTTGCGACGACCAGCCGAATCAACACTCTAGAAGACATCCAGACTGCATGCAGCATCTGATCACCAAGCAGCAGATAGCCAGCTCCTGTCAGTTTACTACAGTAACATTAACCACAGAAGCTATGGAGCGACTTGATGACAAAAACTATATTGTCAACTTCCCCAACGCAACAAGGGTGCGGTTGTCCTGCGCTCAGGAACAATACAAGATGATGAGCGGCAGCTACCTGATCACTGTACCAAGAGGCTGTTTATTACAGACATCTGAGTTTACTATAAGCAACATCCATGATAGAATACAAGGACAAGCACTGAAGATAATCGATCTTCCTATGGCAGAGATGCAGTCGCCTATCATTCTGAGATCTATTAAACTAAATTCTATAAACCTCAGTAACCTACATGAGAGCAGCTCAAAGATAATGTTGCAGCATCCAATCAGCTTGAGCAAGCCACAGATTGACAGTGTATACCACACTACTATACCGGTATATCTGTTATTCGTCATTCTCTTCATTATAATGGGTACAATTATCTGCCGACATTACTTAAGAAAACGAGATCTTAATGAGACGACTACTAGAGATGCCACATCTGGACCAGCCGGGAGTAATTCAAATACTACGGAAATCTACTCAGAGATCAAGGAAGATCATGTGAAACTAAGTTCACATCCAACACTATTTTTCACCAAAGTTGCCAAATAGATGTTGGTCTTGCGGAGGGAGATGTTAAGCAACCACACTCTACATAAATCGATGACCACGCATGACCTCTATCGGACTTCAACAGTGAGGGAAACACGAGGCGCCGAGTCAGCAGCTGCGCGAGGCTACGTGACCGACTCGCCGCGCGTCGGAATTCGATCACTCTTGTTTCATCATCATCGGGCAATTGTCTTTCTGTTAGTCTTAATTAATATTGTAATTTTATAATTAATTAAATAAGTTAATAAAGTTTTGGTTTTTTTTGTATCCTCGGCCGCAGCCTATCGTAATTTATTTATAAACGAGCACATCACACGACATACGCGACAGCTTTTCTGGGAAGTAAAAACTAAACTCAAACCAACTTATAAGTATATCTGGATCCAGAATGCAAGGATCCTATTAAAAAAATATGACGGAGATAAAAAGATTCACCAGATTCGTTCAGAAATAGATATTGAAACATTATTAAGTAGTACAGGAAAATAATAGGAGATACACATATACACTTACCCTCTAAACAACAAGCTCTGAAATCGGTGATTGTAACCTATATATATATATATATATATACAAAAAATACCTTAATGACCCTCAATAGTGACCCACATCCACAGATACGGGACATATAATATACAAAATTTGAAAAAATACAAACATGGTCAAATTATATTAACTCACAGAGAAATGCTTTACATATAATCCACATTAATATATGCTCATTAAAAAAATATTATTGCGACCTCTTAACTTTAATAAAAGACAGTATAAAACATATAGACATCATATGTTTGACAGAAATAAACTTAAAACAGAATGAAATTGATTTATATAATATAGAGAACTTTAATATATACTCAAGAGCAAGAGAGGATAAACGAGGAGGAGGGATATTATTATATGCTAAAAACACCTATTTATAGAAACGTACAACACAGATTCAAAACACTGCGAGCTAATGCATTTTAACTCAAATAATATGGTATGAAGTAGACATAATTGCTGGATATAGACCACCAAATATGAATAAAAGAAGCTTTGTAAAAGACCTGGATTAGATATTAAAACATTTGCCTGCAGTTAAGAACCTGTTATTGATAGGTGATTACAACATAACCCTTAAAAGCCTGATTTTCCAAAAAAAAAATTAAATAAATACTATTATGTTCCCTGCGTGAGCTAGATAAAGGGAAACATAATAAAAAAAATCCCAATTTATAATATATATAATTATTTTGAAAAAATAAACAAGTATCAATTTTGATACTCCAGGCATTTAGGCCATAAATATTTCATAATGCTCTTAGGCATGAAATATAGCAAAACATTGGTTATTTTTATTGTCGCATAAAGAAACTTTACATTTTTTACACATCCAGGAAGTAAGTTTCCTACAATTATTATATTTACATTTATTTCGAGAATCCACAAATATTTTTTCATGGCCAACAAGATCGTAACGAATGTCAGTGGAGGGTAGGACTTGTACACCTGCTCGTAACTTTTTAGACGGTCCAGGGATCTCTTCTCGTCTACTGTTGGCACTTGGTCTTCCCCTTTTGTTCTCTGAGTGACTTTGATAACGACATAAGGCGTCAGCAAGCTCGGTTCTGAACTCGACTAAATTCATTATATCCTTCTGGGATTTTCCGTTCACTGTACTAACCTTTTTGTACAGCACCCAAGCATTTATCACAGTCATGTCATAGTCATGTCATGGTGATAAAACAGCCTCGTTGTCCATTTTCTTGACTTTATGCGAATGCGATATCTACCAATGAAGCTGTCCATCAGATCTACGCTCCCCATGTGGGCATTATATTCCTTTATGACCCGAGGACATGGTACTTGGACATTCGTTTTTAGTTTTTTTTCGTATCGGGTTACAGTCTCCGCAGGTTCAGCGCCAACATAGGTAGAAAGCAATAAAACTTGTTTGTTGTCTTTCCAGCTCGTTGCCGAAAATTCTATGCCTTCATAACAGCCAACATTTTCATGGTATGTGCCTCTGGGTACGTTAGATTTCATAACTATCTTTTTCTCAGGCAGCTTGCAAGACTTACCTAGCCTGTTCCTCTGTACAGTGCCAAGATAATAAATACCGTTGTTACCGAATGTTGGTATAAAAATTGTCAAAATAAATGATATGATTGATGTTTCTTGGGACTGATCGTAACAATCGAATAACTGTATTCGATACTGCTCCGAGGTCTGGTTCGCCAGGTAAACGCTCAATATCCTTAGCTCCAGAGTAAACCTCAAAACTGTACGCATAGCCAGAAAGAGAACATAAGACATATAATTTGAATCACCACTTATGGGATTTATTGGGTAAATATTGTTTCATGAAATGTCTTAGTTTTGTTGCACACATTTGTTCGTCCAGTGATAACCGATGGTCAAATGGTACAGTAATATTTTTTTTGCTCAAGTGATCTATCACTGGTCTTACTTTATGCAATCGGTCGTGTTGGGGATGATCAGAGGATAAATGTTTACTGTCGTCATTCATATGAAATATTTGTCGGATTTTATCAAATCTGTTCCGATTCATAGTTTGCGCTATGGGTTCGAATTTTGCAATGTTTGACCAATATGACCTGACACTAGGATAATGGTAAACACTAGTATAAATGAGAATTCCAAGAAACTTTCGTAATTCCGAAACAGTCGTAGGTTCTGTAAAGTTAGGATTCTTTTGGAAAGCGTATTTATTTGATTCATCCACAAGTAACTTTAATATTTCTTTATCAAAGAAGTAAGTAAAAAAACTGAAAAGGCGTTTCCAAATCCTTTATTTCTTGTGAATACTCAGTGTTTCCCTCAAACTTGAAAGCTTTTTGTACCATGTCCATATTTTTTACTCTCCATACTATGTTACGTAGGTTACAGGTGTAATGTTCCTCGGTCTGTAAATGTTCAGCATGGTTGTTGACTAAAGGCAGACTCGATTCTGACTCAGGGTCAGCGGGCGAAATACCTTTTTTTTTTTTCTTTTTTTTTTTTTAGTTGGGGAAACTCCCACGAGCCGTCACCCTCCACTCGGGGAAGCAGAGGGCGGTGTGTCGGACTCGAACCGACTAAAACCCCAACGTGGCCTCCAGCGGCGCAGTCCCGGAGGAGCCTGTATCCCCACTGTCGGGACTATACGACAGCTCCTCCGGTGATGCGCGTGCCGCGCTACGCGGCCCACCTCGCGCGGCGGTGGTCGATGCTGTGCAGCCCACGACAACAGTCGTCGGATGCACAGCACCGAGCACGCGCGCGCGTCGAGACATGCCAGGCCACCCAGCATGTCTCAACCACTCCGCCCAGGATTCAGACGCCGATCATCCCCGTAACCGGCGTCGTGGGCCCACTCTCACGCTGTGCCCTCTGCTGAGCCAGAGGGGCACGCGGAGAGCGTCTCGCCAAAGGGGCCGCCTTCCGCCCGGCGACCCAAATTGAGGGCAGAGCCCTGTCGTCGCAAAGGGAAAGCGTCGAGACGCTCAATCCCTCTGCGACCCACCACGACGCGACCCAGCGCGCCCCTGTCGGGTTGCCGAGGATAGGGAGGCGAGCAACGACAACACTCAGCTCCTCCTCTTCCTCGGCAACCCTGGTCCGGCCGCAGTGGGCTACAGCCGGACTGCCGCAACTGCCCGGTATCAAGTCGTGCAGTTGCGGCTCACCTCGGGGTCCTTTTTCGCTTCAGCCCTGTCATGTCAGGGCCTACTAAGCCCCCCCCGGTACGACAAACCGAGGACCCCGGCGGGGGGGAGCGGGCGAAATACCTGCATCATCTTTATCTTATAGCTCCATCTGAAGCTCTCTTTGACTGGAATAGTAGTCGATGTCATCTTCATTATCGCTGCAATCGTCTTCTAATATTTCTCCATTTTCCAGCTGCCTCAAAATAGCTTCAATGTCATCCGGCTTCATTTTCGATAAATATCTATAAGGAGTCCCATGTTGGTCTGGGACTTGGCCCATGTTAATCTGGGACAAAAAAAAAAAAAGAATGTACCAACTGTGGTTCTTGCCTAGCATGTCGTAAAAGGCGACTAATGGCTTACGGGCTTTTGGGTATGTGATTAAGTAGGCGACGAGCTAGCCACTTGTCACTCCTTTTTCACAGCTTTCCATCCAACTTAGCCCACTGTCCCATGTTGGTCTGGGACTTAAAAATAAAATGCCAACTGTGGTTCTTGCCTAGCATGGCGTAAAAGGCGACTAATGGTATATCGGGTTTTGGGTGTGTGATTATGCAGGCGACAGGTTAGCCGCTTGCCACTGCTTTTTCACAATTTTCCATCTAACCCAGCCCGACTTTGTTTTTGGCTGAATGTGGTTGAAGGGGCATGCTGCCCCTTTGACTTTGCCTACCCCTTCGGGGATTATGGGCGTGAAGTTATGTATGTATGTATGTATGTATCTATAAGGAAATTGGAAAAGAAGTAATTCCAACACCATACCAAGCAGAAAAATAACAATCACGCAAAGATACATCCAAAGAATAAGTTTAGCTAAATAATAATAGTTTAGCCTAATATTAAAAAAAATAATAGTTGCAAGTGTACTTTCCCTTTAAAAGTTCGGTATCAAATTTGATACTTTAGGTATTAAGGGATAAACATTTTGGAAAACGAGTTGGATATAGCATCTAATATGTATCTGAATACGTTGTCGGCGTGGGGGCTGCAGTGCGGAGTGCAGGACGTCACGCGGGAAGCTGTAGTGGCAGAGCGACGCACCGCGTCGTGCATCGATCATGTCTTTGTACGGACTGACAGACAAGAGAAGCGAGGTCGACGCGTACACACTCACCACCATGTTGGCTGATCACTACCTAACGGGACTATCAGTATCTGTTGATAAACAAACGCCACGCTATATGCCTAAAGTGCGAATAGACAACGTTCAAGTGAAACAACGGTTAAGCGAGTACGACTGGACGCAGTTGATGAATATTGACGACCCCATTACACTGTATAATAAAACTAAACACGTTTTTAGTGAAATATACAATACCTCGACCGTTAAATTTAGCGGTAAAGGTTGGGAAAGGCAGCCCTGGATTAGCGATAGTTTAAAACATATGATAGCTATTCAGAAACTGGAAAAACAATCCTACTAATAATGGTTTAAGATTAGAGTATACAAAATATAGAAATAAAACAGATAAACTAATTAAAAAGGCTAGAAACACTTTTAAGATACAGGAAATACATAACTGTGAGGGAGATATGCGTAAGATTTGGAGTAAGATCAACAACTGGTTAGGTAGGAACAAAACATCAATAGACACAATTGTACAGAAACATTTTTTGCGAACAGAAACTCCTCAAGTAGTATGCAACAAATTCTGCGAAACTTTCACCAAAGAAATCGATAACATTAAGCACAAGTATAAAATGTTTTAAATTTTTGGACCGGAAAGAATACGTTAATGAATCTTGTGTCACTTTTAGATACACGCCAGTGTCAGCTCATGATGTATCAAAGATAATAGATAAGTTAGACTGTAACAAATCACCAGGAACAGACCGAATTCGAGTTATAGATTTAAAATGTATAAAGAAAAATATTAGTCCTCTCATTGCCAAGTTTATCAATGCGTCATTAAAAAATGGCGATTATCCAGTAGAGCTAAAAAAATAATAAGACCTATCTATAAACAAGGTGCATATCAAGAATATTCTAATTATACACCAATTGCTATCTTAAATTTACTAAATAAAATAACAGAAAAACTAATAGTAACCCAAGTATCGCAATTTCTTGAAAAACATAACATTCTTGCCGATGCACAATATGGATTCAGGCCTAATAGAAACACTGCAATGGCAATATCAAATTTTACAGACGATGTCAACAATGCGCTTATTGACAAAAAGTTTGTACTTGTTGTATTCTTCGACTTTAAAAAAGCATTTGACACTCTTGATCATGGTGGTTTGTTACAGTCAATGGACGAGTGTAGTATACGAGGACCAGTAAAGTCTTGGTTTCAAAATTACCTAAATAATAGAACCTTAGAAGTTTGCGTCGTAGGTACAAAGAGTGATCTAGGAACCATTAAATATGGTGTACCGACTAGATCTGTATACGGGCCTATAGGATACATAATACATGTAAATAGCATGATAAATGTAGTAAAGTCTTGTACTATATATATACTGGATGACTTTTTTTACCGTCAGGAAAAAAGAACTGTGTAATGTGTACCTAAAACCATTTCTATACATGAGTGTGTTTATAAAATACAACTGATTTTATAAATTTTGGAATATCCAAAAAAAAACATGAATTTGAAATACATTAGTGCATGCGTATTATTTGTAGGAAATGTAGTAAAATGGTAGCGGTAGCGCGGCGCGGGGGACGCGCGGCCGCCGCCCGCCCCGCGTGTGCCTGAATGAATTGAATGTCGTTCATTTTAAATCCTTGCAAAAAAAAAACCAGCGAGACAAAAAATCGCAAATTTTTTTCGTGTTATTCATAGGATAAATTTAAAGTAAATTTCAATCCTTCCTTCATACTTTTACGGACTTAGGACCGCCAAAGATGCAGTAGGTTACATTTTGTTACCTACATTTTGTTAAGTTAAAAGAAATTAGTACATACATACGACTTATTAACTTATTTACAACACGCTGTTTTGGAATGGATTGAGGCGTACTTAAAGATTGGAATCAACTTATTTACAAATCACACTGATTGTATTTACATTACTAATTAAAACTTACCTTTTAACGATATTTTAACAGTTGTTCAAAATGTTCTCCGTTTCTTTCCAAACACAAACTAGCACGTCGTTGCAAATTGTTTGTTAAACTGCGAAGAGTGTCTCCATCACTTTTTATAATATCGAAAGCGTCTATTATTCGCTGTTTTGTAGTCATTAACACTTTGTGCTTCCTCAGTGTACACTAGCCGCTTCAACTCGGCCCACAAATAAAAATCTAGCGACGTTAAGTCCCGTAAACGCGCGGGCCAGTTCACAGGCCCGCCAAGGCCTATCCACCTATCAGGGAAAACAGCATCCAAATACTGGCGGTCAGATCGTTCGTAATGGGCAGAACAACCGTCGTGTTGAAAGTAGAGGCCTCGTAAATAAGTCAGGGGAACGTTATCTAACAGAGGGTCAATGACCGATTGAATCATCTGTTGGTATGTAGCACCTGTCAATCGTCCTTCAATCCAGACCGGCCCAATAATACGATCGTGGATTATCGCAGCCCACACATTGACACTGAACCTGATTTGGTGCGAGTCTTCTTTTATTTTATGTGGGTTTCGGAAGCTCCACCAGTGTTCATTATGAACATACTAAATGCCCACACGGGTAAAAATGGATTCGTCGCTCCATAGGTTAGGTTAGCCAGCGACAAAACTCCATGCGGGGTCCGGGATCAGCGGCGTGTAATGCCTGTACACGTGTAAAATGGTACGGATTTGACAATCTTTGGTAGGTTCTCAAAATTAAATTTGTACTAGGAATCCGCGGAGCCAAAATACCACTGTTCCGCAAAGATTGTAGATGGCTCGGTTCTGCGTACATTCGTCGCGCTGCTTCTACACTTTCACTACACTGAATATAACACCTAACCATTGCTAGGTATTTCACATTTGAATATTCGTAAGTTTTTATAACGTACGTCTACGTAATTACGGCGAGCGAACGATAGGTACTTCCGATACGGTCACGCGTATATCACAAGGCACGACAGGTGAGTGACTGAAGAAAGGTCAAAGGGGCCGCCTGGCCGGCGCGGGCGCGTGCGCGGGCGCGCCGGCGCAAATCAAATTTGAAATCAGTAATAATAATAAGTGTGCGCTGCGCAACAAAGAAATAGATAAACACGGGCGAATTCATTGATATTTAGCGCATTCGGAGTAGGGTGAATATGCGTTTGAGTTTTGGTGGTTTCGTATTTTTATTATCTTTTTTCCAATATTCGTTTTTTAAATGTTATGTTAGTCAAAATTAAGTTAGAATTAGATGGTTATGAGGATAGGTTATCTATTAAAAAAATTAAAAAAAATTTTTTTTTTTAAAAGTGATCATGCTATCGTCATCTATATCATTTACCTATCTCACACGTAAATTTTCCTGACGGTAAAAAAAGTCATCCAGTATACAACGTGTAATGTTAAATGCGCAAAACCTCAGACACCCCCAATGATTTTTAATTCAATTGACCTAATTATGAGAGATTTTTATTTATATTTATTTTTATTTAAAAAAAAATTTTTAAAGATTTTATGTGATGTTTTAGTTATACTGGCACTTCTGATCATTTATTGTGTCTGTGGACGACGCTCTGTCGAAAACGAAGTCGGTAGTTATATCGCCGGGCCGCTGCGCCGCGCTGACATTATTATTATTACTATCTACGCTCATAAAGAAATAAGGTTATCCTTGAACAGTGATTTAAATGTTTCCATCACACTTTTCCAGGCTTTGAACTAGCAACATAGGTAACCTACATTTTCAGACTTTACCTACAGTAAGATCTTATTATTTAAGTATTTAATTAATTAAGTAGATAATTTGGTATCTCCACTTACTGTGTGTATATATATATATATATATATATGTACAGGAGGAATTTTTAATCACTATCCAAATTTTGATATGATAATCTATAGCGAAAATCACTAAATACGTATTTTTTCTTTTAGTATCACTCAGTACTAAAATATTGAGATATAGCATTACAAAGTTGTCTAAAAAAAGACGACGTAAAGGGTCACCGCGCGCCGCATGCGCTGCCCCAGCGCCGGGCGCGTCCCCTCCCCGCGCCGCCCGCCCCGCACCATTTCATTGATAACATCACAAACTATACTGTAAAGATAACATCCTTCAGTTGAAAATGTTCCCTTCATACTTTCACGGGCTTAGGAACGTCAGATTGCAAAAGGCTTTTTACCTACCTATTTTTTACAGTGATTAGGTACTCCTTGAAGATTAAATTAAATAGTACCTACCTAGGTACTTTAATATTTAAATACGATAAGTTTTAAAGTTGATTTTATGCTCTTAACATGAAACTAAACGATAATAAGTAGTACTTCATCTTCCTAGCGTTATGTCCCGTGCTTAGACGGGGTCCGCTTATACCATGATCCAGGATGTAGCGAGTCTGGTTATTACATTGAAGCGACTGCCGATCTGACCTTCGTAACCCTAAGATAGGGGAACCAGACAAATTTTGGATCATGGTTGCAAATCCAAAGTTATTTGAATTTGCAGGTTTCATCACGATGTTTCCCTCACCATCGAGCTAGTGGTATAAATACGTACATAGGTTCGAAAAATCCAGAGGTAAGTGACCGGGTTTGAACCCGCACTCCTCGCTTAAGAGGCACGTGTCCTTACCATTGATCTACCACCGCTCACGATAATAAGTAGTACTTATTGCTATTAATTATTTACAATCAACTTATTTACCTAATACTAAAATAATTGTTAAAAATGCAAACCATTTCTCTCCAAACAGTCTCGCACGTTTCTGCACATTGTATTTTAATTTGTTTAGCACTAAAGTGTCTTGTCACTTCATCAAATCCTCGTATAATTTGCAGTTTTAATGCGCCCAGGCTTTGGGCCTTATCCACATACATACATATTTTTATTTCACCTCACAAAATATCACATGGAGTCAGGTCAGGTGAGTGCGCCGGCCACGGGACGGGGCCTCCGCGGCCGAGTATTCGGTTGCCAACAATCGCGGCCCACACGTTTGCACTTGAGCACACTTGGTGCTTGGGGTGCTTGGTGATAGGTTTCCCTTATCATGATTGTGTGGGTTTCCGAATGACCACCAGTGTTCATTAAGTATGTTGTACATAATCCTTCATCGGTCCACATAATAACATCCGTCGGGGGCGCAATTAGCCACGCAGAAGGCTCGGCGGGGCACTGCGTCTGCTTCACTTAACGCCTGCACCTTTTGGTAATGATAAGGGTGTAATCCAGCGGTGTTAAGCAGTTTCCATACGGCGTACTGGGTGACCTCAACGCGTCTGGCAGCATTTCGAGTACTCGCACGAGGGTCTCTTTCGAATAAGTTAAAAATTGCTTCTTGATTTCCACTGGTAGTCGTTGCCTGCCACGTTCTTGTGCGTGTGAAGGTGTAGTGAACTGGCCATGATCTAACGGCCTTGGATTGGCAGCTAAAATCGTTGCACGGTTCGGAACAGACGGGTACACCACGCCCTGAATGCGAGGGCTAGGAAGGCTTTTCGCTGCGTTTAAACTACCCACATAACAAATAACATCGCACTATTTCGTACTCGCGGTTGGAATACATCGCGGGCGGCGCAGGAGCTGCGCTGCAATACGCACGCGACCCGGAAATAGCACGCTTCCACCGGGCGGGGATGCGCGGGCGACTGCTTGACCTTTATAATTTGTCGCCGCTCGCCACCCTCCCGCCGCCTCCAACCCGCGCCCGCCTCTACCCCGCGCCCGCGCAGGCATCGCCCATTGATGTTTATCGCTTTGCGTAGTAGATATTTACGCTAGAAATGGTAACCATGCGAAATTTATAGTTGGGTCGGGAAAATGAATTTGTTGTGAAAATATGACCTATATTTTTTTTTGCAGAAATGTGTTCTATTAACGATACCTAATGCCTAGAAAAAATTTGGATAGTGATTAAAAAGTCACCTGTATATATGCAGATGATACGTGTTTAATGTACTCTGGAAGGGATCAGAGAACCGTTCAAAATATCATGCAACAAGATTTTGATTTCATCATAAAGTGGGCACATGACAACGGAATTATCATTAATCTGGAAAAAACTAAGTGCATGCTAATATCGTCCCCCTACAGCCGTCAAAAACAATTTAATATTTCAATCAAAGGCTATTCGTATGAATGCTTGCATAATAACATAAGTAATTGTTATTGCCAGAATCTTGAGCTTGTTAACTCATATAAATATCTCGGGCTAACCATAGACAAACATTTCACATGGAACAAACAAGTTGATCGGGTATGCGCAAGGCTGCGTAGTATAATGGGAAAATTATACTATTTAAAATCTATGGTGAACAGGGGTATAGGTACTACACATACTGTACCATGCACTCGCAGAGGCGACTATCGACTACGGGCTGGGTAGTTATGGTCTCACGTTTCCAACATATATTAGTCAAATCAAGTCCTTACAAATAAGAATGATAAAATTACTAGTCAATAAAAATTTTAAAAATAAATGTAATAATGACTATGATAAATTGTATAAAATTTGTAAAATTTTACCCATTGATAAAAAAATTAAAATGAAGTTAGTAATTGAACAATATTATAGCAGTTATTTGAAAATAGAACGGCAATATACCTACCCAACTCAACAGTCCAAGAAAAACAAACTTAAGGTACCGAAAGTTAAACATTTTTATGGTAACCGTACGAAACGCTGGCTTATTCCAACAATACATAATGACTTACCATATAATTTGCTTGATAATGTTATTTCGAGAAATCATTTAAAGTCTATTCTCAAAAAGCACTACTTGTCACTGTGTCCATAGATGAAATCGAAAAGAAAAGACGATATTCCTGAATTTGTTTTTTTATATTATGTTAAGCTGTAGTCTTTATCTCATATTAATTAATACGAGAAGCAGGGTCTTCGTACTTCTCTGTACCCTACTACGGACGGAGGGGTATGCGATTCAGCACAGTAGATTTTAGCATAGGGTGAGAGAGTGTTAGACGAAATAATTGCTAAAGTCTGTTTCAGACTTTAAGTATATCTTGTCTGTAAATAAAAAAATAATAAAAATAAAATAAGTAGCAATAAAATAGCATTTTGTAACTCAAAGGCGAGAACACTGCCGACAAACTGCTTCGCAGTTTGGCAGATATATGTTTGCTGTAAAAAAAAATAAAAAAAATAAAAAAATTGTATCAAATGTATTAATGGATAATGTCTATATTACAAGGAAACTGACGCGAAGCAATAACTCCTTTGCCGAGTGGATACGATTCCACACGAATATCCATACGGAATCAAACAGAGATAGCAAGTAGCGTTTATGATTGTGTGTAATAAGGACAGACTAATTTTGGCGCGATCACACTGATTACGGACATATGACCCTTTTGCGCTTGGATTTATATGCATATTTAGAAAATTTTATTCTAAAATCATGGGGTCAAGGTCAAGTTCAAAGGAGCACTTGTTTTAGCGTAGATTTAGTTTAGTAATACGTTCACTACTTTTGCGTGCGTTTGTATTTTGTAATTGTATTTGTAATTGTTAATGAAATATTCTAATTATTAAAGATAAGTGTGAAAATTGTGTATAGTTTGTTTTATAATTAATTGATTGTGTTTTATAGTGGACTTTGTATAAAAAATAAAAATAGGTAGTGTGTGTAGTTATTTAAAATATTAGTTTAGTTAGATAGTATAGTAGCTATTTTAAAAAATGGCTCGAGAAAATAATAGCGTTTTATGGGACATTTTTGAAAAAGTTAATGTAGCAGAAAAAAAGGCGAAGTGCACAATATGCGGGGACCTTTACAGCTACAAGTCCTTAACAGGAAATTTAAAGGCTCATTTAAGAAAAAAAACACGTCAAAACATAAAGACGTTGTGCAACAGTTCAGCTACAGCAGCAACGGCAGCAGCAGCAGTCAAATGTAAGCTCGGCTCCAGCAGTCGCAGAGTAACCTGTGACAAATCTTCCGCGGTTGTTGGTCCTGTGGCACATCGTCTGCAGTCGTTGCAACATCGTCTTCTACCTTATCTACATCAACTTTAGTGCCATCTTATTCTCGACCGAGTCGCTCCCAGCAACAAGTATTGGAGAGGTATGGTACAACAAAAATAAAATCAAAAGAGGCCTAAAAACAAATAGACGACGATCTATTACGTCTTTTCATAGAAAGCTACCAACCATTTTCGTTGCTCCACCAAAGAAGCTTTTAGAAAATTTGCCAGCTGGGTTCCGGGGTATAAGCTGCCAACCCGTAAAACTATATCCTCTACGATGATTCCAGCTTTATATGAAAAAACAAAAGCTGACATAAAAAAAGTCTATTATTTTAGAAAATATTGAAAATGTATGCCTTACCGCTGATTTGTGGACGTCTCGTGCTAATGTTTCTTACTTGGCTATCACAGCCCATTTCATAACCGAAAAATTAAACTTAGAATCTATTCTTCTGCATTGTGGCAGTTTCTATGTTGCACACAATGCAGAAAATATACAAGCAGCATTTGTCATTATGGTAGATGAATGGACCCTCGAAGGAAAAATTAATTTCGTTGTCACTGACAATTCACCCAATATTGTCAAAGCAGTACGTGACATGGGCTGGAAACATTACGGCTGCTATGCCCATTCACTGAATTTAATTATACAGAAAACTGACAAATTTAAACTTTCTTTTTGACAAAATAAAAAAAAAAATGTGCGAAATTCCAAAATGCGCTCCACAGCGTAGGCTAAATTATTAAAGGCGCAAATGGACGAGGATCCCAACTGCATTCCCATTGCTGGCCCTCCCCCCGGACGTCAACCTGGGTAGACGTGTTTTCAGTAGCTCCTGCGTTTTTATTTCCTTTTTAATGTTTAAACAACAATAAAAGTGTAAATACTCTTGAAAAGTGATTACTAAGTGAACAATACACACAAATGTAAAACATACGTGAATAAAGTGTCTAAAATAGTCTATATCGTCATATCTTAATGATTGAAAACGTTCGCATCTAGCCGCAAAAATTCGCGTGAAGTGAAAGTTGTCAATCATCCTAACCTTGGGCAATATACTGGCTCATAAATAACGAACACAAACATTTAACTAGCGGTCGCATATTTCGCACTATCGTCTAACAGTTGTCATGGTGTATTACCAGCGAATTCACCTACAAACCGAGAGGGCCGTGTTTCGGTCCCCGCTGTGCCGCTGTGGAACACTTTTTGTTTGAACGTACCTATACTAAAACAGGAAGACAAACAGGCCCTGTGCACAACCATTATAAATTTGGGCACCGCCATCGGCTCCAATTCCCGTATACAAGAACCCGAGATTCGAGATATTTATAAAACGAAATCTGAGGCTATTGTTGTGGACTTCAGCACAACTTCAAGGAAAGAGGATCTAGTCCAGAGATACAAGCTGTATAACAAAGAAAAGCGACAGTCCAACGAACCTACACTAACCACTGCGGCCCTCAACATCCCTGGCCCTTGCAAAAAGGTATTCCTATCTGAGGCACTCACAACCAAAGCACGCCGCCTTCATTACCTTACGAGAGAGCTTGTGAAAAATAGAAAATAGCGGCCACTTGGACCTTCTTCGGAAAAGTCTATATTAGAAGAGAGGAAGGTCTTCCCCCTGTGCGAGTAAATGAAGAGACTGAACTTGCGGAAATTCCCTAACTTTTGTAACTAACTAACTAAACTTCACACCACTTCCCTAGCGGGGTAGGCAGAGAGAACCGAACGCCATATGGCACGATCATTACATACCTCACTCGCCTCTTCAACATTCATAATCCTTTTCATACAAGCTCTACGGTTTTTATGACTCCTAACATCACCTTCTTTTAATACACGATCAATCTGGTCGTGGTAGGTGAGCCTGGGCCTTCCGCGGCTCCTACATTCTTCCACTTTCGCATTCGCATTGTATATCTGTTTAGTCAATCTTTCGTCATCCGTTCTTTCCACATGTCCGAACCACCGGAGCATGCCTCTTCTTATTTTGACTCCGACGCTGTCCTTCAGACCGACTCTCTTTCTTACATCATCATACACCGCAGATTTTCCGTAGCGCACGCATCCAGACCGCGTTTATCCTACTTTCATGCTCTTTCTGCCCTAGCCAACTCTCGCTTCCATATGTTAGCGTAGGAATCAGCACTGCATTGTGTATAGCGAGCTGGGCTTTCTGGCTTAAGACTTTGCTGCCTAGAAGTTTTTCTAACGCTCCATTCACCCTATTTCCTGCATTCACTCTTCTTTCTATATCAGCGGAGTACCTTCCATCTCTACTAAATGCAGATCTTAGATATACAATTTCATTCACCTGTTCTAGCACTACATCGTCAACCGTTATCCTTGTATCCGTTCTGGTTTCATCTCTTTCAAACACCATAATCTTTGTATTCTTCGCATTCAAATGTAAGCTTCTCTCCTTACAATCATCTTTCAATGTTGTGACTAGTTGCTGCAGATCCGATGCCGACTCTGCTAGAAGTACGGCATCGTCCGCGTAAAGTAGGCAGTTTACAACCACGTCACCCATACGCACTCCAACATTCATAGATCTAATCATCTGGAGACAATTTATTTATTTATTTATTATAGGTACGCAGACAGATTACAGTCAATATACATTTCCATATAAGTACGTAACATAACTTAAAGGACTAGACAGTAATCTATAGATAACGTACACAGCATGGTTAAATTACTAGTTACTTAACTTTAAACTAATTCTAAATTAGATGTAATACTTAGTGAAAAATAAAGGAAGAAAATAAAATTTTTAGTAGGTAGGTAACAATGGTCGAGATATAGGATAAACAGCAGAGCAGACAGCACGCACCCTTGTCTGACACCAATATTGACGTCAAACCAGGGTGACAGGCTGCCCTCCACTTGCACACATGCCGTACAGCCCACATAGATGGACTGCGCAACACGAAGCAATGCTCCATCAATCCCATATCTCGGCAATATGTCCCAAAGGTCCTTTCGTACAACCCTGTCAAAGGCCTTCTCCATATCCACAAAACCGCAAAAAACCTTCTGGCGTTTGGCCAGATGCTTCTCCACGATGTTGCGAAGAGAGAAGACTTGATCCGTGCATCCTCTACCATTCCGGAAACCTCCCTGTGCCTCCCACAACATTCCATCGGATTTCAACCTCATTCTCCTCTCAATAATTTTGCCGTACACCTTTGCTGCTAAGCTAATCAAACTGATGACTCTATGGCTGGCACAGTCCATACGTGACCCAGCACCCTTGTACAGAGGCACGATGACTGCCCGTCTCCAGTCCATTGGGACCTTTCCGTTTCTCCAGCATAGATTGCACAAGAACCAGAAAGCGTTCAGGACGCTAGGGCCACCTAGCTTGTTCATCTCCGCAGATACCTTGTCTATTCCCGCGGCCTTTCCACTTTTCAGACTTCGTATCGACCATTCAATCTTATATAGTGATGTCTTCATCAGACGCTGGCACCACAGAATCAGACATAGCCTCACTCTCAGTGCCAACATCCGAGACATACTCATACATTTCTCCAAAATATTCACTCCACCGTTACTCCTCATTCGGGTATGCAAGAATGTCACCAGCTTTAGATTTAATCTTTCCCATTCTGGACGCCTACGAATATCCCCGAGACCTCTTAACCTCCCTCCAAAAGAGTTTGGAATTAGCCCCGAAACTATTCGTCAGCTTCTTTTCTTCATTCATAGCTACTCTTTCACGCTTCTCTTTCACTAAAGCTTTAGTTTCACTCTTGCAATAACAGTATATTTCTTTCTTCATCTCAAGCATACTTTCATCCATTTGCAAAGATGGGACATAGTCAAGCCAGGCCTTCTTCTTTCTCACTACGGAGGCTTTGACCTCCTCATCCCACCATGCGTCACCTTTCATCGTTCTACGTCTCTTTGCGCATCCACATGCCTCTTTTGCACTGTCCACCATGCTCTCTTTCAACATTTTCCAGCATTCGTAAACATCTAAGTCAGAAAGACTCGCATTCGCAAGTCTTTCATTGACTAAGCCTACATACACACTCCTTACACTTTCATCTTTTAGTTTTTCACTCGTTATCCTTTTAGTGCCCCCGCATGGAGTACGCACTCGCCAGTGCCTCCACTTCTTGAAAAGCCCAGCAAACCGGCATACTACCAGGTAGTGGTCTGTTTCAAGAGTAGGGCCTCTGTAGGCTCTTGTATATCCAATATACTATTGCGGAGGCGGCTGTCAACTAAAATCAAATCAATCACACTTTTTTGGTCATTCCGTCTCCAAGTATACGTGTGAATATCCTTATGACGGAAAATAGTGTTTGCCACAAGGAGGTTCCGTTTCAAACATACTTCTAAGATTTGCTGCATTATTCACTCTCTTGTCTCCATATGGGCCAAGGACTGCTTCATAGTTAGATCGCTTGGTGCCAACCCAACCATTCCAATCTCCACACATAATTATCCAGTCATTTCCTTCAGTCAGGTCCTAATTTTTCTAACAGACTCCCAGAACTCCTCTAGTTCTTGGGGACTGGCTGAGCTGACTGGCGCATAGCCTGCAACCAGAAAGACTCGCGTAATACCCAGTTTAATACGAACCCAGAGAAGTCTTGGGCCAACTAATCCATAGTCTTTCACACCAGAGGCTAAGCGAGAGGAAAGCACTACTCCAACTCCACCGCTGGCATGACAACTCTGCTCCACACCAGACCACAGAGCCATTATACCACCGGGAAGCTCATCTGCATCGCTGCCCTTCCGCTTAGTCTCTGTCAAGCACAGAACATCCAGGCGTCTCTCATTGATTACGTCAATCATCTCATACATCTTATCTTTCATTCCACCTCTTATATTCCACGTGCCTATACGGCACTCAGCTCTCCTCGTTCCGCTGTGTTCGGCGGGGCGTGAAGGGTGGTGGCCCCCTTCGCCGCACTCGCCACTTTTCGCACCGACGAGGGCTTGCCGGTGCGCGTCGCATCGGGGGAACGCCCTATCCCGCACTGCGGAACTAGTTCGGTTAATGTAAACTTTTGTGTTCCTTTTTATTTATTATTTTTCTTAAATTTTACTTTTCTTTGAACTTTTTATATTCACTTTGGCTTATGGATGATTACAGGATGATTTTTTAATCACTATCCAAATTTTTTCTAGGCATTAGGTATCGTTAATAGTCCCATTTCTGCAATGAAAAATGTAGGTCATATTTTCACAACAAATTCATTTTCCCGACCCAATTATAAATTTCGCATGGTTACCATTTCTGGCGTAAATATCTACTACGCAAAGCGATAAACATCAATGGGCGATGCCTGCACGGGCGCGGGGTAGAGGCGGGCGCGGGGTGGAGGCGGCGGGAGGGTGGCGAGCGGCGACAAATTACAAATGTCAAGCAGTCGCCCGCGCACTGCTCAGAGTCGTGGGAAGCCAGGGTGGACCAGGCTTCCGAGAACCCCACAAACCTTTTCGAGCTGATTCGTCGACTCTCGAACACCCCAGCCCCCGTCCAACCCCTAGTTGACGCAGCGGGCACTAAGTGCTACGAGGCGCAACAAAGGGCGCAGATCCTTGCCGATCACCTGTCAGTGCAATTCACTCCACACCCCTTCCCGTCGACGTCACTCCTTCCGTCATCCAGCACCACTCCATGGTCGAAAGCCAGGTCGCCGGATACCTGTCGGACCCCACGCCGCCGCTGCGGGGCGATTTTTATATCTCCCCGTCAGAGTTGCGGAAGGCCATCGCGCGGTTACCCAAGCGAAAGGCCCCCGGTCCAGACAAAGTAACGATGGCCATGATCCGGTATATGCCCCCGGGGTGCACGGTCGTGCTAGGGAGGCTTTTTAATGCCATCCTGCGCACGTCGCACTTCCCAGAAGCATGGAGAACCGGGAGTGTTATTGTTCTCCCCAAACCGGGGAAGGACCGACGACTCCCGGGCAGCTATAGACCGATCACCCTATTATCCCATCTCGCCAAGTTGTTCGAGCGACTGCTACTGCGGCGGCTAAGACCATTTATTCGTCTTAGAGACGATCAGTTCGGCTTCCGCAGCGGCCATTCTACAACGCTCCAACTGACGAGGGTTATCCACTTCCTGGCGAGCGCAACAAACCGGGGACACCGACCCGTCGGAGTTTTTCTCGATATAGAGAATGCCTTCGACACGGTTTGGCACCCTGGCTTGCTGTATAAGCTCATCCATCTTAACCCCCCTCCACCCCCGGCCATCATCCATCTCATTCACTCCTTCCTGAGCGGTCGCTCCTTTCACGTGAGTGTAGAGAACGCCGTATCCCAACCAGCACCGATCCGGGCAGGGGTGCCCCAGGGAAGCTGCCTCAGCCCCCTACTATACGCCGCCTACACAGACGACATGCCGTCACCGAGAGGGCCGTCGGAATGCGAAGAGCGGGGCGTAATGCTCGCTCTTTTCGCCGACGATAGCGCGTATTTCGCGTCCTCGAGGACGCTCGGCCTAGCGCTGGATAGGCTGCAGACGGTGCTGGATGCGCTCCCGCATTGGCTCGATAAGTGGCGTATGGCCGTCAACGTGGGGAAGACGACCGCGCTATCTATCGCGACCAGGAGAGCGCCCGGCCCTCCACTCCGTCTCCGGGGACAGGAGATCGAGTGGGGGACGACTGTCACCTATCTAGGGTGTCGAATAGACAGGTCGCTGCGCATGGTACCCCAGGCGACGCACGCCATTAATATGGCGAAGGCGGCCCGGGCGGTGCTGCGGCCTGTCTTAACGTCAAGACTACCTGTGCCAACAAAACTAGCCATATACAAGACCTTCATTAGAAGTCGAATTACATACGCCATGCCGGCCTGGTATGGACTATGTAATAAGGCGACTAAAAAGCGACTTCAGGCACAACAAACCATCGCCCTCCGCATCATCACGGGGGCGGGACGCTACGTCCGCAATGACGTCATCGCCCGCGACCTGAAGATGCAGTCGATAGAGGACTTTGTGGTACTGTCCGCTCGTCGAATGTACGACCACGCGGATAACGGGCCACACAAGCACCTCGTTAATATCGCGCCGCTTCATGCTCGGCCGCCTGACCCATTGGGACGCGCACTACCCCGCGAACTCATCCTCTCCGGGGATGAGGAGGGCAATGTGGGCACGCAACTCACTACACAGGTTGCACCCTCCCAAACACACCGCACACCAACACCCCCACCCACACATATACACGTCGCACATACATCCGATACACAGCTACTCACCGCACAAATCCACCCATGCGCCTCGACTGCGCTGCTCCCCGCCAACCCAGTCGACCCCTCCCACCCCATCTCCAATCCTACCCCTAACCCCCGTCCCCGTCCCCGCTTCAGGGTCGTAAGCGGGAACCCCAGGACCTGTATGCTGAGCTCGCACCACGACCCAATGCGCAGCGACACAGGCCCTGACAGACAGACGGACGAGAATTAGGACAGACAGACACGACTGACGAGAAATTTTTAACAGTTAACATGCCCCCCCCCGACAGACTGACCGACTTCCTCCCCTTTGCGCCGCACCTGTAAGCCGCACCCGCTCGCTGGCAGACTCACTGGGCTTCTCCAACGGGTTCCATCCGGTGGGTCCGACCGCGCCGAGGGTGCGCCGGATAGCGCAAGGGGAGGACTCTCCCAGCCGAGAGGCCCAGAATACCCCGAGCTAGAAGAGCTCGGGAGAAGACGCCCGGGCAAAGAGCACCCCGCTCGAGGCCCGAAACCGCCCCCCAGGGGTGATGAAACCCGACGACGACGACCTCCGCCTGGCGGAAGCGTGCTATTTCCGTGTCTCGTGCGTATCGCAGCGCAGCTCCTGCGCCGCCCGCGAGTACGAAATGGTGTGGTGTGGGTAGAGTTTAAACGCAGCGAAAAGCGTTCCTCGCCTTCGCAATCAGGGTGTGGTGTACCCGTCTGTTCTGAACCGTGCAACAATTTTAGCTGCCAATCCAAGGCTGTTAGATTATGGCCAGTTCACTACACTTTCACACGCACAAGGACGTGGCAGGCAAAGACTGCCAGTGGAAATCTTTAACTTTTTCGAAAGATACCCTTGTGGGAGTACTCGAAATGCAGCCAGACGCTTTGAGGTCAGCCAGTACGCCGTATGGAAACTGCTTACCACCGCTGGGTTACAGCCTTATCATTACCAAAAGGTGCAGGCGTTAGGTGAAGCAGACGCAGTGCCCCGTCGAGCCTTCTGCGAGTGGCTAATTGCGCCCCCGACGGATGTTATTATGTGAACTGATGAAGCATTATGTACAACAAACTTAATGAACACTGGTGTTCATTCTGAAACCCACACATGATAAGGGAAACCTATCACCAAGGTGCTCAAGTGCAAACGTGTGGGCCGCGATTGTTGGCAACCGCATACTCGGCCGCGGAGGCCCCGTCCCGTGGCCGGCGCGCTCACCTGACCTGACTCCATGTGATTTTTTTGTGAGGTGAAATAAAAATACGTGTGTATGTGGATGAGGCCCAAAGCTTGGACGCATTAAAACTGCAAATGCAAAACTGAAAAAAGATACTTTAATGCTTAACAAATTAAAAGACAATGTGCAGAAACGTGCAAGACTGTTTGGAGAGAAATGGTTTGCATTTTGAACAATTATTTTAGTGTTAGGTAAATAAGTTGATTTTAAATAATTAATTGCAAAAAGTGCTACTTATTATCGTTTAGTTTCATTTTAAGAGCATAAAATCAACTTTAAAAATTATCGTATTTAAACATTAAAGTACCTAGGTACTATTTAATTTAAACTTCAAGGAGTACCTAATCACTGTAAAAATTAGGTAGGTAAAAAGACTTTTGCAATCTGACGTTCCTAAGCTCGTGAAAGTATGAAGGGAAAATTTGCAACTGAAGGATGTTATCTTTACAGTATAGTTTGTGATGTTATCAATGAAATGGTGCGGGGCGGGCGAAAAGGGGACGCGCCCGGCGCTGGGGCAGCGCATGCGGCGTGCGGTGACCCTTTACGTCGTCTTTTTTTTGACATCTTTGTAATGCTATATCTCAATATTTTAGTACTTTGACTGCCTCGTTGGTCTAGTGGTAGCATGCGCCGCCTAAGGACCAAGAGGTCCCGGGTTCAAATCCCGGGTCGGGCCAAAAATTTGTGGCTGGGTATTTCAATATCCAAATTACTCTGTAACAGCCCGGAGTCAGGAAGTTGGCGGTTTAATCACCCCCGTGCCTCGGAAAGCACGTTAAGCGTTGGTCGTTGGTCCTGCACCTAACCTCTCTCCGGTCATGTCGAATTGCCGTCTCACCGGACTATGAGAGTGAAGGAATAGAGAGTGCACCTGTGTTAGCGCACACACTTGTGCACTATAATATCTCCTGCGCAGTTGGCTAATCCTCGTTGAGTTTGGCCGCCGTAACCGATATCGGTTAGGAGGACATTTTAGTACTGAGTGATACTAAAAGAAAAAATACGTATATAGTGATTTTCGCAATATATTATCATATCAAAATTTAGATAGTGATTAAAAATTCTTCCTGTATATATATATATATATATATATATATTTATTTATTTCTTTTATTTTTTTTTTGTATATTTTATTTTATTGTAGGTACTCAGTATTGTTGTAACCAATGTTAAATAGTGATTCCGAGGATGGTGACAACATATCTGGGGCGAAAGCATACTCCAACAATATTATCAGCACACATTCCGATATAGACAATGCCTCTGTATCTAACTCTTTCGTGGTTGATCCTAAGAATTGCCCTAAAAGGATCATTAGTCAATATAATTGTTTGAAAATTATAACTCACAATGTCAGAAGCATATACCGTAACTTTGACTCTTTTCAAGTTTTGAAGGGCCTAAACATTGATTGCGACGTAATTGTTCTAACAGAATGCTGGTTATCAAAAGACAAGCCTCCCCCTATTCTGGAAAACTATACTTTACATTACTCCTCGGTAACTTACAATCAAAACGATGGGGTGGTTATGTACGTAACTAACTAACTAACTAACTAAACTTCACGCCACTTCCCTAGCGGGGTAGGCAGAGAGAACCGAACGCCATATGGCACGATCCTTACACACCTCACTCGCCTCTTCAACATTCATAATCCTTTTCATACAAGCTCTACGATTTTTATGACTCCTAACATCACCTTCTTTTAATACACGACCAATCTGGTCGTGGTAGGTGAGCCTGGGCCTTCCGCGGCTCCTACATCCTTCCACATTCGCATTGTATATCTGTTTAGTCAATCTTTCGTCATCCATTCTTTCCACATGTCCGAACCACCGGAGCATGCCTCTTCTTACCTTGACTCCGACGCTGTCCTTCAGACCAACTCTCTTTCTTACATCATCATTCCGAACGCAGTCTGTGAGCGATACACCGCAGATTTTCCGCAGCGCACGCATCTCGACCGCGTTTATTCTACTTTCATGCTCTTTCTGCCATACCCAACTCTCGCTTCCATATGTTAGCGTAGGAATCAGCACCGCATTGTGTATGGCGAGCTGGGCCTTCTGGCTTAAGATTTTGCTGCCTAAAAGTTTTCCTAACGCTCCATTCACCCTATTCCCTGCATTCACTCTTCTTTCTATATCAGCGGAGTACCTTCCATCTCTACTAAATGCAGATCCTAGATATACAATTTCATTCACCTGTTCCAGCACTACATCGTCAACCGTTATCCTTGTATCCGTTCTGGTTTCATCTCTTTCAAACACCATAATCTTTGTTTTCTTCGCATTCAAATGTAAGCCTCTCTCCTTGCAATCATCTTTCAATGTTGTGACTAGTTGCTGCAGATCCGATGCCGACTCTGTTAGAAGTACGGCATCGTCCGCGTAAAGCAGGCAGTTCACAACCAGGTCACCCATACGCACTCCAACATTCATAGATCTAATCCTCTGGAGACAATGGTCGAGATATAGGATAAACAGCAGAGCAGACAGCACGCATCCTTGTCTGACACCAATATTGACGTCAAACCAGGGTGACAGGCTGCCCTCCACTTGCACGCATGCCGTACATCCCACATAGGTGGACTGCGCAGCACGAAGCAATGCTCCATCAATCCCATATCTCGGCAATATGTCCCAAAGGTCCTTTCGTACAACCCTGTCAAAGGCCTTCTCCATATCCACAAAACCGCAAAAAACCCTCTGACTTTTGGCCAGATGCTTCTCCACGATGTTGCGAAGAGAGAAAACTTGATCCGTGCATCCTCTACCATTCCGGAAACCTCCCTGTGCCTCCCACAACATTCCATCAGATTTCACCCTCATTCTCCTCTCAATAATCTTGCCATACACCTTTGCTGCTAAGCTGATCAAACTGATGGCTCTATGGCTGGCACAGTCCATACGTGACCCAGCACCCTTGTACAGAGGCACGATAACTGCCCGTCTCCAGTCCATTGGGACCTTTCCGTTTCTCCAGCATAGATTGCACAAGAACCAGAAAGCGTCCTGGACGCTAGCGCCACCTAGCTTGATCATCTCCGCAGATACCTTGTCTATTCCCGCGGCCTTTCCACTTTTCAGACTTCGTATCGACCATTCAATCTCATTCATAGTGATGTCTTTATCAGACGCTGGCACCACAGAATCAGACATAGCCTCACTCTCAGTGCCAACATCAGAGACATACTCATACATTTCTCCAAAATATTCACTCCACCGTTCTAACACCTCGTTCGGGTTTGCAAGAATGTCACCAGCTTTAGATTTAATCTTACTCATTCCGGATGCCGACGAATATCCCCGAGACCTCTTAACCTCCCTCCAAAAGAGCTTGGAATTAGCCTCAAAACTATTCGTCAGTCTCCTTTCTTCATTCATAGCTACTCTTTCACGCTTCTCTTTCACTAAAGCTTTGGTTTCACTCTTGCAATAACGGTATATTTCTTTCTTCATCTCAAGCATACTTTCATCCATTTGCAAAGATGAGACATAATCAAGCCAGGCCTTCTTCTTTCTCGCTACGGAGGCTTTGACCTCCTCATCCCACCATGCGTCACCTTTCATTGTTCTACGTCTCTTTGCGCATCCACATGCCTCTTTTGCACTGTCCACCATGCTCTCTTTCAAAATGTTCCAGCAATCATCAACATCTAAGTCAGAAAGACTCGCATTCGCAAGTCTTTCATTGACTAAGCCTACATACACACTCCTTACACTTTCATCTTCCAGTTTTTCATTCCTTATCCTTTCAGTGCCTCCGCATGGAGTACGCACTCGCCAGTGCCTCCACTTCTTGAAAAGCCCAGCAAACCGGCATACTACCAGGTAGTGGTCTGTTTCAAGAGTAGGGCCTCTGTAGGCTCTTGTATCCAATATACTATTGCGGAGGCGGCTATCGACTAAAATCAAATCAATCACACTTTTTTGGTCATTCCGTCTCCAAGTATACGTGTGAATATCCTTATGACGGAAAATAGTGTTTGCCACAAGGAGGTTCCGTTCCAAACATACTTCCAAGATTTGCTTACCAGCATCATTCACTCTCTTGTCTCCATATGGGCCAAGGACTGCTTCATAGTCAGATCGCTTGGTGCCAACCCAACCATTCAAATCTCCACACATAATTATCCTCTCATTTCCTTCAGTCAGGTCCAGAATTTCTCTAACAGACTCCCAGAACTCCTCTAGTTCTTGGGGACTGGCTGAGCTTACTGGCGCATAGCCTGCAACCAGAAAGACTCGCGTAATACCCAGTTTAATACGAACCCAGAGGAGTCTCGGGCCAACTAATCCATATTCTTTCACACCAGAGACTAAACGAGAGGAAAGCACTACTCCAACTCCACCGCTGGCATGACAATTCTGTTCCACACCAGACCACAGAGCCATCATACCACCGGGAAGCTCATCTGCATCGCTGCCCTTCCGCTTAGTCTCTGTCAAGCACAGAACATCCAGGCGTCTCTCATTCATTACGTCAATCATCTCATACATCTTATCTTTCATTCCACCTCTTACATTCCACGTGCCTATACGGCACTCTGTTCTCCTCGTTCCGCATTGTCCGGCGTGGCGTGAAGGGTGGCGGCCCCCTTCGCCGCACTCGCCACTTTTCGCACCGACGAGGGCTCGTCGGTGCGCGTCGCATCGGGGGAACGCCCTACCCCGCTCTGCGGAATTAGATCGGTCCAAGGTTGCAATCCGAGAGATCGGACTGGCAGGAGTCGCGACGAGCACGCCCTTGGCACATGACCCCCAAATGTGTACGTACACAAAAATATAAAACATACTGTTGAGGAGCCGTCATTCTCGGACGCAAATTGCCTGCTACTTAAAACTACAGATGTCGCGATTCTAGGTATATATAGGTCACCCTCCCAGAGACAGATTGACAGCTTTCTTAACTTACTAGAAATTAACCTAAAATCCATTAGTGCATTTAAAACTATAAGTGTGGTTGGGGACATTAACATTGACATAAAACCTACAAATAATGATCCCAAAAGTCAACCCTATCTAAACCTTTTAGCTGAAAACGGCCTTCTACCAGCACATGTTTTACCTACTAGAGAATCAAATTGCTTACACCATGAAAACTTGTGCTTTGTAATTTGTCTTGAGATTTACTCAAGATAAATTACAAAGCACAAGTTTTCATAATCAAAACGTATACAACTAATCACTTACCTGTTTTATTAAACTTGATTCCTTCAAGGAAAAGAGACAGAAATGTGGTTTTTAAGAGGGCACTTAATCTGGATGGAGCTGCTGAGGACTTTGTTAAATCAAACCACAAGGAAGTACTGGAATTTAAAGACCCTAATATAGCCATTGACAGTCTTGTCAAGTTAATGAAAGATGCAATAAATTATAATACTACAACCTGGAAGATCCCTAACAGGAAGTACCTTCTAAATCCCTGGCTCACACCAGGATTACTTAAGTGCATTAACCATCGTGACTCACTACACAAAAAAGTACAAGCATCTCCATCAAACGAAATGCCTTCGGTATCTTATCGTAGATATCGTTACTATTGCAACGATTTACTAAAAAAGGTCAAAGAAGAGTATAAAAGCTCGGCAATTGTTAGAAGTAAAACCCCAAAAGAGACATGGAAAATAATAAAAAAATTCACCAACACCACGACTAAGAAAAATCCTGCCGAAGAGCTTTTAAAACTTAATCCCAACAGCGCACAACGATACCGGAAATATCAATTAACGTAAGGGACAAACCACGATTTTTCAGGAGAGCCAAAAAACGATTTCATTTTTCGTAATCTCTCTATATCTTTATATAGTATGGTCTGATTTAGACGATGCCCAGGGCAAAGTTTTTTAGATTTTTGCATTTTTCAATGCTATAGAATCAAAATTTAAGAAAACTTTATATTTTCCGAGATAGCTAGTCCCTTACATTAAAAAAATATGTTTAGTTGTGCCTTGTACTATTCTTATTTCATTATATTCAGTTCCTTTCCTCTGTCTGAATCCTTTTATGACTAATCTTGCTTTGTATCGTACAACTTCACCATTTACATCTATTTTCATTTTATAAACCCATTTGCATGGGATTATTCTTTTGTCTTCAGGTAGATTTACCAATGTCCATGTATTATTCTGAAGGAGCGATTCATACTTGCTATCCAGAGCTTCTTTCCACTCTTTTGCTTTTGGGCTAGAAAGAGCGTCTTCCACAGTCTCTGGTTCCTTTAATAATACTGATGGACTTGTTGGTTCCTTTTCTTAACAACGGGCGGTGTGTCGAACTCGAACCGACTAAACCCCAAGGTGGCCTCCATCGGCGCAGTTCCGGAGGAGCCGGTATCCCCACTGTCGGGACTATACAACAGCTCCTCCGGTAGTGCGCGTGCCGCGCTACGCGGCTCACCTCGCGCGGCGGTGGTCGATGCTGTGCAGCCCACGCCAGTCGTCGGATGCACAGCACCGAGCACGCGCGCGCGTCGAGACATGCCAGGCCACCCAGCATGTCTCAACTACTCCGCCCAGGATTCAGACGGCGATCGTCCCCGAGACCGGCGTCGTGGGCCCACTCTCGCGCTGTGCCCTCTGCTAAGCCAGAGGGCACGCGGAGAGCGTCTCGCCAGAGGGGGCCGCCTTCCGCCCGGCGACCCAAATTGAGGGCAGAGCCCTGTCGTCGCGGAGGGAGAGCATCGAGACGCTCAATCCCTCCGCGACCCACCACGACGCGACCCAGCGCGCCCCTGTCGGGTTGCCGAGGATAGGGAGGCGAGCAACGAAAACACTCCGCTCCTCCTCTTCCTCGGCAACCCTGGTCCGGCCGCAAAGGGTCTGGCCGTACGGCCATACGGCCGGACCGCCGCAACTGCCCGGATGCAAGTCGTGCAGTCGCGGCTCACCTCGGGGTCCCTCTTCGCTTCAGCCCTGCCATGGCAGGGCCTACTGAGCCCCCCCGGTACGACAAACCGAGGACCCCGGCGGGGGGGATCAGATACATAGCCTGAGTCAGATCCAACCTCCTGCCACAACCCTTCATGTTCAAGGTAGTTTTTAACAGCAAACTTCCAACTTTGGTAATTTTCTCTTCCAGTTAGCCTCTCAATTGTACCCATTGATATCTGTGATGCCATTTTATTAAGTACTTTTCTAAAAAAATTAAGCTGAAATTGCTGGAAAAAAAAAATACGAACTCGCCGGTATTGACCGGTTTTGAGGTTATCTACTTAGTCGGGTCATAAGTTCCGTCAAAAACTTTTGATGTAATTACTTATACACCTTTTAACAATTATTTAAAAATTATATATGAAATGAAAGGTCATTAAATGTACAATATAATATTATTTACATTATTCGAAATGCCCTCCCCCATTTTGAACACATGCCCTTAATCTACGCGGCCAGTCATCGATCGCTGCACGCACCACATTCATATCTATTTTTGCCGCTGCTTTAACCAGAGATGCTCGGAGAGACTCTAAATTCGGGTAAGGTTTAGCACAGACTTTTTCCTCCAAATATTGCCATATCTTGTAGTCCAGCAGGTTTAAATCTGGACTAGAAGAGGGCCAGTCTTCATGCCGGATGAAGTCAATTCCACGAGCGATCAACCAGTCTTGCGTACTTCGTGCCTTATGAGCCGGTGCAGAGTCCTGTTGAAATATCCAATGCCTGTTCCTGAACTATGTTTGAGAAAGAGGTTCCACTATGTTTGTTAGGACAGTATTTTGATAAACTTCAGCACTAGTTCTCATACCTTTTTCACAGAAAAACACCTCAGTTACGCCTGAATATGAGACTCCAAGCCAAACCATGAATGAGGAAGGGTAATGCCCACGCTGGACCCTCGTAATACGCGCGCTTGCTTCTTCACTGCTGTGGGCATACACCTTATCATTTTGTATATTAAAACTTTCTTCAATAGTAAAAATTTTTTCATCCGAAAAAAGAATTTTGCGGTATTTTATTCCCGCGTACAGTCGTAGCAAAGCGCGGGATCTATCTAGCCTAATTTTTTTTAAACGCTCGTTCAAAATATGTCCAGTCTTTTTACGATAAGCTCGTAGTCCCAGATCTTCATTTAGCACTGTTTTAATAGTGGTTCTGCTTAGCCCCATCTGCAAAGCTAGGATTTTTTGTTTACGTTATTTTGTTACGTTTATTTCGTTCGATTCGCGCCTTCACTGCTTTGATGACCTTATGTGTCCGAACTGTGCGAGGTCGGCCGCTTCTCTTACGATCTTCGAAGCTTAACTCTTCGGTGTATTGTTTGATAGTACGATAAACAAACCGTTACGTTATTTTCAAATTTTGTGGAATATTGAAAATGTCTTTTGGCGCGTAACCACAGCGGTGCAACGCGATAACCGCGATTCTGTCTTCTTTATTCGACCACTACATATTTGAAAATGAATAAAAAATAATTTCTTTTTAATTTTCTTTCTACAAGCGCGAAAGTTCTATTTTTAAAATTAGTCGAAGAATTTCAGGCCAGTATTCGAAAATTATAAAATATAAGGTTTTGACAGAACTTATGACCCGACTAAGTAATTTTAATTTAATTGAATCACAGCACTTATGCTACGAATTACTTTTCCAATAAACTATCGGACTATATAGCCCATAACCTATTGTTATATGTTAGTATTTTGGTATTTATGATTTAACTAGGTAATTAAATAAATAAAATCGAACTGAGCAAAACCACAGAGACAAAGTGTATTCAGTGACAAGACAAGGATACAGATTATATATTATTTCTAAACGTAATAATATGACAAGTGCACAATATTCATAATTTCGTTCGTTTCGTTCAGTGTTGCAATTGATCATTTCAATATATATCTATTGCTCTACAGCATTGCACTAACAAATCTCTTTTTTTGGTATCATCAAGTGTCCAAAAATAATCAAAAAGCGATTTACGTCTCTCTCCTGTTATATCAAAACATTTTCTAACAAAATTTTTTCTTGACACAAGGATTTTCGCGTAATTTTCGGGCTTCTTTTACTTTTCCAGATGTTGTTTTATAAGGTAAACCTTTTTCTTTTAGATTTTTTCTTGTTTTACGTTTATTTTCAGGTTTTCTTTTTTTTATTGGTACTACTTTTTCTTGTTTTGTCTTTTTTGGACTTACTTTTCTTTCTTTTCTTGTTTTTATTATTTTCTTCGTCTGAATCAACCGAAATCTCTTTTTCTGACCAAAGGTTCGAGCTTCCCGAAGAAAAATCATTGTTTTCGTCTTCTGAACAAAAATCCATGCATGACTTTGCAAATTTTGATGTTATTTGTTGTTTTTTAGTAGTTTCAGCATTTTAATTATCACTATTAAGTTGAACATCCTGAGAAGTAACAGTTGGTTCCAAGACAATGTTTTGCTGCTCATGTTCTATTTCGTTTGTGAGTATTGAAGGTGATAACATTTCAAGACTAAGACGTCTTTGCTCTTGAGATGCTGTAACATTGTTTTTTTTGAGGGATATCTACTTCACAGGTATCTATAGCATGTATTGGCTCCGTCGTATGCTGTAGTGTCTGTATGTTCATTTTGAATAATATTTAAGGCTTCTGATATGTACGAAAATGTTTTTTCATGGTTATCTTCATTCATATTCAAAAGACTGTCGTCTTGTTTATTAAAAAAATAATGTGATCGAGATAGGAAAATGGTCGATGTCCTTATGAAGTCATTATCCAAACTCTTAGTAATCAAAGGTGTTTTGCCTTCTGATTCGCTACATTCTACCAAACCCTCTGATGAATTCATGTTTTCTTCGATTGACCTAAAAAGAAACACTTATATTAGCCACCACTGTAACGGACAATTGTCACACACATAAAACATTCGTTGACATATAAATGTAACGGACATGTTGTAAGACTTGAATTCTTAACGTAATCTTTTCGGCTATTTAAGCAATAATTTTTATTACTTCGATTTGAACCAGCTATTTTAAGTAGATTTTTATAGCTTTATAATAAATAATAACTAGATAAACCTATACTTAGGAAATATATAGTTGTTATGTAATTTTTATTTATACGCATACCGGCCCTTAAGTTTATGTTTCCTGCAACTTCGTTGGCATCGAACATAATCTATAAAGTTTACGTGCTAATCGAGACAAAATCTATAATCACTATTATTAATGCCAATTTGTCTTCAAAATACGTTAACACGTTATGAAGAAATAACAATTCACAAACAGACTTTCACTTAAATAAATTAAACTGGATACCTTAATAACAAAACACTTAAATAAAGTTCTACTTTCCCCCAAGGCTTTCTAATTAAAAATTAAACTTGGAACTTTTTATCACACACTTTCTGATCGATTAATTTTTAAATGTTCAAAATAGACAAACCTAATAATACATAAATACACCTAACCTAACTACCACTTATGAAATTATTATTAAAGTAAAGAAGATTAACTATTTAGAAGTTAGAATTTTAATAACTGACCACTGCATAATTCTCTTCATATTCATCAGCTTCTTTTTTCGAACAAGAAGGGTACACGGGCAAGGGCAGTTTTTCATTATCATTCTCACACATTATTATAATCTGTTTCAATACGCACGCGTGGATTACGATGACACAATCCAAACAATAAAAAATTTTGCCGGCAGCGACCAGTTCGTTCCCGCTTCCCCCGCCCTCGCTACTCTTACGCTATCTCGCTTACACGATTGTATGATTTTTTGCTTAAGACCAACTGACGTAAGGGACAAATTTTACAAATATATTTTCTTCACAGTAATGTAAAGGCTATTTTATAAAATTTAAATACTGCAAGTCTAATGTATGAGAAAAAAATATTTGTAAAGTGAGTTACCTTATTGAGAAAATAATAAACGTCCTTTAAAACTTTAAGGGTCATATTTTTTAAAGATATCGTGATTTCAAGTATACCAGTCGATAGAGCGGAACGAGCCAATTTCAACGATATATATAACTTATTTTGGCCAAAATGTCCCTTACGTTAATTGATATTTCCGGTATCGACAATCATCTGTGAGCCAAATAAACGATTATTTCGCTAGTATTGGAAAGAAATTAGCTGACGATATTGCAAAGAAAAATAAGACAGTAACAGATTGCGACACCAGCAATTCTCCCCCATTAAAATCATTTGCATTGACTGAAACTGATCAATATGAAATTGGTTCTCTGTTAGCTGACCTGAAGAATGATTTAGCTACAGGCTGGGATGGTATAGCAGTCTCGTTCCTTAAACGTGTCAAGGATAGCATATGTCCAATTCTAATGCACATTTTTAATATGTGTATTAATAAGGAAATCTTCCCTGACAGTGTAGTGTGTTTACAGTTATGAGATGAGTGAGATGGCTAGGAAATGTACGAACCCAAAGATAGTTGATCTAACACTGTTTTATTTCATAGGAAATTACAAATATATACACATAAGCAGAAATTACACTTACAATCAATGTGTGTTTGTTATTGTTTCTAAGTGACCTAAATTTACACGTCATTGACATTATACCTATCGTGCGGTAACCCGTACATCCTGCCCACCAAAAAGGTAGACACAGTCTAATATTAAAATGTAAACAAATAGCTTTAAAAATGGTAATTAAAATATTACAATTAAAAAATACAATAAAAATGTAAAAAATGCATCAATATAAAACAATAAATTTGTAAAAAGCTTAAATATTTCATCACTGATCTCCACTTATATTAGGAATGTCCAGTCGAACAGATCGAGGTTGAGTCCTCGGGGACGTAGGTGTCGTCTGGTCGCCGCTCGCCGCCGCTGCAGTCACCGTAGCTGGTGCGGAGGCGCTCGCAGTTCTCATGTCGAGGGCTCCCTTGTGTCTACGCCATCGTATGACCAAGTAGACGATAGCCGCTATGACGATTATTCCCAGGATCGTATAAAGGACGGAATACTGATGCACGTCATGTATGCTAAGTGGTACACTTTCTTGTTCCTTCAGGATCTCGATCTGAGCCTTCATATGATGCAATTCATTTTCATGATCCTCTGGTACAAATCGTGCGATTTCTGATGGGCTCGATATAGAGTTTAGAATTGAAGTTTCAGCGATTATCGAAACATCGTGTTGTACGTTGACCCGACTTAAATAGTTGTTGTGTCCCAGGATTGAGAAAGTGTCACCTTTTATAGTGCAGCCTTGTCCAATATCTAGGAGACCATTCCCATTTAATGTCTTTATGGTCATTTCAGTATCAGCGCAAAATATGCGTATTGAGCAGTTCCCACAACATGCGAATAGCCACCTGTTATCGCGGTGTAACTTGATCCATCGCTCGTGGCACGGCGCCTTCTTTGTATTGCACATGGTATTGTTTTGAATACTCAAGTTACAAATTGACTGCGTTATCTTCATTTCATATATCGGACTATCTATAGTGCAGAGTATCTTATTGGTTTGTGTGTGTATACAGCCTTGAACCTCTGCCTCTGTTAGTGTAAGAAGTAGATCCTTTTGCAGATTGAATGCGATGTATGGCGCTATGACTTCCACGATGTATGACTGCTGAGGAAGGCTTATCATTTTGTCCAATTCAAAAGGCTCCTTATCCACAAGAGGAATCTTAACTTCGATTATCAAGTATGAAGTGCCGACATCGCCACAAATCTTCATTAACTTATACAGCTCTTTGAAGTTGTCCTTGTCAGCAGGTAAAGTTAGATGATTTGGTATGTGACTATATATAACGTTCAACTGCTCTTCCAGCTGTTCTGGCGGTAACAAGTGAGCATCCATGTGACCTTGTGCGAGGTCTGTCACAGTACTAATTACGTGTTCTTGCATATTCCTGATATTAGAAATGATGATCATAGCCGAAATAGACGCTGATAAGACGTGTAGTTTGTTGGTATTCATCGTTTGCATGCGATTAGCCGAAAGCGTAATATTCTTCAGATACCTTTGTACCATTCCAAACTGCTTATTCATGATGGCTTCATTTCTTTGAAGAATGTTGTATTGAGCTTCAATGACACTTGTTTGATTTTTCAACAGAAGCTGTAAGTGATTTTCATTGAGCTGGATTTTTAGTATATCCTTTTCATATTTCTTTACGAAGCGTTCATCCAGGACTCCAAATAACGAATTTGCTATATAGCCAACGCCGTTGATCAATCCTCTTTTCTGTCGCTTGTTAGCGTGACTTTTGATTATCCTGTTGTAGTGTTCTATTTCCGATAGCTCATGTTGTAGTTGATATATGATACTCTGGTACTGAGTCGGAAGTGAGGTAGTGTGTAGGTATTCCTCTATGTGGCCGACGTAACCTTGCACGTGGTGTAATGCCGACCAGTATGTACTCATATTATAGTACACAATTAACTTCCACTCATCTCGAATAAGATTCATGTCATACATCTTGTCAAAATAGATATACTGCCCGTCACTAAATGTCGAAATGTTGTATGAGCTCTCTCCCGGGGTAAACAGCTGTAGGAACAACAACGTTGCCATAGAAAGGAATGCTCCCAAGGGTTTCCGTGTCATACGTTTTTGGCGTTGTTTGTTGGATGGCATGTCGGCCTGTATGACGTCATCACTTGTCGATGGTTTGACGTCATTCACTGATACTAGTGAGTGTTCATTATTTACGGGTAAACGAGACAACTTTAAGATCGGCCTCTTTAATATACCAGTCTTGGTTTTTAGAGTCACCACTCGAACGTATCCATCCTTTCCGGGGTGGACGTCAATGACTCTTCCCATAGCCCACTTGCCAGGAGGTAGGTAGATTTTCGTCTTTAATAAGGACGATGTCATCTACTTCAATATTTTTTGTAGGTGTTCTCCACTTAGTGCGTATCTGCAGCTGTTGTAAATAATCAGATGACCACTTCTTCCAAAACTGCTTGTTTATAGCTTGGATTAATTGCCATTTTGTAGTCAAGTTTACGTGATTGGGGTCTGTTTGTGGTCTTGATATTAGTGATCCTCCCACCAGAAAGTGTCCCGGAGTTAAATATTCATCATCAGGGCTCTCGCTCAAAGCAACCAGAGGTCGTGAGTTTAGGCATGCCTCGATTTGATGGAGTAGGGTGATGAACTCTTCGTACGTGAGTCTCTGTTCGCCAATCACTCTTCGTAGGTGATATTTCAAACTTTTCACGGCAGCCTCCCATAGGCCACCTGCGGACGGGTAGGCTGGGGCGTTGAAATGCCATTGTATCTTATAGTCGCTAAACTTGCTTAGCAGCTCTTTATCCATTGTTCGAAGGATCTCTGTATATTCTTTCTTCAGGACCCTATCTGCCCCAATAAAGTTGGTTCCCTGATCGCTGTAGACGTGTTTAGGGACTGATCTTCTAGCGCAGAAGCGTCGAAATGCAGCTAGAAACCCAGGTGTGCTCAGATCCGAAACCAATTCAAGGTGAACTGCCTTTGTTGCTAAGCATACGAATACTGCAACGTATCCTTTGTGAGTTCGTACGCCGCGACCCTTGTTTGCTTTGATGTCAAAGTGTCCGGTAAAATCGACTCCAGTGTGGTTGAATGGACGTGAGGGGGTCACACGAGGCGATGGTAAATCTGCCATAATCTGTGTCATTTTCTCCTCTTTAAAACGTCGACAAGTTACACACTGGCGTAGCTCTCTCTTCACAGTACGGAGTCCACTGAGTATCCAATACTTCTCGCGTATATATGACAGCGTCAAGCTTGGTCCACCGTGTAGCGTGGCGGCGTGAGCTTGACGTATGATGAGTTCAGTGAGTCTATTGTGACTCGGTAGGATGACAGGCTGCTTTGCTGATTGGCTGAGCAAAGAATTGTTCAATCTTCCGCCAACTTTCAGCAGTCCGTCACGAGTATCGATATGAGGATTGAGACTGGATAGCTTGCTACAATTTCTCAGTACTTTACGTTTCTCCAATTGGTGTTTGTCATCTTCAAATTCCATTAACTGTACATTTTTAATAACCAAATCTAGGGCATGTTGTAATTCTGATGACGATAGGTAGCTTTGCTGAGGCGCTTGTTTATTTCGTAACCACTGTATGAAACGCGATAGCCAGCCAATTGTTGTTGTTATGCGCCGTGTCGAGCTGCATTCATTTAGCAATTTTATAATAAAATCGTTTCTATGAGATAGGGCGGCATTCACACTGTTCCTTTTTGCTTCTATTATTGGTGGTTCATATAATTTATTTTTGGTAGTGTCTGGATCGAATGTAGACAGCCACTGTGGGCCTCGCCACCACAAAGTATGTTCAGATAAGCGCATAGATGATAGGCCTCTTGTAGCGCTGTCTGCTGCGTTGTCTTCAGATCGAACGTGGTGCCAAGATGATGGAGGAATAATGTTAATTATTGTGCGAACTCTATTGGCTACGAACTGTTTCCATCTATTGACGTCTCCGTGTAGCCAACCAAGTACCACCATAGAGTCAGTCCATGCATATGTCTGTACGTCTTCCGATAATGTCTCAGTTACTTTCTTCATAAGTCGCGACAGCAGAAGAGCACCACAAAGTTCAAGCTTCGGTAATGTTAACTTATTCTTCAGTGGCGCTAATTTTGTTTTAGCGGTCACAAGCGTCGATGTGTATTCGCCTTTAGAATTGTGTGTGACGACGTAAATAGCGCAAGCGTAGGCCTTTTCTGACGCGTCACAAAATCCATGAACTACATAGTGATTTTTATCGCCCATGTATCTCGGGATTTCCAACTTCTCTATATTTTGTAAGTCTGTTCTGAGTTGTATCCACTCGTCCTTTATTTTTTCTGTCAATAGTACATCCCAATCAGCTGTTTCTTCAGACCACGTTCGTTGAAATAGCAGTTTTGCTCTTATGGTGAGCGGAGATAGCCATCCTAGTGGGTCGAAGATTTTCGAGATGTTTGATAATAACTGTCGCTTTGTTATCCTCTCATCGCTTAGTTCATCTTGAAATTTGTTTTGGAACGTAAAATTGTCTGAAGTGGGATTCCAACGTAAGCCCAGAGTCTTTCTGTTCTCTGAGCATTTAAAATCAAGTGGTTTGTCCAGTTGATCTGTAGATAAATGCTTAGTAAGCTCATTGGTATTACTGGACCATTTACGAATATTCATTCCTGCGCCCCGTAGTATCTGTATAATCTCTTGTTGCAACTGTTTTGCTTGAGATATATTGTCACAGCCTTCCAGCAGATCATCCATGTAAAATGACGACCTCAGTGCAGCAGCAGCCAAGGGGAACTTGTGCGCGTCGTCCATAGCTAACTGCTTCAAAGTACGCATGGCGAGGTATGGAGCCGCCTTTGTGCCGTAGGTGACGGTGGTGAGTTGGTAGTCCTGTAGGCACTCTCCTGGGGAGCTCCTCCAAACAATACGTTGCAGGGATTGATCTGCTTCTCTAATTAGTATCTGGCGGAACATCTTCTCGATGTCGGCAGTTATAACGTATTTGTGTTGACGCCAGACTAAGATGAGATGTGGCAAATCCTGTTGCAGATTCGGGCCGCGCTCCATCAAGTCGTTTAGACTATATCCAGATGTAGTTTTTGATGACGCGTTGAAAACGGTTCGCAGCTTTGTCGTAGTGGAATCTGATTTCAATACGCCATGATGGGGCAGATAGCATGCATTTTCACGGTGTCTTGCAACTACATTCATATGTCCTTGTTGCATATAATCCCGCATAAAATCTTTATAACTTTCAGAAAATTCATAATTTTTTCCCATCTTGTTTTCTAAGGTACGGAATTGCGCGATCGCCTTAGTTTTTGATTGACCCAGATATTGTTCGAACCCGGGCTTCATAGGGATGGCAACTTCGTATCTTCCTGATGCTAAGCGTTTTGTGGTAGACTGATATGTGTCTTCACAAAACTGCTCATCTTGTGTTAACTCTAGGGACATGTCATTGACCTCTTCAAGTTCCCAGTATTTTGCTATGTCCGACAATTCATTCATAACGACGTGACACTTGAATGTTTTGACGTCGCCCGAGAGTATCCAACCCAATTTGGTTTGTTGGGCGATGGGCGATTTATTTGGACCTTTTATTAGGCCATTCATGATAATGTCAGAGTATATGCTCGCGTCCAATAGCAGATCAATAGGGCTTGAAACGTTGTACTCCGGGTCAGCTAATTGTAAATGCTGAAGATGTGGCCAGGATTGCTTGCTGAATGACAGGTTTGGCAAATTGTTAATGACATGCCTTATCACCAATGCTTGGGTTGTAAATGTGTAATCGTTGTAGATTGATTCACACTCGAGGGTTATAACTCCTTTGCCCTGTTTTGACCCATTTCCGATGCCAGATACAGATGCGTGGTATCGCTGTCGGGGCAAGCCTAACATCTGGGCGGCGTTTTCGGATATTAGGGATATCTGAGAGCCTTGATCTAGTAGGGCTTTCAAGGTGACGAGAGTGCCATCAGCTGCCCTGACCTTAATTGACAAGGTCGTTAGTAAAATCTCCTCATCATCTGTGGCGACATGATTTACACTATGTTGTCTATCGTCTTGTCGCGTAGAAATTTGATGTTTCTGCGTAACCGGAGGTGTAGACACGGTTGATGACCCTGCGGCCTCGATTGGCCTCGCCAATGCATTTTGCGCGAAGTTGACATTTTCATACGCTCCGTGTAATATCGAGTTATGGCCTTTTTGACAAACTCTGCATTTTCTTGTTGAAGTGCATTGACTGTCATTGTGTGCATATAGACAATTTGAACACACATTCAATTTCATGACGGTTATTAACCTTTCGTCAGGTGACATTTTCATGAATTTGTTGCATTTGTACAAATAATGATTATTGTTGCATAATGGGCAGTTTGTTGAGCATGTTGCAATGGCTTGAAATTCTCTGTTCGGGAATTTTCCATAACGTTGCCCGCCAATATTTTGGAAATGCGACTTCTGGTGTTTGTTCATAGCCGTTTTTTGCTGATTTGCTTTATAAGATAAGCCAGGAACTTCTTTTTCCTTCTTGTTTATGGGTTCTAGTGCGTGGAATTTGTTTTCTAGAAATTCCATGAGTTCAGATAGCGTAGGCAAATCTCGAGGTGATTTTCGTGCCTCCTTGTAGTCCGTGTAAGTCTCGATATCCAACTTCTTAGCGATCAAATGAACTAGTAACGGATCCCAGGTACTTGTATCGATACCCAGGTTCTGTATGGCATGAATGCTCTCCATAGACGTATCATAGAGGCGTCTGATCTCGTATGCTGACTGTCTATGCACAGCAGGTTGGTTAATAAATATCTCGATTTGCTTCGTAAACAGCAATTGATGATTGTTATATCTGTGTGTTAGCAGTTGCCATGCCGTTTCGTAGTTATCTGCAGAAATATGCAGATGTTGAATAAGCCTCTCAGCATCACCTCGCAGCTTCCCTTTTAAGTGCTGCATCTTCTGTGCATTAGTAAGAAGGTGATTGTTGTGGATACTCTGTAGGTAAAGATCGTAAAAAGTAGGCCATTGTGTGTATTTGCCTGTGAATGTTGGTATGTCGAGTTTCGGCGTCGTTTGCTGGAGATGCGCACTAGACGATAGCTTTTGATTTAAAGCTTTCTTGATCCTTTTGTATGCGTCTTCGATTGCGAAATAGTCTTCGTCATACTGCGTGTCGGATCCTTGCAGGATATTATCAATTTGTAAATGCAAAGCGTCGATTGCTTTCCAACGTTTCTGAATACTGCGTAACTCATCCTCCAACTCCCACTTGTCTGTTATGTCATCGATCTGCAGGTTGTTAACTTGTCGGTGAAACGCGCGGAAATTGGTTCGTTGTAGGGACATTAGATCTGCTGCCTGTGATAGAACCGAAGTTAGCGTCGCGGTGGATGTAGACGGTATCGTAAGCCTGGGCTGTAGAGATGTAGTATTGGCGAAGATTGGTACCTCTGGCACCACTGGCTTCGGTAGCGCTGCTTGCGTAACTTGTTTACTTGGTGGAACAGTTTCACTTGCAGGAGGAAATGAAGCAATCTTGTTACGCACAGAATCAAAATAACTTCTTAATTGTTGAAATTGATCTTCCACGAAATAAGGATCTTGATCGTTGTCATATGCGGACAACTTATGATTGTTTACCTGAAACTCTCCCCATAACTTGTCTAGGGCGTCGAGTCGTTCATCCAGATATTTGCGCGTCTTACGGCATGCAGAATCTTTGTTGAAGTTTCGTTCTAACTTCTTGATGTCTTCTACAATGTCATGTTGACGCTGAAGTAGGCTCTCCATGTTGTAGGTGTCTTCCCTAAACGTCGATGAGAAAGATATGATTCAACTGATGTAGAGCTGTGATATCGTGGACCAGGCAACTCAATGTCTATGCAAACCTCGCAAGACTTTATGCGACTTCTCAATCTGACTGGGGGATCCCGCTGGTGGGAAGCCAGCCAAACCGATTCGCAGTCGTACAAAATTTATAATAAACACTAAGTGCTAATAGCTTAGGGCCACAGAACCACTATTGTGTGTCTCAAACGTCGATGAAACTCCACAGAATTGAAGACTTTATTCACTGGTCTCCCGAACGTCGACGAGAGATGTGGTCTTGGATGCTGGTAATAACTTTATCTCGAAGGACCAAAAACTGTAGTGTGTTTACAGTTATGAGATGAGTGAGATGGCTAGGATGGGAAATGTACGAACCCAAAGATAGTTGATCTAACACTGTTTTATTTCATAGGAAATTACAAATATATACACATAAGCAGAAATTACACTTACAATCAATGTGTGTTTGTTATTGTTTCTAAGTGACCTAAATTTACACGTCATTGACATTATACCTATCGTGCGGTAACCCGTACAGACAGTTTCAAACGCTCGATTATACACCCAATTCATAAGGGTGGAAACAGAGACGGTGTCGAAAACTACCGCCCAATTTCAGTATTGACTGTCTTGTCTAAAATTCTGGATAAAATTATGAATAAACGCCTCATGTCCTACTTAAAAGATAATAAGCTTATTTGCGATTCTCAGTTCGGTTTCCAACCTAAAAAATCAACAGAAGACGCGATAGTAGAACTCACAGACAACATCACAAATAATTTAGACAAAGGCCGTAGATGTTTAGGATCTCGATCAATAAGTCCACCCAGCTTAAACCTAACTCCATCACTCTTAAACTGCATCCTTGTTCCAGCCGTTTAGTCTACATTTGACAGATTCTACATATGACAGCTTCTACATTTGACAGATTCTACATATGACAGATTCTACATATGACAGATTCTACATAAGACAGATTTTGAAAAAAGTAAGACAGGTAAAGGACATTGTGGAATCAAAAAAGACGTACATAGAAATCACCTATTTATTGATTAGGATATATTAAATGTATACAAAAAAGTAAGGAATATTTTTTCGAAACCATCGCAATTGCCCAAAAACGTATATTTTTTTAAATCACTAGACATATAAAAAAAAGGAAACTACATAATCGGCGTTATCAACCTATAACACTCCTAACTAAGCTAATCAATAACGTCCGTTAAATTGTCCATTTTCACATAAAATACAAAATTATAATTTAAAAAATACAAGAAAATTGTCAGAAAACTTCAAAGCAATGAAATATCGGTCGAAGAATTTTTAAAGAAAGTAATATACTTACATCTGCTTCTGTGATTTTTAATAAATAATATTATGTTAAAAATATATCAACTGAAAATTCCTGTTAATTAACAGCTGTTCCACTGTGATTATTTTTTATACGTTATATAACAAAAAAAATGTTAAGTAGGTAATTGTGTACTTATTAAAAGTGACTGCTAAGAAAAATATTCCTTACTTTCTTGTATACATTTAATAATATCCTAATCAATAAATAGGTGATTTCTATGTACGTCTTTTTTTGATTCCACAATGTCCTTTACTTGTCTTACTTTTTCAAAATCTGTCTTATGTAGAATCTATCATATGTAGAATCTGTCACATGTAGAATCTGTCATATGTAGAATCTGTCAAATGTAGAATCTGTCATATGTAGAATCTGTCAAATGTAGAATCTGTCATAAGTAGACTATGATGTCAAAAGTAGAATCTGTCAAATGTAGACTAAACGGTTCCAGCCCCAACTCGTTAGACTGTTCATGGGCCCCGCTACAAAGAGTCAAGGAAATAAAATATCTTGGTGTACAGTTAGACGAAACGTTATCATGGGATGCACAGATTGATATCTTATCTACACGTGTAAGAAAGTTAATCTGGGTATTCAAAAAGCTAAGAAACATTCTGAAGCCTACATCGCTAAAAACCGTGTATTATGCCCTAGTTCAATCTGTGTTTGCCTATTGTATACCAGTCTGGGGCGGGACATGCAAGTCAAGGATCATAAAGCTGGAGCGAGCACAACGATCCATGCTCAAAGTAATGCTCAGGAAGCCTTACTTATATCCCACACAATCACTATATAATGATGCCAAGGTAATGTCCGTGAGACAATTGTTTATAATGCATGTCACAACACGCCAACACAAGCAACTAAACTACGAACCGAACACACAACAGTTTAAAAACCGGAGGCCACCAAAAATATATAATACAACCAAACATAATACTGTCTTCTTTCGTCGTTAAACTAACTTTCTCGGCAAACATCTGTGCAACAGGCTAAACACATTATTAAGTATTTGCACTAAAACACTGTATGAATCCAGAAATATTATCAGGAATTACTTGTTAGTACTGAACTACGTTGAAACTGAAGCCCTATTAACTTAATGTAGACGCGTAACACACACATACATTATACAACGCATACAGTCACACACACTCAAAAATACACATACATACTATCATACACTCATGCACACACACATATATACACTCACACAACTCACCAGATTTTTTTATATTTTTATTATTATTATAAATAGCTTACTCAATTATTGTTATAACTATCTCAATCTTACGGTACATGGTTCGGCTGGGGAACCCTGGAGTCCTGAAATACAGGAATATATTAGCTTAGGCTCCAGTCCTCCCAAATATTACGTGTTTTACCTTAATTCACCTTAACTTATCTTGTGGCATTCTCAACTATGCCTATTCTTGTATAGAGTCTCCTAGTTTAAGTTTATAGATCGGGTATGACATGTAATGTATTTGGTGGAACATATATAATATTACGCCCATAATCCCCGAAGAGGTAGGCAGAGTCAAAGGGGCAGCATGCCCCTTCAACCACATTTAGCCGAAAATAAAGTCGGGCTGGGTTAGATGGAAAATTGTGAAAAGCAGTGACAAGCGGCTAACCCGTCGCCCACACAATCACACACCCAAAATCCGATATACCATTAGTCGCCTTTTACGACATGCTAGGCAAAGACCACAGTTGGCATATTATTTTTAAGTCCCAAACCAACATGGGACAGTGGGCTGGGTTGGATGGAAAGCTGTGAAAAAGGAGTGACAAGTGGCTAGCTCGTCGCCTACTCAATCTCATACCCAAAAGCCCGTAAACCATTAGTCGCCTTTTACGACATGCTAGGCAAGAACCACAGTTGGCACATTCTTTTTTTTTTGTCCCAGATCAACATGGGCCAAGTCCCAGACCAACATGGGACTAATAATAATAACTAATTTGGAGGAAAATAAACAAATTTTTATTATTATTATTATTATTTCCAAGCGGATGAAACAAGAAGTGCCCACTCGCTGGAATTTAGCATATCATATGCTGCAGAGGTTTGTAGATCTTGAATCTTACCTACGAGTTACTATGGCAATCTTATGGCAAGATCTGCCTATTATAACAAACGAAGAATGGTCGTTTTGTGCAGAATTATGCCAAATTCTTAAGCCATTCGATCAAGCTACAACCTCCATGAGCGGCCAAAACTACATGACGGCCAGGACAGTCATTGTGATGACATGATGTCTAATTTCTGGATGTGACGAACTACTCGATGAAAATTTTTGGTGAACCAACCGAAAATGTTATAACGGGTGTAAAAAATACCTTAACGAAGCCGTGAACTACATATTCTCCTGGTCATTACGAACATCATTAGTTCTAGAAAAATACCTCGGAAATGTAAAGTTTCTGAGATATTGACCTTCAAAGATAAAAAAAAAATCTACGTTTTTTTTTACATAAAAAAAAATAAAAACGTTATTACTAACATTTCTTCCAAAGAAACCATATCTTAATTTTAAATATTTTTTAGTAAATAAGGCCTTACAAATCATGGCCTGCAATGTACATCGCACGCGCACACACAGTCACTATCCCCTGTAGCGGCTGCGCAGATACTACACAGCGCACGCACACGCGCGCGCGCCTCAGCTGTTTTGTGTACCACTCGCGTATCCGACGCCGCTTCATGCTCGGCCGCCTGACCCATTGGGACGCGCACTACCCCGCGAACTCATCCTCTCCGGGGATGAGGAGGGCAATGTGGGCACGCAACTCACTACACAGGTTGCACCCTCCCAAACACACCGCACACCAACACCCCCACCCACACATGCACACGTCGCACATACACCCGATACACAGCTACTCACCGCACAAATCCACCCATGCGCCTCGACTGCGCTGCTCCCCGCCAACCCAGTCGACCCCTCCCACCCCATCGCCAATCCTACCCCTAACCCCCGTCCCCGTCCCCGCTTTAGGGTCGTAAGCGGGAACCCCAGGACCTGTTTGCTGAGCTCGCACCACGACCCAATGCGCAGCGATACAGGCCCTGACAGACAGACGGACGAGAATTAGGACAGACAGACACGACCGACGAGAAATTTGTTAAACATGCCCCCCCCGACAGACTGACCGACTTCCTCCCCTTTGCGCCGCACCTGTAAGCCGCACCCGCTCGCTGGCAGACTCACTGGGCTTCCCCAACGGGTTCCACCCGGTGGGTCCGACCGCGCCGAGGGTGCGCCGGATAGCGCAAGGGGAGGACTCTCCCAGCCGAGAGGCCCACAATACCCCGAGCTTGAAGAGCTCGGGAGAAGACGCCCGGGCAAAGAGCTCCCCGCTCGAGGCCCGAAACCACCCCCCCCCTAGGGGTGATGAAACCCGACGACGACGCGTATCCGAGGGCAACGACTCGCGGGCGCAATCGGGCCAACCCAGCTGATCGCTCAAAGCCTAGTTTTCATCAACTTTATTAGTTATCTAGGTACATTGCTTAGATACCTGTAATTAACATGTAAGTAGTAACCAAATACACCAATCACCTTTTTTTTCGACCCTGGGAATTTTTTTTTTTTTTTTTTTTTTTTTTTAGTTGGGGAAACTCCTACGAGCCGTCACCCTCTGCTCGGGGAAGCAGAGGGCGGTGTGTCGGACTCGAACCGACTAAAACCCCAACGTGGCCTCCAGCGGCGCAGTTCCGGAGGAGCCTGTATCCCCTGTAGTCCCTGTCGGGACTCTATACGACTGCTCCTCCGGTGATGCGCGTGCCGCGCTACGCGGCCCACCTCGCGCGGCGGTGGTCGATGCTGTGCAGCCCACGACAACAGTCGTCGGATGCACAGCACCGAGCACGCGCGCGCGTCGAGACATGCCAGGCCACCCAGCATGTCTCAACCACTCCGCCCAGTATTCAGACGCCGATCATCCCCGTGACCGGCGTCGTGGGCCCACTCTCGCGCTGTGCCCTCTGCTAAGCCAGAGGGGCACGCGGAGAGCGCCTCGTCGAAGGGGCCGCCTTCCGCCCGGCGACCCAGATTGAGGGCTTAGCCCTGTCGTCGCAGAGGGAGAGCATCGAGACGCTCAATCCCTCTGCGACCCACCACAGCGCGACCCAGCGCGCCCCTGTCGGGTTGCCGAGGATAGGGAGGCGAGCAACGACACACTCAGCTCCTCCTCTTCCTCGGCAATCCTAGTCCGGCCGCAGGGGGCTGCGGCCGGTGCCGCAACTGCTCGGTGGGAAATGCCGAGCAGTCGCAGCTCACCTCGGGGTCTCACTTAGCTTCGGCCCTGTCCTGCACCAGGGCCTACTAAGCCCCCCCGGTACGCCAAACCGAAGACCCCAGCGGGGGGGGACCCTGGGAATGCATTATGTACCCATAACCTCAGTTGGGGAACTTAGGTCATGTTAAGGACTCCCGGGTCCTGATATAATACCGTATTTATTAATTATACGATGTCAGAAAAGATAATTGTACATGTGTTTGTAGAATGATGGATCTTACGCACGTAGCGCGACACTCCTATAGGAAAACTAATAGCAATAAAATTTATAAGGAATTTAATTTGGCTTTTTTCAAATTCGCTTATTTATTATTCAAAAGACGAAATTACGTAGTAATTAATAAACGATTGATAGTAAATACAGTTATTCTTTCCAATTTACTCGAACCCAGTCTAATTTTTAGTCAGGATTTCAAATAAATGGAACTATTTTTCTTCATACAATTAGAGCATTCACCAGCGCCTGAAAGAATACTCTGGCATTTCCTCTTTCTGCTTTAAGAACGAACTTATTGACGATAAATAAACGTAATTCATTATGGATACAACACGGACTACTAAAAAAAGAAGGACTCTGCGCCACTAACTAGTCATTGAAGCTCCTCAGGTGCTCCACCTTGACTCGTAACTTACGTCACACATTGATAAAATAAGTACTCCAACTGACAGATATCCGATATCTGGTAGATACCAGCCAGCGTGAAGCCACGTTTATACATGTGTGAGTAGATACTCACACATGTATAAACGTGGCTTCACGCTATAGTATGACAGCGTGGAGTCAGTGCAGAGGGCGGTGTGTCGGACTCGAACCGACTAAAACCCCAACGTGGCCTCCCGCGGCGCAGTTCCGCAGGAACCGGTATCCCCACTGTCGGGACTATACGACAGCTCCTCCGGTAGTGCACATGCCGCGCTGCGCGGCTCACCTCGCGCGGCGGTGGTCGATGCTGTGCAGCCCACGCCATCAGTCGTCGGATGCACAGCACCGAGCACGCTCGCGCGTCGAGACATGCCAGGCCACCCAGCATGTCTCAACTACTCCGCCCAGGATTCAGACGCCGATCGTCCCCGTGACCGGCGTCGTGGGCCCACTCTCGCGCTGTGCCCTCTGCTAAGCCAGAGGGCACGCGGAGAGCGTCTCGTCAGAGGGGGCCGCCTTCCGCCCGGCGACCTAAATTGAGGGCAGAGCCCTGTCATCACGGAGGGAGAGGAGATCCCTCCGCGACCCACCACAACGCAGCGCAGTGTGCCCCTGTCGGGTTGCCGAGGATAGGGAGGCGAGCAACGACAACACTCAGCTCCTCCTCTTCCTCGGCAATCCTAGTCCGGCCGCAGGGGGCTGCGGCCGGTGCCGCAACTGCTCGGTGGGAAATGCCGAGCAGTCGCAGCTCACCTCGGGGTCTCTCTTAGCTTCGGCCCTGTCCTGCACCAGGGCCTACTAAGCCCCCCCGGTACGCCAAACCGAAGACCCCAGCGGGGGGGACGTACTGGGCTTCTCTAACCCAAGTGTGAATTAAGAAGTATTGGAATTGTATTATTCTTTGAAATAATCATTTAATTTGTTTAATTTTACCCTGATTACCTACAGAAATAATTAGTTAAACACAAATACGATATTTCGTTGCCGTAGGTAGGACAGTGTTGCCGTTACAGCATTAAAATAAATTACATGTATTATTTAAGTTATGTATTTAAAGTTTATTTATTTTGAAGGTAATTAACTAATTACTAAGGTAATAAAATGTTTAATTATTTCATAAAGTAATTGGGTGTACTACTTTTGCAGCGTGTCAGTAAAATAATAGGCACTTATTAACCTGGTTACGGGTAGCAAAGCATAATGATAAGTTGTTAATTTCAACACATTTGCAATGAAGTCTGCTAGGCAAACAACAACACTAATCATCAGGTGAAAACTAAGGCAACCCGAAACGCCCAGACTCAAGTAAATTTATAACAAAATTGTTAAATGAATTTCAGCGGGAATTACAAAAATTTACGCCTGGCCTTAGAAACATTTCAACAACGCGTTAGTATTATTGCGGGCTTAATAGCTCGTTTGATCTGATTTTTGTTAAGCCGAATTATTATTTTGAAGAAACTTATTAAACTAAAATTATGTAGGTAGTTAAGTACGGTGTAGTGTATCAGTATTAACTAAAACTGCACTACGTTTTTTTTTTACAATTAGTGTAAGTAGTATCAAACAATTAAATCAGTTGCTAACACGTAGGCAAATCTGATTTTGTAAATAATTGCAAACAAAACAGATGTAGCTTAAATCGTCAATAATACGATAACACTAGGCGAGGCGGCAATAACCGGATCGCGTGCGCTGATTGGTCAGCCGCGTTTGTTTACTTTAAAGGAGCGACGGTTTTTTCTTATTATTGACTTTTCTTATTCTTATATTGATTTCAGTTCGGTTTCATACGACTTCGGATGCGTATTGATTTCGGATAATTTTGTGATTTTGTATTGTTATGTAGTTTTCTTAAGTGTTTTCGTGTCGAGTTGAGTGATATTAGTTGTGTTGTGCTGTGATAAGTGTCCAAGATGCCTTTTTATGCAAACAGCGCTCGCGAGTACCTACGTCAACATGGTGTACTCTTACGGCATGGCCCATGGAAATGCTTCCGAGGCACTGCGGCTGTATGGGATAGAATATCCTAATGCACATCAGCCTCGTGATCCTCGAGTGATCACTCGGGCAATGCAGTGGTTGTTAGAACCAGCCTATCGCGCCCGTTTTATAGGGCCGTGAGTTTTCGACCGCCCCTATGAGTCAGCTGATGAAATGCGTCAAAAGATCATCCACGTTTTTGACGAACTCAAAGGAAAAGCAGTTCAAGAAGGACTCCTGGACCGGGTTCTTCGCAACACGCTGTACAGGGCGCGTGTTTGTTTGTTACAGTTCGAGCCACATCTTGTCCGCTTGGAGAGACCTACACTGGATGACAACGATGAGCACTAGATAAGTACTTACATTGACTTCATACATGCAAAAAAGTGTTTTTATGTGTGAAATAATTAGTATAATATCAGTCATGTTTCCATCGCACACGCGCGCTCGCGTCGCGTAGGTACCTAGCGAGAGAGCGGGGATGCCCCTCCTCCCGCGCACGCGCCCGGCTTGCGCGACGTACATTGCGTGGTCTAGAAAACTGCTGTTTTTTTATGCAAAAAATTAAAAGTCGTTTCCCTGCAATAATATTTGAGTATACATACATAACATCACGCCCGTAATCCCCGAAGGGGTAGGCAGAGTCAAAGAGGCAGCATGCCCCTTCAACCTCATTCAGCCAAAAATAAAGCCAGGCTGGGTTAGATGGAAAATTGTGAAAGAGCAGTGACAAGTGGCTAACCTGTCACCTACACAATCACACACCAAAAACCCGATATACCATTAGTCGCCTTTTACGACATGCTAGGCAAGAACACAGTTGGCATATTCTTTTTAAGTCCCAGACCAACATGGGACAGTGGGCTGGGTTGGATGGAAAGCTGTGAAAAAGGAGTGACAAGTGGCTAGCTCGTCGCCTACTCGGTCACATACCCAAAAGCCCGTAAACCATTAGTCGCCTTTTACGACATGCTAGACAAGAAGTATAATACTCATTTATAAGAGTGGAATGCGTGGTTCAAGGCTTCGTTAAGGCTTTTTTTACACGCTGTATACCAACTCCGGGACTGATAACAAAGTTTGCCAATGTGGAACGTAGTGGGACATTTTCTATTTGCATAATTTTAGACCCGCACTACAAATTGACCGTTTTTGCAAATGCGAATGATATGACGAATGCAAAAAGACGGCTGCAAGATATGCTAGTAAATATCATAGCATCACAAACGCCAACCACTGCACCAACTACGTCCAACGCATCAAATTTTGATAAGTTTTCCCCGTGGACTATGTTGCAAGATTTGGTATCAAAGCAACAAACAACAAGCACGCCATTGTCGAAGGCAAATAAAGAATTGGACACATATATTAATGATGACATATTGCCAGTATTTGCAAAAGATGGGACCTGGAACTGTCCTATTGAATGGTGGAAAAACCATAGATTCACCTATCCAAATCTCACATTACTGTTTAGGAAACATGGCAATGTAATGGCAACATCCTTGCGAACGCATTTTCAGTAAAGCGGGAATTGTTGTCAGTGACCGCCGTACAAGTCTTACCAGCAGCAAGGTGGAACAGTTAATTTTTTTAAATGCCAATTGTAAATAAGAAAATACAGCTGTTGAGCTACACTGTAAATGTTGTAAATAAGAACTGTAAATATGGAAATCTATGTATATAAAATGAACTTCTAAATACGCCTACTTAATAACTTCTAAATATGCTCTTGATTATAACAAACTTACATTTTATTTAAAAATATTTTGCAGCCAGTCCTACGCCTGGATAAGGTATGAAAGAAAGTTCATTATTAATCTAGATTGTACGGTGGGCAGCACATCACGGTAGGTACTGCAATCTGGCAAATTTTCTCAGTAGATTTGAGCTTTATGCAAGTGGCATAAAGTTCAAAATTGATTGAAGAAATTTGACAGTTTTGTATACCGTGACGTGCTTGGCAGTGTACATAAGTATACTTAACTATGTTTTATCCTATTCAGCATGATGCTTAGTCAAATGTAGACCCCGTGCTTGTAGAAGGAATAAATATCTTAGCAAAAATATGTTACATTTATATTTAAAAAACAGTACCACATTATCTACTCTTTTTTACTCGTGGTAGTGATAACTAGTCATTGAAAATAAATAGTTTCTAAAACCGGTATTAGGTACAAATAAATAAATACGTTACGGTATTCTTAAAATACGTTATTACTCAGTACTACTACTACTACTACTACAGTTGAATTTCAAGTGTAGTGTAAAAAGCCACACATCAGTCGAACGCGTGCGCAGACCTCCCTCATACCTCAGGTGCGAATAAGAAGGCTGCTATTTTTCGTCGCGCTCGCACCTTCGCACGCCGCATAATGAGTGTGCAGAGATCGCCACCACAGAGCAGATCTGATTCGTTCCTCCACCTTCGGCATCTTCGGTTGCGCATCGTGTACGAGTGTGGGCTGTGTGCTCCTCGGCGTTATTATATAACGCCGAGTCGTAGTCATCCACCTCACCCCACTCCGCGCGACGGTCGGTGTCGGAGACAAGTACCCGCGTTCGCTCGTTTTTTCCCCGCGGAAAGAGAGCACCGGTGCGAGCGAGACGCTTAAGTATTTCGGACTCACCCTCACCTATTTTCATAAATAGGTCGAGGGTGAGCCACTGTGGGAGCGGGACACCCTCAATAACAACCGCGAACCCGCATCTCGGCGTAATAGCCCGCGATGGAGCGTCGAGCCCCGAGGCTCCGCTCACCCGCGGTAAGGGACTCGCCGCGGTCCCCGTCCCCGCCATCGCCTGGCCCGCCGAAAGACGGAGCCGGCGAATCCCCTTGGCCGCGACCCAGACCGGCCCCAAGAACCAAAGAAGACCAACAACACCGCCATCACCACCGCGCGGAAGGAGCGATCCAGGGAGCAGCTCATGGTGAGCTATCGTCCCTGGACACCCCCAAGCGCAGCCGTCGTCATTTAGACGACCCCAGCCCTGACGACCTAGACAAGCGTCCGCGACAGGACTCCCCGCTACACCTGCGGGTCGAGACGTCGCGGACGCCCACACCACCGGCGAATCCACCGGTAACGGCAACGGAGTCGGACGAAGAAGAGTTCCAGGCCGCCTACCGCTCCGTCACCACAACACCCACGGGTGAGCATGCCCCCAGCCTCTCGCCCTCGAACCCGACACCAGCGCCTACAACGACGTACGCGGCGAAAGCTGCGTGCGTCCCTACGCCCCGACCCCGCTCACCACCCACTCCCGCAGCGCAGTCGACCCAAACGGCGGCTCGCCCCGCGACGAAGGGCTGCCCGCCCATCGTCGTGGAACGACTGCCCGGATGGGTCCAACACTTTGCCCAACTCCAGAAGCAGTTGGGGTATGCGCCGAACGCCAGACCGTTTAAGTCCGGAGTTCGGTTCACTCCCAAAACTGCGGAGGAGTACCGTCTTGTCCAGCGCTATCTGGTCGACCTCTCGGCGCGGGACGCAACAGTGCAATGGCATTGTTACGGCTGTAACAATGCCATTGCACTGGTCGACGAGAGGCCGACCAAGATAGCAATCCTGGGGCTACCCTCGGACACGCCCCCGGAGGACATAAAACAAGCACTGGAGACACTAGGCTTTCAGGTGCTACATGCCCGACACATCCCACCCAAAGGGGATAGGGCTGGCTGCGTCCACCATGTCGCGCTCTCGCGACTGGACAAGGAGGAGCTCGCGAGGCTATATGCCATTGACGAGCTCCTCTACATGCCAGGCGTGAGAGTGGTGGCGTGGAGGGGCCGCCAAGGGCCCAGTCAGTGCCACCGATGCCAGGCATTTGGCCATTCGTCGGCCAACTGCCATCGTGTAGCCAAATGTCTTAGGTGTGCCGGTGAGCACACAACTAAGGACTGCCCCCGCTCTCGCGAAGCGACGCCCAAGTGCGTTAATTGCGGAGGCGAGCACACTGCGAACGATCGCAGGTGTCCGGCCTTCCGCAAGCTCGCGCGCAAGAGCGGGGTGAAAGTCCCCCCACCACTGCCCAAAAAACCGCCCACAACCACCACACGTAAGGCGACGGTGGTGACGGTGCCCTCGGCGGATATGCCGGAGGCAACCCCCGGCCAAACACTGGCCCCGCCGGCCAACGAGCCCGGCCAAGCCAACCGCCGTCGCCCTCGCAGGCGCGGCGGCAAAAAGCCCAAGAGGGTGGAGGCCGCGGCGCCCGCGGTACCCGAGGTACCATCGGCGCCGCAGCCGCCCCAACCTCGACCCAAGCGGGTCAGGGCCCCAGCCGCCCTACAGCGGCCGTCGACCCCGCCACCGCCGCCGCCACATAACACCACAGCGACACGGCCCGTAGAGGCCCATCACGCCGCCAACATGCCGCACCACAACAACTCGTCCTTCACACAGGAGATGAGTGACCTGGAGGACATGGTGATGAGCTTGCTCATTGACTTGCTCGCCACCTTGTCCCGGGGGGAGAATCCGACTCCCGCTATATGCGCCGCGCTAGCGCGCATAACGGCCAATAGGACCGTTAGGCCCATCGCCGCCTCATTCACGCACCATTCAGTAAACTACTAATAGTTTACTGGAACCCGGGAGGGATAACCACCAAAGAGAACACCCTAAGGACACTCGCCCAGACGTATAATCCACACATTATACTGCTGGGCGAAACCTTCCTACACCCAAATCAAACATTCAGACTGCCTAACTATTTCACGTATCGGAGAGACGAACTGTCCGGGAACGGCCGCGCCTACAGGGGGGTAGCCGTACTCGTTAGGCGGGACGTCATCCACGACTCAGTTGAGGAGCCTAAATATAAGATAATTACATCGCTGGGCGTGCGAATGAACGCAGGACCACAGGAACTGCGCGTATTCACTGCGTACAGACCCCCGGTCCCCGTTCTTCACGAGGGTGATCTCGCCAACATTTTTCACGGGTCCACCCCGACCCTGTTGGCCGACGACTTGAATGCGAAACACCCCTCATGAGGGTCGCACTCAATGTCGCCGACCGGCAGGAAGTTGAGCGAGGCCGCCGCCGAGTTGGACATAGAGATCCTAGGTCCCGACTCCCCTACCCATTACCCGGCCAACGACAACCATAGGGCGGATGTGTTGGACATCGTCCTCACACAGGGGGTGCATCGCCCCGTAACTGTGGACGTCCTATATGACGTTGATTCCAACCATATGCCCATATTGGTTACGGTGGATACCCAGCCTAGTACCAAATCCTCACTTCCTCCCCGCCCCCGCACCAACTGGAACGCCTACACCGCGGCGCTGCGTGATGTGCGCCTGAGTGGTCCCCTTGCCTCTCCGGAGGACGTGGAGGCCGCGGCGGGACACATCACGGAGCGCATCTGGCGAGCGCAAGAGCAGGCGCAATCCCCCCCTCGCCCCCGCTCCCGTCCTTCCCACACTACACTGCCGGCGAATATACGCGAGTCGTGGGAAGCCAGGGTGGACCAGGCTTCCGAGAACCCCACAAACCTTTTCGAGCTGATTCGTCGACTCTCGAACACCCCAGCCCCCGTCCAACCCCTAGTTGACGCAGCGGGCACTAAGTGCTACGAGGCGCAACAAAGGGCGCAGATCCTTGCCGATCACCTGTCAGTGCAATTCACTCCACACCCCATTCCCGTCGACGTCACTCCTTCCGTCATCCAGCACCACTCCATGGTCGAAAGCCAGGTTGCCGGATACCTCCGCTGCGGGGCGATTTATATATCTCCCCGTCAGAGTTACGGAAGGCCATCGCGCGGTTACCCAAGCGAAAGGCCCCCGGTCCAGACAAAGTAACGACGGCCATGTACCGGTATATGCCCCCGGGGTGCACGGTCGCGCTAGGGAGGCTTTTTAATGCCATCCTGCGCACGTCGCACTTCCCGGAAGCATGGAGAACCGGGAGTGTTATTGTTCTCCCCAAACCGGGGAAGGACCGACGACTCCCGGGCAGCTATAGACCGATCTATTATCCCATTGAGGTGACGGGAGTAAAAGGAAACGCGTCTGACTTTAGATGTACATGATTTAATACTAATGAATTGATCGAGTACATGAATACATGGATTACAGATGACACTTCGTGCCATAAATGGAGGATACCTTAATTAACGCATACATAGCTACTTAGTTATTATACATACACTTCACCTCCGGGGGTGAAAAGAAAAAAAAAATATCGGATACAATGTTTTTTTTTTTAACTTATTTTATTAATGCTTATATGACTAAGAGAGGCCTCTATTAACAATTAAAAAGCTTAGTTTTATCTTTGTGGACTATATCACGCTTATTTTTTCTTAAAATCTTTACATTAGAACCCATATCTTCCAACACAGAAAATGGACCTTCAAAAATATTATCTAGTTTGCGATTACTTTCATTTTTTACTAAAACTAGATCATCCTTTTTATAGACAATAGGATTAATTTTCTTATCATAATTCTCCTTTCTTTTCTCCTTACTACAAATAACATTATTTCTGGCATCCTTAAGAGCTACCTGTAATCTATACTTTAAATCTAAATGATAGTCGTCCGGATTATACAATGGTTCGACATCATTACAAAGTCTATTTGGTATATTAAAACTTCTACCGAAGACAAGTTCGAAAGGCGCGTACCTCGTTTCGGTATGAATTGTGTTGTTATAACTAAAAGACCAAAATGGTATCCAGTGGGACCAAGGGTAGACATTGCTTGAACCGTATATCCTTAAAAATGCACCTAAATGCTTGTGGGCATTTTCGAGAGAACCGATTGATTGGTGGTGGTAAGATGTAGATGTTATTTTCTCTATGTTTAGCAGTTTACATACCTCGACCATCGTTGCGGAAATGAATTCGGTTCCCCTATCGGTGGCTATAATTTTCGGTATACCAAAATGTTAAATAAACTTCTGGACAAAAGCCTTTGCGACGGTAATCGACTCTTTATTAGATATAGGATATGCCGCAATAAATTTTGTGAGTTCACATTGGATAGTAAGAATATAACAATTTCCTTCCTCATCTCTATCCAATGGACCAACTAAATCTAGAAATATTTTCTCAAAAGCAGCCGAAGCTGTCGTGGTAATTGTCATAGGCTGTTTCGTATATTTACAATATTTAGATTTTTGACACTTAGTGCACTTTGTGACAAAATCCTGAACATCTTTTTGGAGGCCTGGCCAGTAAAATTGTCTCTTAATGTTATTGGTCATTCTCCGTATACCAGCATGACCACTGGTAAGAAGTAAGTGGAAGTCGTGTAAAATAAAATTCTTCACTTTATCATCATCTATTCTCTGTACTCCCCTGAGTATACAAACGCGTGGTCCATTCCACGATTTTAATGATTTGAGCTCACTACATAAACTTTTAATAAATTCTTCATTTTCCTTAGTCTTTATAATACATATTTCTTCTATCTTAATATTCTTACAAAATTGCTCTAACTTTGACACAAATTCGGCTCGCGAGAAATGTGCCCGAAAGTTGAGATTTACACATAATATCATTTTATTAGGGACGTAAGCAAAACATTCATCTTCTTGATTGATCTTTTTATCTTTTCTTAACTTGTCTATTTTATCTCCTTTCATCAATATCATTTCTATTAAGGTACCCGGTTTCCTTAATAACTCTACGACTCTAGGTTGATCAGTCCTATTGTCAGCCGATTTATTAAGAATCGGTGAATCATTTTCGCTAACCTCATGCATCTTTTTCTTTTGTGCCCTAGTCATTACATTTACTTCCATTATTTTCTCATTCATACTCTTTAATTCATTCGATGATATACACACTCTAGACAAAGCATCCGCGACTGCATTGTCTTTTCCTTTCACATACACTATCTTGAAGTCATATTCCTCGAGTATTAAACGAAATTTTAAAAGTCTACTGGATGGGTCTTTCATACCGAATAGATAGATCAAAGGTTTGTGATCTGTTCATTATAGTAAAGTGCCTTCCATATAGGTACGGCCTAAAATACTTGACAGCCTATACTATAGCAGTCAGTTCTTTTTGAATTGTAGGATAATTTAATTCTCCTTTGTTTAAAGGCCTACTTGCGTATGCGACTGGTTTTAAATCTTTATTGCACAACACCGAGCCAATAGCTGTACCTGATGCGTCAGTCTGTATTACGAATTCATTTTTATCAGAAAAGTCTGGATACTGGAGTATTGCAATGATGGGCGTTGGGAGAGCTTTAAATGATAAGACTGACTGCGATCTAAAAGCCTAAGCCCGTTTAATAACATTACATGCGCTTATATACTATGGGAGGAAGTGAGTGTGCGTGTAAACAGATATAGGTGTTGCGCACACTACACCTCCCCCGTTTTTTTTTTTTGCTCTTAATACAATTTAAAAAAAAAACCATTGGGTACATACTTGGCACCATTTTCAAATTATTTTGACGACGTGGGATTGTGGAAACAAAAAAAAAATGCCACTTTTTATCAGACAAACAACAAAACAAATTCAAATGATTACAAAAAAAAATTGGAAGAAAATAAAAATAATGATAATGATTTTTGACAATCAACTAAAATCCCTTATAAATTATTATTGGTGGTGCCAGTAGCCAAAACCATATAATCGTATTAGATTTAAGATAATATATTTATTTTAATCAATTATATTTTTTCTTATTAATCTAAACGACTTGTTGACGACTTTTTGACTATAAAATCTCTTCTTTTTATTATATAAGTTTAATCAACTTACAAGTATATTATTATAATTGAATTGTCATATCCAGGTTTTACTACTACATGTAGTTTGTCATATCCTTGAGTGGTATAATTAATTTCTCATTTTTCGAGATACCTTTTACAACATAATTAAATGTGGTGGCCAACCACAGTCTCATGTTTACTGGGTACAGCTGTACTTATACAAGACATAACATAATATTTCAGGCATGACAAATATTGTAATCATTTATTTCACATAATACGAAAGTATCAATTATTTTTTATTTATTTATAGTCGACTTATTATTCATTTTATCATTTCATCGTTTTATCATTTTATCATTTCATCATTTTATCATGGTACGTATATGTGCGCGCACTTAATATTAATATTTTATTTATTAATTTATTATAACATTTTACGTAAGGGACAGTTTTAAGACTTAATTGGCTCAAAATCATCAAGGTGCAGAATTGGCTTTGCCAGCAAATTATGCCTTAAATATTAAGTTTATTGAGAAAATAAAATTACTACAATACTAAAACAAACTTTTTTTGAGTGTACATCAAATAATACAATTCATAAATAAAGTAAATTTTAAAATATATTAATATACATGCATAGAAAGTCAACTCGGGAACGCGTCTTAATGTACGATCTTCAACAAAAAGTTCAAAATATTTATGAAAAATTGAAGCTACTTGACACCCGTCATTAGTGAAAATATCGTAATTTTTATGCAGATCGAGTTTTTATAAAGTATACAAAAAATATATTTATTTTTAATTATAAAAATGCAAAAATAGTTTGTCTGATGGCGCACAAGTCATTTCAGTGAACGCATCTATAATCGAACAAAAATAATTTTAAGTGAACGCAGCCATAGAGTGTCAAATGTCAGTAGAGGAATAAAACAATAACGAAACCGGCAGTCAGTGCATTTCTCGTCAAATAAATTAAAAATAAGTGGTAAATACCTTTCAAATCATTATTCGTAGAGCGTACATTAATAGTCCGTCAATTCGGGAACGCGTTTATTGCTTTTAATTATTGATGAAAGTTGTTTTACGACACAAAATAACAAAATAACCTAAAATATTTTACTATTGACAAATTCAGGCGTCATTTAAGATGGCCGCCGTATAACAAAAGCGCGCGTTTACTTAAAATCGTCATTCCGTGAACGGTCATTTCGGAAACGTTCCCGGGCATGATGGCACGTTCCCGAAATGATGGTTGCGTTCTCGGAATGATGATTTGATGATTCCATAGGCGATTAACTTACAATTTTTTAATAATTTTATTTTACAATTTCGTTGGTTTTTATTTACAGCATTATGAAGACTCCTGATAAAGAAAAAAATAAGAAAAAGACTCAAAAAAAGCTTAAAAAGGATAGTGCAGCTTATCTGCATCAAAGAGAAAAGGCAAATGCTAGAAAAAGAAAGTTTTTGGATAAGATGACTGAAGAACAGAGAGAAATTAAAAGAGCAAAGGACAGGGAATATTATAAAAAGAAAAAGGCAGAAAAGAAAGTGAAGAAAGTTGCTGATATGACCGAACGAGAGAAGCGAAAGCAAAGAAAATGTTGGAAAAATGCATCAAAAAAATACAGGGAAAAGAAAAAAGGTTTAGCAAATATAATAAGTAATACGCCGCCACAATCAGATGACGACTTAGTCGCAGTACCTCCGGAGAGAAGACAAGTAGGTAGAAAAACCGTACGAAAAGATAGGGCGAAAGCATACAGAAAAATTAAAAAGCAGGAAGAAACTATAGTTCAAATGAAGCAGAAAATTCAATCTTTAAAGAAAAAATTACAAAGAACGGATGCAAAAATGAAAACTGTACCAAGTCCCATAAGAAGAGTTGATGCCTTAATTAAAGATGTTCAAGTATCTCCTGAAGTACGCAAACGACTTATATATAGCGAAGTATTGACTACTCAATTGCAAGAAAAGGCTGATGCTCTTCCGAAAAATTCAAAAGAGAGAGAAGTCTTTCATAAATGTATTAGCGGAACCACTTTGCGGAAATACAAAATGCTGCATATGGCCAAGAGGATTTTACCAGCTAGACAAAAGCAAGGACACGAAAAATCGATTTTAAAATCTGATGCCAAAATTCGAGAAGTCGTTTTGAAGCAAGACGTTCGCCAAAATGTCGTTGATTTCTTCGAACGAGATGATGTAAGTCGAATTTGCCCATCTAAGAGAGACTCTGTAAAACATAATGGTGTTAAAAAACAAAGACGCGTCCTCTTATACACAGTTAAAGACTTGGTGCCAAAATTTGCAAAGGAAACTGGAATTGTATTATCATATTCGACGCTGTTAAGAGCAAAACCATTTTGGGTCTTAGCTCCCAAATCAAGGGATAGAGAAACATGCTTGTGTGTCAAGCATGCAAATTTTGAAGAAAAGTTCAATAAACTGAAATATACAAAAGAGCTTACACACGCGTCTATAGAAAAGTTGATTGAACATTGCACTTGTGATGTTAAGTCTCAAGACTGCATGAATAGCTTGTGTGAAAAATGCAAAATTCCGGAGTTTGAATTAGGAGATAATGAAGATTCTTTGACATATTTTACATGGAAGTCCATTCAAGAAGATAAAATTGTAAAAGGTGAGAAAAAGACATTTAAGATAACAAAAAAAGTTCCGATTTCGAGTACAGTCAAAGAATTGAAAATTACTTTATTTGAAGATATTCCGGCTATGAAGAAACACTTATACGGCATTTATAGTTACAACAAATTGAAAAAAGAGCTGAAAGACAATTTACAAGAAAATGAGGTGATGATACAAATAGACTTTTCAGAGAACTATACTATGAAATACGCAAATGAAATACAATCAACACACTTTGCTAAGAAACAGCTATCTATTCATACAGGTGTATATTATTTACAAAAGGGTAACAGTGAATTGAAATTAAACTCTTTTGCCACAGTAAGTGAAAATTTAGACCACCAAGCACATGCAGTATGGGCTCATATGAAGCCAATATTAACAACAATTTTAGAAAACACACACATTGACACACTTCATATTTACTCTGACGGTCCAACATCGCAATACCGGAACCGTACAAATGTAACTCTTTGGATATTAACATTGATTAAGGATTTTCAACAAGTAAACAAATCTACTTGGACTTTTAGTGAGGCTGGGCATGGTAAGGGCCCTATGGATGGCGTAGGTGGATACCTTAAAAGAACAGCTGACAGTCACGTCTTGATGGGTAATGACGTTAGAACAGCCTCAGAATTCGTGGACTTGTTCAAAAACTCTGCTATCGATGTAAAGGTAATCCCTGAAGATGACGTGATAGAAGGTAAAAACAACGTACCAAATGCTTTGGATGCCATTCCAGGTATTATGGATATCACAAAAATATATTGGCAAAGAGGGATCGACGTTGTAATACAATTATATCGATACGAACATTTTCATAAAGAGCTAAAACTATCGAAACTTTCTAGTCTTTGTAACGTAAGTTCAGTTGAACCTGACGATGTTGTTACGCCTGAAATTGAATCTCTAGTTGACGAAGAACCCATGATGACAGATTTGCAATTTAGGAATAGAGTAAGCATTTATAAATCTGTATACAGCTCATCTTCCTCGGATGATGAAGATTTAATGGCAATATCTCTTCGCCAGCAGATTAAAGCAAAACAGATTGATGTTGAAGCAAGTACATCTTATGACAAAGAAAATATACATCCAAATCTCGTATCCCCTGGGACATTTTTGCTTGTAAAAGTTCCTACCAAAAAGCCTAATATTTGCTTTAGATATGTTGCTACCTGCAAGACATGTGTCGATGACGATGATGGGGAAATCTTAGTAACCTTTTTGAGATCTGTGCGTAACAATATCAGGAAATTCAAACTGGAACCAAAGGATATGTCATATATTAACTTTGAGCAAATAATCAGTATTATTCCGACACCGTTACTGAAAAGAGAACAAAATAGGGAATATTATTATTTTGATAATGATATTGATGTTTTAGAAAAATAATAAGTTTTGTTGTGTTTTTTAAATATTTTTTTAGTTAACTTGTTTTTTGTTACAGAATTTAATGTTGATTTTCTAACGTTACTTATATTTTTTCCATTATTTGTAAAAGTTTAGTGAAGTAGACAGTGATTTTAGGTCAAAGGACTCAAAGATATTAAAGTAGAGGTCTTAGATTAAAACTATAAGAAGATTATGACTATGATTATAGAAGTTCCACTAGACTGATTATAACACACCAAAAGACTTACTTAATTATAAGAATTTATTAATATTAAGAGTGATTTTTCTTATGTGCAAACAAATAAATAACTTTCTTCTTTAAACCGTCGTCTATGGTTCAAACATTTCCTTACTTTACCTTATAATATCAATATCGTCATTACGCTAACATTTTTGTCATTACGAGAACGATTGATCATTTCCGGGAACATCACAAAATTTCAATAAAATACGTATAATTTGAACAATTTTTTAGAAAAAAAAAAATTTATTACATTAACAAACTTCATTCTGTTCATTTAATGTTAATTCCATTGAAAAAGTTTTGTATAATATGAAATTTCTTGAATTTTATGCACTGTAATAGCAATTTGTTATTTTTTTTTGTCAGTTTTGCTGGTAGAAGATTTTTTATCGTATGTTTTCATTACTAATTATATAATATAGATACATTATATACCCATGCTATTTAACAATGCCTAAATTATGTGATTCTTTTTATTTTTGGTCATTTTATCCAACTTAGTAAAACGTTCCCGGAATGATAGTTTTCTGCTATATATCCATTAAAAAGCAATATTACAAAAAAAATATAGAATTCTGTGCGCTGCCCTGTCAAAGTATATTAATATATAAATTTTGCGACAATATAAAGCAAGAGTCATCATTATAGCTAGCATTTTTTTTTTCATAAAACCAATCTTGAAATTTGCAACCTTGGTGATTTTGAGCCAATTAATGTCTCCAACTATTCTCACAGAGATAACTCGTATGCACCATGATCGAATGAAGGATGTTTCCCCTATTTATTTATTTTTAGTACCATTTTTATAATATAATATTTATTATTTCATATATCTCCATATATCCAACAAAACTTTACAACCAAACAAGCCTATGCAATCAATACATCAGAATACATTACAACTATGGGGTGATCAGTCCAAATCGTAAAATGATCCTATGCAAGAATGCATGCCTATCTTTAACTTACTTAAACAAAACAAAACAATACCAGACTATTCTTAACTTTACTTATACTCATTTTAAACCAAAACCTATCTTAGAACATCAAACCGTTTACATAGCCTTCATCGTTTTAATATCACTAACATTTCCATTCCAAAACCTACAATATTCAATACTCACGAATATTTTAATTTCTTTTTTAAATTAACATAATTCTCTTCTTTATTACTTACTAGCTCGTAGCTATTACATAAGTTTTATTTCCTATCCTTGTCTTATCCGTGTAATATTTACTATCAAATGATACAAATACAACTCCATGTAATAATTTTCGTCAGCAAAAATATCTCCAGTATAAACACTGACTATCTTTCAACCTTATTAAATCGTATCCATACCGATTAATCATAGATTTTACGTAAACGCTATACATTGAAATACATTTAAATACAATTACAATAAACTTTTTATTCAATCTTGTACACTGACCCAAAAATACTAGTAATCATCTATCTACTCGATTAACTTACCAAGCCAAGTTATATGTTACTTACACCTTGCGAAATATTTCTTTTTATTAAATCAACCGTAAATCTGCAAGTCTTTAAGTATTTCATATTGTTACAAACATTATGCAGTAACGTAATTACTTCGTCAATAGGCCAATAGCGTTAATATTACCGAATGTTAAAGAAAATACTCAAATATTGTTACGTGTGATAGTTACGTAAGTTAAATAACCAATCAATAACCCAAATTGATAAAAATAATTGGTATATGCGATCTAGGTGGTCCTAACAGATCCTAATATGACGTTGAATTTAATTGCATATGATATCCAATGATTGTTTGTTAGAAATGTAATAAGATCCTTACCAACCAAGGCGAAGTATCGCTTCAATTAGCTAGAAAATGTAGAGTGATGAACTGATGACGCTTCAACACGTGTGGTAGTCATGTTTCACGTTCTGTCCTACACTATGATAATGTGTAGCAATACATATTTTAAAAGTCAAACTTATTAACCGACATCCAAAAATGAAGGGTATCAATTCTAATGTATTTTGGCTAATTTCACTTAATGATAACTTATTACCTCTTCCACTCGTAAAGTTAAATTTTTGCACAACTAATTCATTACTTTTTACTAAAAAAGATGACGAAATACTTTGTTATTAAATATTCAGTTTACCTAGAAAAGTTTAGAACACTGTGTAATATATTCCGAAAAAAAAATGACAACAAATTGTAAGAAAAAATTAACTGGAAAGACTTTAAATAGTAAAATGCACTATAGTTATTACCTTTTGAAAATTGGTGATATTTTGTTTGCCAAAAAAAAACTCAATTTAATAACAAATGTTTGTTTAAAAAAAAAAACTAAAAGAAAATTACTGAATACCTATCAATTTTTAAATAAAATTTGTATTAATCTGATAAAATTTCTGAAAAAATCGAAATTAAATGTAGATTATGACGTTGCATATTTAATTTATCAGTTTTAATATAAAGTTAATTTAAAGTTCGGCTAAAATGTAAGAATTTAGAAATTATATAAGTAAATTATGTACCAAAATCAAAATCAAATTCAATTAGTATGTAACTCTTTTAAATAAACAGGAAAAACTTGATAATAAAGAAATCCTGGAATTGTGTTTGCAACTTATCGACTGCTATAATATGCTTTAAAATGCTAAACTATACAACAAAAACAAAACAATACCATATTACGTAACATTATTCTTGTGATGCAGGAATCGAACCCGCAATTGTTAGATACTACTTATTTGTGTTATATTTACCTAATTATAATTATTTTGTATGTGCCAAAATAATTTTATATTTAAAATGTAGCAATAACGCTTGATAATATTAGTGCAAGTGAACGTTGCTGTATGAAAAACATTCAAATTGATGAAAGTAAATAGTTATGAATGAGAAAGTTTTTAGTAATCAAGTTAATTCGGTGAAAATATTGACTTTAGTAAGTAATCAGAATCATTTGAAAATATAATAATATCTATTTATAATAATGATTTGATGATGCTAAAAATAGATTCAACACATTCCTAATCAATGTAAGGTGAGTAGCTAAATCAGGAGCTTACTAGTAACTCACGTTCTGCTGATTTGCAAATTCTTGTATTCAACAAGCACGACAGTGAATGTGTTACAAATAGATACTGAGCTAATTTTAGAATATCAACTTTTAAAATGCAATTTAAATGAAGTAGTTAATGTAATCAAATAAAGTTTTCCTAGTTAAAATGAGGCTGTAAATAAAATATTACTGGCGAAATAATAAAATTTACGTTCATATCAAAACAAAAATATTCAAACTGTTTCAATTCCTGTTAGCAACAAATATAAGTAAATAAATATTTACCTAATTTTTTATCTTTAATTCCTCATATTATATTTTTTAAATTTTTGGAAACTAACCACCTTGTTAGAAATATCTTCAATATTTTGTAGTATTTTGCTTTAATTTATTTATGTGTATGTCGTCAGCAACCGTTATAATATGCTATGCATTCTAAAATTATTAATTTGATTATAAATTTAGATATATCTTATTTACTTATATGATCTTAACTAATTATGACTATAAATCTTCCACAAAAATATCGATATAAGACATAGTTTTTCTTTAAAAAAATTTGTATTACACCTTATTTGGATATTTAGACTAACAGACATGTCCTCAGAAAAAAAAAAACATTATAAATATATTAGTCTGCATCTAATTACTTAGAAACAACATTATTAATTTGAAAGTATACTAAATTGGTAAATCACAATAAATTATGACTTACTTAACGATCAAATCTTCATAATTTAAAAATAAATTATGTTACCCTGGAATGATGTCTTCCTTTCTGCTAGTGTTCTTCTTCGAATGATATTTAATTTTAAGAGAATTTAAGAGGACAAGAGGACTTTTCTACTTGGGGACGTTGTTCAAGGGGACTGACGAACTGTTAGCTCGGGGCCTCATCACGTTCAGGTTCTCCCGGCTGCGACCTCTTCCGACTCGAACTACTCCCGGCACCCTGCTTACTACTGTTAAAACCCATTGGACTCCAACATCTCCCGGCGCCCAGCACAAATTTTTAGCACAACATTTTCTTTTGTTCCAACTTGTCTTCAAGTCTTCTTCGTATATAGTATCTTGATTTAAAAACTTTATCACGGCATTTAAGTATAGTTCGATATTTTTATAGAAGATAATTAACTGTTTTTTTTTAATTTTTAGTCTATTTTTGTGCACTTTTAATTTTAAACTCTTATAATATTTATAAATTTTTATTTGTTAATTTTTCCTTTTTGTAACTTTTCCTGACCATCTGCTCAGCACTGCCAATAGGCAGCACTGGCAGGGTCGCCATGCAATGGTGGGCGTTGGGAGAGCTTAAAATGATAAGACTGACTGCGATCTAAAAGTCTAAAGACTCGTTTAATAACATTACATGCGCTTAAATACTATGGGAGGAATTGAGTGTGCGTGTAAACAGATATAGGTGTTGCGCACACTACAGTATTGGTGGCGTCATAAAAGATGTTTTTAAGAATTTGAATGCCTTCTGACATTCTTCAGACCATACAAATGGTTGGTTTTTCCTACACAATCGGTTCAGTGGCATTGTTATTTCAGCAAATGACGGCACGAATTTTCGATAGTAATTACAGAAGGCCACAAATCGCTTAACATCATCTACGTTTTTGGGTATGGGATAAAGTTCTAACACTCTTGTTTTTTGTGGATCAGGTAAAACACCTTCTGCAGAAACAAGGTGACCAAAATATAGTATTTCCTTTTTCAAAAACTGACACTTATCAGGATTTAACTTTAAATTAACTTTTCTGAGTCTTTCAAGGACATCGACTAAATTTCTTTTGTGGATTTCCAAATTTCGGCCAAATATTATCAAATCATCTAAATATAGGAAACATTTGTCGTACGTCAGACCAGACATAGCTATTGACATGACTCTACTGAAATTACTACAAGAAGTTTTAAGTCCCATCGGTAAACGTTTTAACTGATACTGACCGGTGCTCGTACTGAAGGCAGTGTACTTGCGACTCTCTGGGGACAAGCTGATAGTAGCCTTGATTTAAATCAAGATGGCTAAAATAGATGGAGCCTGATAGCGAATCTAATATATCGGTGATCTTTGGTAGCGGAAATTTATCATCAACTATAACTTCATTTAATTTTCTGAAATCAACTACCAAACGCCACTTTTTCAAACCTTCTGATTTTTTAGGGACTAATAGCACTGGGATAGACCATTCGCTAAGTGACTCCTCTATTATGCCATCTTCTAACATTTGTTTGATCTGTCTATCTATTTCTGGTTTTAAAGATTGTGGTAATCGATAAGGTTTAACATAAATAGGATTTACATTTGGTTTTACTGTTATGGATTGTTGATACACATTTGTTGTAGTTAACTTGTCTCCAGGTAGGAAGAAAACATCTCTTCCCTGCCGGGGTCCTCGGTTTGTCGTACCGGGGGGGCTTAGTAGGCCCTGTCATGGCAGGGCTGAAGCGAAGAAGGACCCCGAGGTGAGCCGCGACTGCACGACTTGCATCCGGGCAGTTGCGGCGGTCCGGCCGTATACAGGCCCCTTGCGACCGGACCAGGGTTGCCGAGGAAGAGGAGGAGCTGAGTGTTGTCGTTGCTCGCCTCCCTATCCTCGGCAACCCGACAGGGGCGCGCTGGGTCGCGTCGTGGTGGGTCGCAGAGGGATCGAGCGTCTCGACGCTCTCCCTTTGCGACGACAGGGCTCTGCCCTCAATTTGGGTCGCCGGGCGGAAGGCGGCCCCTTTGGCGAGACGCTCTCCGCGTGCCCCTCTGACTCAGCAGAAGGCACAGCGTGAGAGTGGGCCCACGACGCCGGTCACGGGGATGATCGGCGTCTGAATCCTGGGCGGAGTGGTTGAGACATGCTGGGTGGTCTGGCATGTCTCGACGCGCGCGTGTGCTCGGTGTTGTGCATCCCACGACTGTGTCGTGGGCTGCACAGCATCGACCGCCGCCGCGCGAGGTGGGCCGCGTAGCGCGGCAAGCGCACTACCGGAGGAGCTGTCGTATAGTCCCGACAGTGGGGATACAGGCTCCTCCGGAACTGCGCCGCTAGAGGCCACCTTGGGGTTTAGTCGGTTCGAGTCCGACACACCGCCCTCTGGATTCCCGTCCGGAGGGTGACGGCTCGTGGGAGTTCCCCAAGTAAAAAAAAAAAAAAAAAAGGAAGAAAACATCTGAATATTTAGAACAAATAACTTCAATTGACTGTTTTTCTTCGGAGTTCAAATGATTTAGTTTTAAAAAATTTAGCAAACTTTCTGCTCTATTAACATTAGCTTTAGTTTTTGAAAAATAACACGCCTCGTATTCACTAAGAAGATTTACTTCTGGCAAAAATTTATTTAACTTGACTTCTTCTTCTCTTAAGTTAAGTATTTTAATAGGAATTCTACCGTTTTTAGGCTTTACTATAGCTGCAGCTAAATAAACATCTTTTTCAATCTCTCTCGCGCAAACAACACAGTCTTCATTTATACCTTTATCTATATAAACATAATGTATAGTTTCACATCGTGCAGGTAAAGTAAGGAAATTATTATAATCGGGTTTGTCAAAAATTGGTACACAAAATATTATATCATTGTAGTTAATAGATAATGTATTGCTAGCCAAATCGATGTTACATTTATAACTTGAAAGAAAATCTAGTCCTAAAATTCCGCTCGCTTCTAATGGTAAATTTGAAAAAATATGAAAATCATGCAAAAAATTATCATAATTTTCTAAAGTCAGTCTTGGGACACTCTTGTATTCTGAACATTATTTTCTGACGTCTGTTGTGCCGAAAATATGTTCCGTGTATTACCACGCCAATTACCACGACGGCTATTCCTGTATATGAATCATCCGCGGCTGTTATTTTGTAAAGGTCTGCCGGAACCGTGATTATAATTATTATTATACGAAGAGTTATACCGATTATAAGAGTTATGTCGATTATGAGAAAAAGAGCCCCGTGTCCTTGAAAACCTTTGTCCAGGTGAAGGTTGGTACTTACCTCGTCCTCCTCTCCTTGAAAACTGCATAATACCTGCTGACGTGGAGGGTACCGCAACCTCCTCATCCTTAGCTGCTTGGATAGCGTCTTTCAAGCTGCTGTAGTTGCGCGCGGCCACAATGGTGCTAAGCCTTGAATTATGTAATCCATCTGAAAAAACCTTTATAGCAGTCTTCTCGTTCAGCGGTTTCAAAACAGAGTACCGCGAGGAATCTCCTTCCGCTTGTGTTATGGTTAATTCGGAAAAAAGTTTTTCAATTTCAGTTCCAAATTCATCAATGGATCTCCAGCTTTGCTTAATGTTTTGGAGCCGAGATTGCAAGGTTGTGAATGATTTAGTGGGTAATAAGTGTTTTCGTATGTCTTTTATCAAATCACCCACCGATAAATAATTTTGGGATAAACGTAATTTTGCATTTTCTGTAAGACGACTTTTTAAAACAAATTTTATCAAAAAACTATTTCCTGGACCATCTAACATCTCATTATACATTTCCACAGCATCAATCAATCGTTTGACCGTGGTTTCCTTGCCATCCAAAACCGGAATTAAATTACACGCAGTTCGTATGTCAAATTCCATGATTTCAGTTTTAATTTCACTTGGCGAAGAACATAAATTAGATATATCTAAAAATAAACTTTGGATATCGTCATAAAGTTTGATTACTGACGTCACAAATCCACTTTTATCGTCAAGTTTTACACTAGTCAATAATAATTGGGCCTTTTTTTGCAGAATATCAGCTTCATTTAACTTATTTGAAGCTGTAGAACCTTTGTATCTACTTTTACCCTTTTTTATTAAATATTTGCGTATTCGTTGCAATTCATTATAAATCTCAATAAAATTATCAGCCATAATCTAAAATAAAAGAACAAAGAATCACCCATATCTATTTAGATTAGATACCTTAATTGAACTTTGTTAGAATTCTACTAAAGTCAACCCAATAAGGAAAGTTATGCAAAAACATACCTTTTGCGTCCGCATGTATCGAGTTCGGTGAGTCGCGATGCTCGTTACAAGACTTGTTAGATAAATCTCTAAACCAAAAACTTAATTTAACACTTCAAGAAAAGTATTTCATAATATTTGTCTTTAATTTTAATGCAACTAGATAGTTAAGTAAATAATCAGATATTTTTATGTAAAAAATTATAAGTAGTAAAGTTTCGAAAATAACTTTCAAAGTACGGACGAACAAAATTACGAAAGGAAAATTACGTTTTATCAATTAATGTCTCTAAAAATGTCTTTATTTAAAATTTCATTTTAATACCTCATTGTTAAACTTCGATTTCACTAGTCCCGTAAAAGTTTTTTTTTTTTGTTTTTCACGTTTCACTCTGACATATTTCACTAAATCGTATTTTACACTTTTTCACGAAACACTTTTTCCCGCGTAGTAGGAGAACTAAACCGGCATATCGCCCGGAACTTGGCGCTTATTGAAGTATATTGTAGCTTCTCGTCGTCGTAAAGAACGACGGCTCATCTGTCGCTCCGTCCAATTTTTGTGCATCCTCTTGTAAAAAAAACAAAAGGCATAGCTTGCTCCCGCCAAAGTGATGATGGCTATAATTGTAAGGAGTATATTCGTAGTGCTCACACTAGAATAACCCTGTTCTGAAGTGGCACTATTTTTCCCATCTCCGGCTGCGTTTTGGGCAATGATAGTTTCTTCTTTGGTTTGTTGACCGCCCATATTGAACCGTAACGCGAAAAGATATTTGAGGGAAAACGGTTTCGGTTTTTACTTTTACTAAATAAAACGTGCACTCGATATCTCGCTAAGTTGTTCGAGCGACTGCTACTGCGGCGGCTAAGACCATTTATTCGTCTTAGAGACGATCAGTTCGGCTTCCGCAGCGGCCATTCTACAACGCTCCAACTGACGAGGGTTATCCACTTCCTGGCGAGCGCAACAAACCGGGGACACCGACCCGTCGGAGTTTTTCTCGATATAGAGAAAGCCTTCGACAGGGTTTGGCACCCTGGCTTGCTGTATAAGCTCATCCATCTCAACCCCCCTCCACCCCCGGCCATCATCCATCTCATTCACTCCTTCCTGAGCGGTCGCTCCTTTCACGTGTGTGTAGAGAACGCCATATCTCAACCCGCACCGATCCGGGCAGGGGTGCCCCAGGGAAGCTGCCTCAGCCCCCTACTATACGCCGCCTACACAGACGACATGCCGTCACCGAGAGGGCCGTCGGAATGCGAAGAGCGGGGCGTAATGCTCGCTCTTTTCGCCGACGATAGCGCGTATTTCGCGTCCTCGAGGACGCTCGGCCTAGCGCTGGATAGGCTGCAGACGGTGCTGGATGCGCTCCCGGATTGGCTCGATAAGTGGCGTATGGCCGTCAACGTGGGGAAGACGACCGCGCTATCTATCGCGACCAGGAGAGCGCCCGGCCCTCCACTCCGTCTCCGGGGACAGGAGATCGAGTGGGGGACGACTGTCACCTATCTAGGGTGTCGAATAGACAGGTCGCTGCGCATGGTACCCCAGGCGACGCACGCCATTAATATGGCGAAGGCGGCCCGGGCGGTGCTGCGGCCTGTCTTAACGTCAAGACTACCTGTGCCAACAAAACTAGCCATATACAAGACCTACATTAGAAGTCGAATTACATACGCCATGCCGGCCTGGTATGGACTATGTAATAAGGCGACTAAAAAGCGACTTCAGGCACTGTTGTCCCCCGTGATGATGCGGAGGGCGATGGTTTGTTAACCATCGCCCTCCGCATCATCACGGGGGCGGGACGCTACGTCCGCAATGACGTCATCGCCCGCGACCTGAAGATGCAGTCGATAGAGGACTTTGTGGTACTGTCCGCGCGTCGAATGTACGACCGCGCGGATAACGGGCCACACAAGCACCTCGTTAATATCGCGCCGCTTCATGCTCGGCCGCCTGACCCATTGGGACGCGCACCCCGCGAACTCATCCTCTCCGGGGATGAGGAGGGCAATGTGGGCACGCAACTCACTACACAGGTTGCACCCTCCCAAACACACCGCACACCAACACCCCCACCCACACATGTACACGACGCACATACACCCGATACACAGTTACTCACCGCACAAATTCACCCATGCGCCTCGACTGCGCTGCTCCCCGCCAACCCAGTCGACCCCTTCCACCCCATCCCCAATCCTACCCCTAACCCCCGTCCCCGTCCCCGCTTCAGGGTCGTAAGCGGGAACCCCAGGACCTGTTTGCTGAGCTCGCACCACGACCAATGCGCAGCGACACATGCCCTGACAGACAGACGGACGGGAATTAGGACAGACAGACACGACCGACGTGAAAATTGTAACAAATAACATGCCCCCCCCGGCAGACTGACCGACTTCCTCCCCTTTGCGCCGCACCTGTAAGCCGCACCCGTTCGCTGGCAGACTCACTGGGCTTCCCCAAAGGGTTCCACCCGGTGGGTCCGACCGCGCCGAGGGTGCGCCGGATAGCGCAAGGGGAGGACTCTGCCAGCCGAGAGGCCCAGACTACCCCGAGCTCGGGAGGAGACGCCCGGGCAATAGCGGTGGGCGTTTAATGAACGAACGGTTTTATTAAACCGTTTATTAGGCATCAACCGATAAACTAGTTTATGGTCTACAGATAAACTGGTTTATGCGTGAACGATTGCCAGCTTGCTGCCCGAACGGAACAACCGAGCGACTCGCGACGCAACGAACGGGCGGGCAGCGAGCAATACGTCTTGACAACATTATGTAATAATAACACTCGTTGAGTGGGCGGTGTTTTAATAATATTAACTTTAAAATAAGCGTACTAAGATACAAATCTAATTCCATTCTAATGAATGAAGGTTTGAACTTTGACATGACGTGATAATCAAACAGTCTTGTTTGGGATGCGGTTTGCGAAGGTCAGTAGGTCAAGGTGAAATGATAATGATATGCAATCTGCATCTTACTTGTTGATTTCCTAATTTCCTTTGTTGGTGTTATAATATAATAGTTGTTAATTGGACTGGCAGGACGATTTGGTGAAAGAAAAGTGTAAATAAATAGTGTGTAGTGTAGAGTAGAGAAGTATTGTACTTACTGTATATAATATTACTGTGTCGAGTTGTAGAGTAGGTGTGTATATTCGTGTAAATAAAACTTAACTTTGGACGTTTGATTGAGTGAAAATTAGTTATAGGTACATTTTAATTATGTCGGTGGTACGTAAAAAATCCAGTATTATTTGGCACCACTTTGAAAAAGATAATCAAACCGGGAAAGCTACGTGTAATGAATGCCACGATGTCTTAAGCTATAAGTCATCGACCGCCAATTTAAAAAGCCATTTAAGGCGGAAACATCCTGCAGTTTATTTGACGGTGTTCGGAAGTGATGACCAATCCGGGCATACATCACAACGAACTCGTACTCATAATGAATCGCAAGGCGAACCAACTGAACCAAGTACTTCTTTAAGTTCGAAAAAACGTCCGCCGTTAGAACCGCCCCTGCCACAAACCAAAAGGCAAAAAGTTATGGACGCATTTATAAGTAAAAAAAATAGTGTTGAACAGAAAGCACAAATTGACAAGGATTTACTTGATTTATGCATAGATTCATTCCACCCTTTTTTCAATAGTGGAAGAAAGAGCATTTAAGAAATTCTGTAGATGGATTCCCGGTTGTAAATTGCCAGCCAGGAAAACGTTGTCCGAGTCATTGTTACAGGAATGCATAAAAAAGTAGAGACGGATATTATGACTCGAGTAGCTCAAGAAGTGCAAACCATTTGCATTACTACTGACCTATGGAGGTCAAGAGTGACTTAAAGTTACATTGCTGTCACGGGTCATTACCTAACTTAAGAATTAGAATTCAAAACCGTTTTGTTAGGTTGCTGCCATTTTTCTGGGAGCCACACAGCGTCCAACATTGCATCCGAGTTAGAAAGAATTCTCTTGAAATGGAATTTGAAAGAAAAGGTAAATTTTGCTGTTACTGACAATGCCGCTAATATGTTAAAAGCAATAAAGGAACACCTCGAAATAAAACATTTTGGTTCTTTTGCGCATACGCTAAATTTATTAGTGGATGATGCACTTAAATTGCTAGAAGATTTGATAAATAAAATTAAAAAAATTGTAGCGCATTACAAAAGAAGTACATTATCTTCGGAGAAACTTGCAAAATATCAAATACAACAAAATCAACAACCGAAGCGTCTTATCCAACAAGTCGAAACACGATGGAATCCCGTGTTTTACATGGTCGAAAGAATGGTCGAGTTGCAAGAAGCAGTGCGGTTAACATTAGCACTTGTTGACAAAGACTTACCCCATCTTTTGAGTGAAGAGTGGACTATTTGTGCTCAGCTTTGCCAAGTTTTACGCCCAACTGAGGAAAGAGCAATGAGTGGACAACAATATTTAACAGGCAGTTCAGATTGTTATGGTACGCTGCCTAAAAGAATAATGCAAAATAATGATCGAGAAAGCTGAATTTACGGAGCAGGTACAAGACATAGCTTTACTACTGATGTGGAACATAGTGGTTCACTAGCCCTGAATACCTTCCTAGACCCTCGTTTTAAAATGCAAGCGTTTCATATGCAAATGAAGCTGCCAAAACGAAAGAAAAAGTGAGGAGACTAGTAGCTGCATGTATTACTGAAAAAGACCGTACATAGCCACGTCAACGTCTACTATTAATAATAAAGAACCAAAAAAAGATGGTTGCAGCGCTTGGGACATATTTGACAACTTAATTCAGCAAAATACATCTAGTGGTATAACACCTTTAGCTAAGGCGATAAAAGAAGTCGATAAAGTCAAAGTCAAAGTCAAAATATTCTTTATTTATATAGGTTTCAAGGAAACACTTATAAATCGTCAAATACAGGTAAAGCCACAGCTATATGATTCTACCACCGGTTCGGAATGTTGTATCTACCGAGAAGAATTCGGCAAGAAACTCGGTAGTTACTCTTTTCAATACAATTTATACAAGGTGTATGAATCATAATTAACTTTGAACCACGTTTTAGTGTGGGCCTGTTGTAGAGTATCAAAATAAAAAAAACATAAATTACAACCAAAAACTTGACCAGACCAGAGCAGACCAGTCCCCAAGGGCGGCACCTGTTCCCAAGCATGACGTATGTGGGGCATTTCACGTGAAACGGGCAGTGAAAAAAATGTCAGGTTTCGGATTTTGTTTATAATTGGGTTAATTGGTCTTATATGTGACTTGAATAAAACCACAAAGTAACTTTTTTTTTTTTTTGCTTATATACAGATTTACGCCGCTTCAAAGAATTGGAAAAAAATTTGCAATGGATTTTTCGATATCTTTTTATGCAGTCAATCAAATGGATAAAATAATGACTAAGTAGTGTTTATTGGAGACAAATAATTGTTTTTCTTTAGTAATTATAAAATTTTAAAATTTGATTTTTTGTTCACATAGTAAACCGGAAGTGAATTTTTAAAATCTTTTTTTTCTAATACCGGCAAATTTTTTTATTTATTTTTTTTACTTAAAAATATAGCTTATATTATGGAAATATTATGTAAAAAATAAAATTGATGGTGTCTTTGCTTGTTTTGAAGATACATCAACTAAAGTACGACGATGCGGCACGACCCGCTGTACTGAGCGGTTTCTTAGTGTGGGTATCTTACTCCGCAACGAAAGAAAATGAGGCAACATAGATTTTAAGCCGAGTACTCACTAATATCTTAAATAAAATACCTACCTATAAACTTTCTAACCCTCATTATATATTTGAATTAGTAAACTCACATTTGAAAGTACGAGATCCGTCTGTAGAATTAGTGCACTTATCGGGTATTTGTGATAAAAAATGATTTTTAAATTTTTTACGCATATTTATGGTTAGGATAATATTTATCTACCAGGTTACCTATCAAAATGTGGCCTCTAGTATTTTTAATGAAATTATTGTTATTTGATTTTTGGGAAACGATTTAATTCACTTGTTTTTTTTCAATCAAAATATCGTCCACTTTACAGCAATATATACAGGGTTATTGGAAATACGTAGCGACCCCTTTACGGGGAGATAGTAGTGATCATTAGTTATCAAATCGCGCACAGTTCGATAGGGCAACAATGTACCGATTTCGAAAAAGAAATGCTTCTTTTTTTCAAGACAAGTGACCCCTACTTAAAAATAGACTTAAATTGGTTTACAGTGAATAACCTACAGCTTAATGCAAAAAAAAACAAAATCTGTGAATTTTGTTCTTCCAAACGTAAGACAAGTAGACGTAAGCCTAAAGTTGGAGGGTGACATATTGGAATTAGTCGAATCGACCGTCTTTTTAGGTATTAATCTAGACTCAAAGCTGCAGTGGAATTATCAGATTTCTATTCTTGCCCGAAAGCTTAGTTCAGCTGTTTTTGCGATTAAGAGAATTAGACAACTTACAGACGTTGCAACATCTCGTCTGGTCTATTTCAGTTACTTTCATAGCATCATGTCTTACGGTATTCTTCTTTGGGGAAAGGCAGCAAAAATCCAGACTATCTTTCTTCTTCAAAAACGAGCTATTAGGTCTATCTACAATCTAAACACTCGAGACTCTCTTAGGGAGTTATTCAAGCAAATTGTGATTTTCACCGTTGCCTCACAGTACATATATAGCTGCATCTTATACTGGAGGACTTTTTTTACCGTCAGGAAAATTTACGTGTGAGATAGCTAAATTATATAGATGACGATAGCATGATCACTTAAAAAAAAAATTTTTTTTTTAATTTTTTTAATAGATAACCTATCCTCGTAACCATCTAATTCTAACTTAATTTTGACTAACATAACATTTAAAAAACGAATATTGGAAAAAAGATAATAAAAATACGAAAGCACCAAAACTCAAACGCATATTCACCCTACTCCGAATGCGCTAAACATCAATGAATTCGCTCGTGTTTATCTATTTCTTTGTTGCGCAGCGCACACTTATTATTATTACTGATTTCAACCCCGCGCGCCCCCGCACGCGCCAGCGCCGACCAGGCGGCCCCTTTGACCTCTCTTCAGTCACTCACCTGTCGTGCCTTGTGATATACGCGTGACCGTGTCGGAAGTACCTATCGTTCGCTCGCCGTAATTACGTAGATGTACGTTATAAAAACTTACGAATATTCAAATGTGGAATACCTAGCAATGGTTAGGTGTTATATTCAGTGTAGTGAAAGTGTAGAAGCAACGCGACGAATGTACGCAGAACTGAGCCATCTACAATCTTTGCGGAACAGTGGTATTTTGGCTCCGCAGATTGTCAAATCTGCATCCGCACCATTTTACACGTGTACAGGCTTTACACGCCGCTGATCCCGGACCCCGCATGGAGTTTTGTCGCTGGCTAACCTAACCTATGGAGCGACGAATCCATTTTTACCCGTGTGGGCATTTAGTATGTTCATAATGAACACTGGTGGAGCTTCCGAAACCCACATAAAATAAAAGAAGACTCGCACCAAATCAAGTTCAGTGTCAATATGTGGGCTGCGATAATCCACGATCGTATTATTGGGCCGGTCTGGATTTAAGGACGATTGACAGGTGCTACATACCAACAGATGATTCAATCGGTCATTGACCCTCTGTTAGATGACGTTACCCTGACTTATTTACGAGGCCTCTACTTTCAACACGACGGTTGTTCTGCCCATTACGAACGATCTGACCGCCAGTATTTGGATGCTGTTTTCCCTGATAGGTGGATAGGCCTTGACCTGTGAACTGGCCCGCGCGTTTACGGGACTTAACGCCGCTAGATTTTTATTTGTGGGCCGAGTTGAAGCAGCTAGTGTACACTGAGGAAGCACAAAGTGTTAATAACTACAAAACAGCGAATAATAGACGCTTTCGATATTATAAAAAGTGATAGAGACACTCTTCGCAGTTTAACAAACAATTTGCAACGACGTGCTAGTTTGTGTTTGGAAAGAAACGGAGAACATTTTGAACAACTGTTAAAATATCGTTAAAAGGTAAGTTTTAATTAGTAATGTAAATACCTACAATCAGTGTGATTTGTAAATAAGTTGATTCCAATCTTTAAGTACGCCTCAATCCATTCCAATACAGCGTGTTGTAAATAAGTTAATAAGTCGTATGTAGGTACTAATTTCTTTTAACTTAACAAAATGTAGGTAACAAAATGTAACCTACTGCATCTTTGGCGGTCCTAAGTCCGTAAAAGTATGAAGGAAGGATTGAAATTTACTTTAAATTTATCCTATGAATAACACGAAAAAAAATTGCGATTTTTTGTCACGCTGGTTTTTTTTTGCAAGGATTCAAAATGAACGACATTTAATTCATTCAGGCACACGCGGGGCGGGCAGCGGCCACGCGTCCCCCGCGCCGCGCTACCGCTACCATTTTACTACATACATTAGTGCATGCGTATTATTTGTAGGAAAATAATACGCATGCACTAATGTATTTCAAATTCATGATTTTTTTTGGATATTCCAAAATTTATAAAATCATTTGTATTTTATAAACACACTCATGTATAGAAATGGTTTTAGGTACACATTACACAGTTCTTTTTTCCTGACGGTAAAAAAAGTCATCCAGTATGTGCATCAAAACATCAATTTGTTTACTAAAAAATGTGATGTGCATAATAAAAATACAAGAAATAAGTTTAAGATAGCAAAACCACGTTTCAGACTTCAAAAGTTGTCACGTAGCTTTATGGGACAAAGTATAAATTACTATAATAAATTCCCGCAAGTATCATAACACTGCCACTCATTCAGTTCAAACAGTACATTAAAAATACCTTACTACAAAAAGGTTATTATACTACTGACGATTATCTGAACGATAAGACAGCTTGGGTAAATGAATCTCCTTTGGGATCCAATGTAAAATCTTTAATAGGGTAGTCTGAATCTTGTACACCTTATCCTATGGTTAGTGGCTGATGTTGGATATTTGTGACCTTTTTTATTTTTAGTTTTTTAATTAATTGCTGAGATAACCTGAGTAGTCATGCTCACTTAATTGCCTCTGGGGTGGTGGCGTTATGTGGCGGGGCGTTACATTCCCTCTGATATGGTTGAGTGAAACGATGGCTGACACATACGTCATGCTTGTGCACAGGTGCCACCTTTGGGGGCTGGTCTGCTCTGGTTAATCTTACACTTTTATTGTAAGTAATAATATTATGTCATCTCCCACAGTCATTGATTGTATGATTTGGTTTAAGTGTATATTACTCATGTATATTTTGACGCTGAAAAGAGTAACTACCGAGTTTCTTGCCGGTTTCTTCTCGGTAGAACAAGCATTCCGAACCGGTGGTAGATTCACATTGTAGATTCATTTTGTAAAATTGACGATTTATAAGTGCTTTTTTTAAAGCCAACATGAATAAAGAAATTTTGAATTGAATTGAATTGACTGTAAGAAAAAATTACATATTCAACTGTAGCTTTTGGTGTTTTTAGTTTTCTAACACTTATGTAATTTTTTTTAAAGTTCATTTTTAAGTAGCGTGACCCACTTTTCTTGAAAAAAAAAAAAAGGATTTTTTTTTCGAAATCGGTACATTGTTGCCCTATCAAACTGAGGGCGATTTGATAGCTAATGGTCACTACTATCTCCCCGTAAAGGGGTCGCTACGTATTTCCAATAACCCTGTATATATTGCTGTAAAGTGGACGATATTTTGTTTAAAAAAAACAAGTGAATGAAATCGTTTCCCAAAAATCAAATAACAATAATTTCATTAAAATTACTAGCGGCCACATTTTGATAGGTAACCTGGTAGATAAATATTATCCTAACCATAAATATGCGTAAAAAATGTAAAAATCATTTTTTACCACAAATACCCGATAAGTGCACTAATTCTACAGACGGATCTCGTACTTTCAAATGTTAGTTTACTAATCCAAATATATAATGAGGGTTAGAAAGTTTATAGGTAGGTATTTTATTTAAGATATTAGTGAGTACTCGGCTTAAAATCTATGTTGCCTCATTTTCTTTCGTTGCGGAGTAAGATACCCACACGAACAAACCGCTCAGTACAGCGGGTCGTGCCGCATCGTCGTACTTTAGTTGATGTATCTTCAAAATAAGCAAAGACACCATCAATTTTATTTTTTACATAATATGTCCATAATATAAGCTATATTTTTAAGTAAAAAAAATAAATAAAAAAAATGCCGGTATTATAAAAAAAATGATTTTAAAAATTCACTTCCGGTTTACTATGTGAACAAAAAATCAAATTTAAAAATTTTATAATTACTAAAGAAAAACAATTATTTGTCTCCAATAAGCACTACTTAGTTATTATTTTATCCATTTGATTGACTGCATAAAAAGATATCGAAAAATCCATTGCAAATTTTTTTCCAATTCTTTGAAGCGGCGTAAATCTGGATATAAGCAAAAAAAAAAAAAGTTACTTTGTGGTTTTATTCAAGTCACATATAAGACCAATTAACCCAATTATAAACAAAATCCGAAACCTGACATTTTTTTCGCTGCCCGTTTCACGTGAAATGCCCCATGTGTCAGCCATCGCTTCACTCAACCATATTTTAGGGAATGTAACGACCCGCCACATAGCGCCACCACCCCAGCGACATTTTAGTGAGCATGACTACTCAGGTTAGTCAAAGAATAATAAAAAAGAATTGTAACAAGCCAACTATAGAACACAGCTCAAAGGTTTTTAAATAATGTCATATAATTAAAATTCAATAATGAATTATTATAACTGTGCTATGTCATCATTAATTTCATAAAAAGGCGAATTTAATACAAAAAAATACAATTAGAATTTTTTAAATTCAATAATAATGATTAATAATTCGTAAACCATCGGTTTTTGTCATTGAAAAAATCTTCAACCTTATAGTAACCTTTTTGCATGAAATTTTTTTTTAATGCACCGCTTAAAATTGTGCATAGGTAGGTTAACAACATCCTGTGGCAGCAAATTAAACATCTTTATACCTTGTCCCACAAATGAATTACTAATTTTACTTAACCTTAGATTTGGGAACTGTATTTGGGATATGTATTTGTCTAACGACATTCTGCCAAGAAAAAATTAAAAGGGAGAATGGAACAGCCCACTACTATGGTGGAAGAACCATCGGCACGTGTATCCCAATTTGCTGAAATTATATATAAAAAATTGCAACATAGCCGCAACATTATGTTCCATGTGAACGTATGTTCTCCAAATCTGGACTGATATTAAATCAGAGAAGAAGCAGATTATTTACAACTAAAGTAGGACAATTAATGTTCTTGAACGTAAACCTCAATCAAAATCGATTCGAGAATTACATGTAAATAATTATAAAAATTCCAATTCACCTTGTAAATATGTAAAACTGTGTGTATAGTTGATTATGTACATAAAATGAACTTTTAAATACGCCAGGCATATTCAAATGAAATAGGTATAAGTTCATATAATTTTAAATTAAATAAATATCAAATTTAATAAATAAGCCTGCCTGCCAGTCCTAAGCCTGGAAAAAATATGAAGGGAAGTTCATTTCTACCGCTTACAAACTGAACCGTCGTCGTCGCATCAATTAACATACGACAAGAACGTTGTGTAAGCAGTTTATTCTGAAAGTCGTTTAATAAACATATATGAACCACGACAGCAAAACTACTTTGTTTGACACAGTTTCTTGAACAGTTCAGTATTCTTCAAAGACGTAAACTACGACTAGTTTGAAAAAACTGTTTTTTTAACTAGTTTACGGTCAACGATTAACGGTCGCGTTTCGTTCATCGAAAAAGCGTCGACGACCCACCACTACCGGGCAATGAGCACCCCGCTCGAGGCCCGTAACCGCCCCCTAGGGGTGATGAAACCCGACGACGACCACAGAGCACATTAACAAGCGCCAGCGGAAGCGGCAGCGGGTCCACACCTAACCTATCGACATGCAATGACGACGACTCTTATTTTAACGTTAACGTACGAACACGAAAGAAACGTACTGAAGATTACGACTATAAGATATAGATTTAAGATATAAGGATTTTTAAACTTCCGATCGAACATATTGAAGTGTTTAGAAGGATTCACGAAAAACCAAAATCTACAACTAAACCATATTTGTGAAGAAATAGCTGAGATCAAGAGTGAGATTAAGTCAATCAAATCAACCACCGAAAACCTCACGGTACGTTTTGAGTAAGTAAATAAATTTTAAAAAATAACCACAATATAACTCAATAAAAAATAAAAGATAAAAGAGAACGAAATATCATGGATGAAAAATCAGCATATCTAAGTATCATCTCCGAAAACGCTCATCTCTGCTCATGAAAACCACATCCTTGAGGTTAAAGACCGTTGCGATCGAGAAAAAAAAATAATTGTGAGTATAACTGAAACAAATAATAGCAATTTTGAATCCAGGTAAAATCACGATAATGAGGAAGTTATGAAAGTGTTGATAACGATATATAAACATTGCCCATACCTATAAGAAACCTCTAGACTGGGAAAATTCACTCCTGATAAAAACCGTCCTATCAAAATTTGTTTTGATAACAATGAGAGCCCAAAATACCTCCTAAGAAATAGAGTAAAGCTGAAGTTAAATACTATAAAAATTTACGCTAATCAGACCCTGTCACAACAACAGTATTTGCACTCGCTTAAGATGGAATTAGTGAGGCGTATCGGAGATGGCGAGAAGGACCTCATAATTAAGTATGTAAAAGGAGTGCCTAAAATTGTCGTAAAAAACATTAAAAAAAACAAGCAAACATATCCACAGAAAGTGTAAGAGTAGCCGATAGGTCATGTCATCAGCTTGTAGAAAAATGTTAAAAATAAAAATAAAATAAAATGTAAATATACCATTGAATACGTCATCATTGAGATTATTTTATGCCAACCTACGTAGCATTCGAAAGGCGAGCAAATTCGAAGAAATATAGTGCATATTAAAAGCCATACCGATGATTACACACGTTTTAATATTTACCGAAACCTGGATAAACTCTGAGAACGATGCCAAACTATACCAGCTACCAAATATACATAACTACAACTACAGGAAGAACTATGGAGGTGGTGGTGTTTCTATTTACGTCCATAACAATATTAAACATGAAGTGACAGAATAACTGTTTGAAGACGGCAATCATTACTTATGGATTTACATGGAAAAAACTCTCCCTAAACATTGGAGCTATTTACAAACCAGGAGAAACTAACTTAAATAACTTTTTGGAACTATACACATCGCAACTAGAAAAACGGAAAAGATCAGAAATTTTTAGTGATTTCAATATCGACCTTCTTAAAAAAACTACCCCAGGGATCTATGTCAACCGATATCTACAGGTGGTGCAAGAATCCGGCTACGAGATAGTAAATAAGATAGCTGAAAACTACTGTAGACGGCAGAAAGAGACGGAGCATGTGTGGGAGCGAGATAGCAAGTATCCACAGCGAGAGACAAGGACAGCCTCTAGAGGGAGCGAGACAACAAGCATCCACGGCGAGGGACGAAGACAGCCTCAAGTTAGAGCGAGACGAAGTGGGAATTTCCCAAGTGTTTTTTACTCGTTTCGCTAGTCGCGAGTTGTGCACCAAATTTGTAAATAAAAATAGGCCAGGTTTTAGCAATAAATGAGTTCAGTTCAGTCCAGTATCAAGATTCGCTTTCGCTGCGCAAGATTCGATTCGGCTTTCATTTCTTCAGTGCAACGAACCCTGCCCTAGTCTACAAAGTTTTGGTCCTTCGAGCCGGATTCTGAAGAAAGTTTTGTCGGATTACTGAAGTGATTGTGCCACAGTATAGTGCACAATACAAGTGAAGTGATTGTGCCACAGTATAGTGCACAATACCAGTGAAGTGATTGTGCCACAGTATAGTGCACAATAACAGTGAAGTGTTTGTGCCACAGTATAGTGCACATAACCAGTGAAGTGTTTGTGCCAGCATAGTGAGCAAAACAGTGAAGCGTATGTACCAAGTGTATGTGCAAGTATAGTGTACATAACAAGTGAAGTGCATATACCAGTTAAGTGTATGTACCAGGGAAGTGTTGTGTGCCAGCGTAGTGTACAAGTGAGGTATCTCATCTTATCTGGCGATCTCATCTTATCTGGCCATCCATCCGCGCCATCCGGTTTTCCTGTCGCGAGTGCATCCCAGGTGTCTGTCGGGTTTGGGCTGTGTGCTCCGCATTTATGGCGTTGTAGTCCCCCAAACTCGCCATCCCCCCCAGTGCCCGTGAAGTGAAAACCGTATTCTACCCTCACTACCCACAACAACCACAACGACAGAGACGTTTAGTGCGAGTGAGACAGGTAGAAATTTACGCTCACCCTCACCTATTTTGATAAATAGGTCGAGGGTGAGCCACCGCGAGAAAGAGGAAGAGTATACCGAGTGCGCGGACTACCCACCTATACAGCGTCTATACAACCTCAATATGCAGCGAAGAGGAGCCGTTCGCCTTCGCAGCCCGGAGATGCGGGACTCTCCGATGTCCCCATCTCCCACACCATCACCAGCCTCGTCGGAGTACGGAGCAGGAGAATCACCGTGGCCGAGGACACTTCCAGCTCCGCGCAGGGGCAAGCAGCGAACCGGAGATTTCGGAGAGGGCACCCATGATGGGATGCCCACACCCGGAACCCCCAAACGTGCAAGAAGCCCGCAATCAAGTCCAACAACAATGGACTTAGAGAAACGCCAGAGGGTAGACTCCCCCAGGGTCGAGTCCCCTCAGGCCACACCAGAAGCCGTAGCCAAGATGACCAGCGCGCCAGGTGAGCAGTGGGGACCCCAGACATCGACATACGCCGCGAAAGCAGCAACACGATCCCCAACACCACCCAACACCATTCCCACGACGCAGCCGGCCCAGCCGCAGAAGTCGTCCACCGCGAAGGGGTACCCCCCCATTGTCGTGGACAGACTCCCAGGCTGGGTCCAACATTTTGCCCAGATACACGGTATCTTGGGCTACTCACCCAACGCGAGGCGCTTCCGATCCGGGGTCCGCCTCATGCTGAAGTCGGCGGGCGAATTCCGGGCCGTACAGCGGTACTTGGTCGACCTCTCAGCGACGGACAAGACAGTGCAGTGGCATTGTTATAGTCCCGTCGAGGAGCGGCCGACCAAGGTGGCTGTAATGGGCCTCCCGGCGGACACACCAACAGACGAAAACAAACAGGCACTGGAGAACCTAGGTTTTCCAGTACAACATATACGCCACATACCACCCAAGGGGGAAAGGGCAGGATGTGTCCACCACGTCGCACTCGAGCGCCTGGAGCAGGGGGAGCTATCGAGGCTTTATGCCATCGACGAGCTCCTCTATATGCCAGGAGTACGAGTGACGGCGTGGAGGGGACGCCAGGGCCCGAGCCAGTGCCATCGCTGCCAGGCATTTGGGCACTCGTCGGCAAATTGCCATCGAGTGCCGAAATGTGTTAGGTGTGCAGGTGAGCATCTGGTCGCAAACTGCACCCGCCCTCGCGACCAAGCACCTAAGTGCGCGTATTGCGGCGAGGCGAATGCTGCGAACGATCGCAGATGCGCCAAGTTCCGCAATCTGGCGCGCAAGAGCGGAGTGAAAGTCCCCCCTCCACTCCTCAAAAACCCCAAACCGACCACCACCGCCAAAAACACTACACAAACAGTGACAGCGATGGAAATACCGACGGCCGACATGCCAGAGGCAGCCCTCGGGCAAACACTGGCCCCTCCGGCCAACAACTCAATGACCACTAAGGCCAGCGCGAAAAAGCGCCGCAGGGGTAGAGGCAAGAAACCTCAACCCCCTAGCCGCCAACCAGACGCGGGAAGCGAGGTGACCGAGGCCGCCAAGCCAAAAGTCCCCTCGCAACCAATAGTAGACATCCATGCGTCAACGCCTCAACATCAACCGAAGCTTGACGAATCTACGGCTTGCCCTATCGCGATGCCGCCACCACCACCATCTGTCACAACTCACACACAGCGACAGACATTAAACACATCCAATTCCTCATTCACCCAAGTCATGGGCGACCTGGAGGAAATGATTACCAATTTGCTCATAAAGCTGTTGGCCATGCTCTCTAGGGGAGACGACCCTACAGCGACCATATGCGCCGCATTAGCGCGCATTACGGCGGGTAGGGTACTCAGACCAGGCTTGGGAACAACACAGACCATTCAATAACCTACTCATCATATACTGGAACCCGGGAGGGGTGACCAGTAAAACACAAGAGTTAAGGACACTTCCCCAAACTTATGGTCCACACATCATACTTTTGGGCGAGACCTTCTTGCATCCAAACCAGCCATTCAGACTCCCGAACTAGGGTGCGCCGGATTAGCGCGAGGGGGGACTCTTTGACTTAAAGGGAGGATACGACGCGCCCTCAAGATATAAGGCCCGGTCAGCTGTGCGAGGAGGATAAACGCATGGAAGAGTTACGTCAACAGCGGGAATTAATAACGCCCGGTACGAGGAGTTTGTTGCAACCGGCCACAGACTCGGGCGTCGCTACGACGTTGCAACTCTGCGTGCAGTCGCCATCCACGTCCAACTGACAAGGGAACCCGGAGGTCAACGTCCCTGAAATCCCATTGGAAGGAGGAAGAGTGCACGACCACACCTTGGGGCCGGTCAGCGGTACTGCAAGTACGCCGTTGGAGACTTCAGTACGCGCACCCTTGCACTTGCGCCCCCGTCCCGTCGTCACTATCGCCGCTCAAAGTGTGTCGTCTCGATCGAGCCGTGCCCAGCGAGAAGCAGCGCGCCGCCGTATTGAATATGAAGCGGAGCTGGGGCTGTTTCAATCTCAACAGCGCCTAGCTCAAATGAAAAAAGCGATGCAGCTAGCCGAATTAAACGCTGAGGAAGAGTTCGAGGACGAACAGCCACAACGACCCATTCATGATCGACAAGCTTTGGTCGAGGAATGGGTAGAGAAATCACCGTTTCAAGTGATCAAGGAAACACCGCATCGTCGTGATAAAGAAAATCAACCTCCAGCAACGGAGCAAATGCCTGCAACAGAGAGAGAACGCAGTGCATCGAGAGAACGCCGTCTACCAGGGAAGGCCATAGAAGAATTGGCAACAGCATTGCGAACTATTGCGAAGCCGCGACCTACTCCTCGCGCCTTCTACGAGTTACCGCATTTCAACGGGGACCCTGCAGAATGGCTTTTCTTCAAGAGAAGATATGAAGATTCGACTGCTATGTACGACTTTCAGCCATCCGAGAATATAACGAGAATTCAAATGGCCATTCACGGAATGGCGAAGGAATTGATTGAAGATTTGTTGCGTACTAGCACCGATCCCAACGAGTTGATCCAAGTATTAGTTCGCACGTTCGGAAACCCGCATACATTGCTACAATGTGCAATAAAGAAAATACGAAGTCTACCTAATGTCAACGATAACGACAGCGAAACGCTACGGAACTTCAGCTCAGCAGTTCGCTCATGTGTATTGACACTAAGAAACATCAAGGCTGATGGATATTTGAATAATCCTCAACTTGTGCAAAAGCTACTGGACAAGCTAACACCGTCGCAACGTACAGAATATAGTAAGTTCGCGCGCCGAGTTTCCATAGAGAAAAACCTAGACCAGCGAGTTTCGCCTACTCTGCCCATCTTAGTGGATTTCTTGGAAGAGTTGGCCGACACAGCTGCATTTGTGGTGTCTACAGACGTAAGCGGAACTCAGTCTAAGACTTACATGCCTAGAACGATGAACAAGCAAACAATAGTGCGTCCAGCAAGGATCATACACAGAGTCATGGAAGTCAGCGAACAAAAGCCTACAAGCTGCGAGTTGTGCCAAGGTGAACATAAGTTCCCCCCCGCTGGGGTCTTCGGTTTGGCGTACCGGGGGGGCTTAGTAGGCCCTGGTGCAGGACAGGGCCGAAGCTAAGAGAGACCTCGAGGTGAGCTGCGACTGCTCGGCATTTCCCACCGAGCAGTTGCGGCACGGACTAGGATTGCCGAGGAAGAGGAGGAGCTGAGTGTGTCGTTGCTCGCCTCCCTATCCTCGGCAACCCGACAGGGGCGCGCTGGGTCGCGCTGTGGTGGGTCGCAGAGGGATTGAGCGTCTCGATGCTCTCCCTCTGCGACGACAGGGCTAAGCCCTCAATCTGGGTCGCCGGGCGGAAGGCGGCCCCTTCGACGAGGCGCTCTCCGCGTGCCCCTCTGGCTTAGCAGAGGGCACAGCGACGCCGGACACGGGGATGATTGGCGTCTGAATACTGGGCGGAGTGGTTGAGACATGCTGGGTGGCCTGGCATGTCTCGACGCGCGCGCGTGCTCGGTGCTGTGCATCCGACGACTGTTGTCGTGGGCTGCACAGCATCGACCACCACCGCGCGAGGTGGGCCGCGTAGCGCAGCACGCGCATCACCGGAGGAGCAGTCGTATAGTCCCGACAGTGGGGATACAGGCTCCTCCGGGACTGCGCCGCTGGAGGCCACGTTGGGGTTTTAGTCGGTTCGAGTCCGACACACCGCCCTCTGCTTCTCCAAGTAGAGGGTGACGGCTCGTGGGAGTTTCCCCAACTTAAAAAAAAAAAAAAAAAAAAGGGACTGCACGGGCCGATGGGAAGTGCGAAAAGCTGTGTAGAGAAAGTCAACAATGTCTGTAAATTGAACGAACTTGTGAAGAAGCAGTTTGAGTTAGACTCCATTGGCATTAAGGAAGAGAAGCGAGTCAATCGCAAAGACGTTAGAGACAAAACCATCTTAGAGAACACCGCGAAGCTCACCGACGAAGGCTGGGAAATCGGACTTCTCTGGAAGAGAGACAACATCGACTTGCCCGACAACTACAAAGATGCGGAGAAAATGCTACACGGGATAGAGAGGAAAATGGATCGAAACCCTGATTTCGCTCAAGCCTATCAAGCCCAAATCAACCGTCTCCTGGAACGAAGATACGCGAAGAAGATCGATGGACCTCTCAAATCAGAAGTCATGTGGTACCTTCCTCACTTCGGCGTAACAAACGTCAACAAGCCAGGAAAGTTGAGACTGGTCTTTGATGCTGCCGCCACCTACAAGGGCACATCATAGAATGACAACTTACTGAGTGGACCAGACCTCCTCAATTCACTGCTAGCGACACTCTTCAAGTTCCGAGCGAAGCCAATAGCGATGACTCGTAAGAACATATCTTCAATGTGCAGACATTGAAGATATGTTCTTACGAGTAAAGATAGCCGAGCAAGACCAAGGAGCACAATTATTCCTGTGGAGGGGGACAGATAGACAACGGACGCCCGACACCTACGTGATGACATCCATGATATTTGGAGCCGCGTCCTCACCTACCTCTGCCATATACGTCTTGAATCGGAACGCTGAATTGTTTAAGAACACGCATTCGAGAGCGGTAGACGCCATCCAGAGAAGATATTACATGGACGACTACATTGACAGCGTCGAGGATGTAGACACAGCACTCAAACTAATTACAGAAATTACTGACATTCACCGCCACGGCAATTTCCACATAAGAGGGTGGACGACAAACGATGCTGAGTTACGCAAACTACTACCGAGCGTCGTACCGGAAAGTGTCAGTCTCTCTAAACTTGGAGGAGAGACCGAGAGGACACTAGGCCTCGTGTGGTCAACGAAGGAAGACACTCTCATGTTCGATCTATCATTTAAGAAAATACCGAAAGAGATCGCCGAAGGAAACGGAGTGCCTACCAAAAGGGAATTTCTAAGATTCATCATGAGTCTCTTCGACCCACTTGGTCTTATATGCCCACTAACGATCGCATCTCGCATTTTGATGCAGAAGATTTGGAGAGCGGGTACGCAGTGGGACGAAAGCATAAACGAAGAATGCTTTCACGATTGGAAAAGATGGTTGAGTGATCTGCAGCAGTTACGAGATTTGAAGATACCGAGATGGTACGGATTGCGTACTCGAACTGTGGAGCTTCACGTATTTGGAGACGCAAGTGAAAAAGCTTACTCTGCCGTCGCATACCTGATGGACGAAGACAAGAACGTGGTTCTCGTCTCAGGAAAAGCTCGAGTCACACCAGTGAAGATAGTGTCCATATCGAGATTGGAACTCCAAGCAGCAGTATTGGTTTGCAGACTAGCCGCTACCGTGAAACAGGACACTGACATGGAAATCACCAAGACCACGCTGTGGACAGACTCGAAGACTACACTACAGTGGATAAGATCCAACCCGCGAGAATACAAACCATTCGTCGCACATCGACTGGCCGAGATAGACAGGAAGTCTGACGTCAACAGCTGGCGCTGGGTACCAACTGAAGACAATCCAGCTGATGAAGCTACCCGCACGGGATGGATAAAGGAGAAATCCATTTGGTTCTCTGGACCTACATTCCTGAAAGAACCAGAAGAAAAATGGCCCACCGAAATAATTGAAGATCTACCCGCCGAAGCTGTCAATGAACTCCGAACCAATCAAGTACATGTGACAGCAGAAGTCTCGAAATCACTCATCGACGCATCACGGTTCTCGACGTGGACTCGCGCTGTACGCACCATGGCTCGCGTAGCAACGTGAGTTCGTAGAACTCAATTCTCGGGGGAGGTCATCAAATACGCCGAACGAAAACTATTGAAACAGTCGCAAGAGACATCTTTCGCCGCAGACGCAGCGAGCCGCAGACTTAAAGAAATTAGCAAAGGGGGAAGTCCTGCCGCCGCAAAGCCGACTGAGAAGTCTCGATCCAATGATAACTCAAGATGATCTACTGCGCGTCCGAGGAAGACTAGTGGCAGCCGATCTTCCATTTGAAGAGCGCCACCCCATCATCCTGGATGGCCGCGACCCGATCGCAGAGTTACTAGTACATCATCACCATCGAAGAGCCTTTTACGCCAACAACGAGACCGTCGTGAATCTGCTACGGGAACATTGGATCATCGGATTGCGACCTGCCGTCAAACGTGTGGCAAAAATCTTGTCAACTTTGCCGCGTTAGACGAGCACAGCCGACTCCACCGAAGATGGGTGACCTGCCGACAGGAAGAATGGCACATCACAGGCGAGCCTTCAGCCACTGTGGGATCGACTTCTTTGGTCCCATGGAGGTGACAATTGGGAGAAGACGTGAGAAGCGTTGGGGAGTAGTCCTGACCTGCTTGACCACCAGGGCTATACATCTGGAAATCGCCGCATCACTCAGCACCGACTCAGCTGTCATGGCGCTGAGACGCTTCATTGCACGTCGAGGGCAGCCAGAAGTCATCTACAGTGACCGAGGAACAAACTTCGTGGGAGCCGATCGCGAGCTGAAGACCGCCGTGAGAAATCTCAAGCCCCACCCGTTAGAAGAAGAGGTCACCACCAGAGGCATCAAGTGGAGCTTCAAATCGCCAGCACCACCACACATGGGCGGATGCTGGGAGAGACTCGTCCGCTCTACGAAAACAGCACTACGAGCTATACTTCGAGAACGAGCGCCGAAAGAAGAGGTCCTGCACACTCTATTGACGGAAGTTAAAGCCATCATAAACAGCCGCCCGCTAACTCATGCGGCTGTCGATCCTAAGGACCCAGTAGCCCTTACTCCAAACCACCTGCTATTGGGGACGATATTAGGACTATTGACGATGATTTTCGAGCTGCAGCCCTCAACAAGGGGGTGGAATGTAGACGGCAGAAAGAGACGGAGCATGTGTGGGAGCGAGATAGCAAGTATCCACAGCGAGAGACAAGGACCGCCTCTAGAGGGAGCGAGACAACAAGCATCCACGGCGAGGGACGAAGACAGCCTCAAGTTAGAGCGAGACGAAGTGGGAATTTCCCAAGTGTTTTTTACTCGTTTCGCTAATCGCGAGTTGTGCACCAAATTTGTAAATAAAAATAGGCCAGGTTTTAGCAATAAATGAGTTCAGTTCTCAGGCCATCCGCGCCGTCCGGTTTTTGCGTGTCGCGAGTGCATCACAGGTGTCTGTCGGGTTTGGGCTGTGTGCTCCGCTTTTATAGCGTTGAAGTCCCCCAAACTCGCCACCCCCCCCCCCAGTGCCCGCGAAGTAAAAATCGTAGTCTACCCTCACTTCGCACAACATCCGCAACGACAGAGACGTTTTAAGTGCGAGTGGGACAGGTAGAAATTTACGCTCACCCTCACCTATTTTGATAAATAGGTCGAGGGTGAGCCACCGCGAGAAAGAGAAGAGCATACCGAGTGCGCGGACTACCCACCCATACGTCGGTACAACTTCAACCCCAATATGCAGCGAAGAGGAGCTGCTCCCCGTCGCAGCCCAGAGATGCGGGACTCCCCGATGTCCCCATCGCCCACACCATCACCGGCCTCGTCGGAGTACGGGGCAGGAGAATCGCCGTGGCCGAGGCCACTCCCAGCTCCGCGCAGGGGCATGCAGCGAGCAGGAGATTTCGGAGAGGGCACCCATGATGGGATGCCCACACCCGGAACCCCCAAACGCGCAAGAAGCCCACAATCAAGCCCAACTACATTGAACTTAGAGAAACGCCAGAGGGTAGACTCCCCTAGGGTCGAGTCCCCTCAGGCCACACCACAAGCCGTAGCCAAGACCAGCGCGCCAGGTGAGCAGCGGGGTCCCCAGACACCGACATACGCTGCGAAAGCAGCTACACGATCCCCAACACCACCCAACACCATTCCCACGACGCAGCCGGCCCAGCCGCAGAAGACGTCCACCGCGAAGGGGTACCCCCCCATTGTCGTGGACAGACTCCCAGGCTGGGTCCAACATTTTGCCTAGATACGTGGTATCTTGGGCTACTCACCCAACGCGAGGCGCTTCCGATCCGGGGTCCGCTTCATGCCGAAGTCGGCGGGTGAATTCCGGGCCGTACAGCGGTACTTGGTCGACCTCTCAGCGACGGACAAGACAGTGCAGTGGCATTGTTATAGTCCCGTCGAGGAGAGGCCGACCAAGGTGGCTGTAATGGGCCTCCCGGCGGACACACCAACGGACGACATTAAACAGGCACTGGAGAACCTAGGTTTTCCAGTTCAACACATACGCCACATACCACCTAAGGGGGGAAGGGCAGGATGTGTCCACCATGTCGCGCTCGAGCGCCTGGAGCAAGGGGAGCTATCGAGGCTTTATGCCATCGACGAGCTCCTCTATATGCCAGGAGTGCGAGTGACGGCGTGGAGGGGACGCCAGGGCCCGAGCCAGTGCCATCGCTGCCAGGCATTTGGGCACTCGTCGGCAAATTGCCATCGAGTGCCGAAATGTGTTAGGTGTGCAGGTGAGCATCTGGTCGCAAACTGCACCCGCCCTCGCGACCAAGCGCCTAAGTGCGCGAATTGCGGCGAGGCGCATGCTGCGAACGATCGCAGATGCGCCAAGTTCCGCAATCTGGCGCGCAAGAGCGGAGTGAAAGTCCCCCCTCCACTCCCCAAAAACCCCAAACTGACCACCACCGCCAAAACCACTACACAAGCAGTGACAGCGGTGAAAATACCGACGGCTGACATGCCAGAGGCAGCCCTCGGGCAAACACTGGCCCCTCCGGCCAACAACCCAATGGCCACTAAGGCCAGCGCGAAAAAGCGCCGCAGGGGTAGAGGCAAAAAACCTCAACCCCCTAGCCGCCAACCAGACGCGGGAAGCGAGATGACCGAGGCCGCCAAGCCAAAAGTCCCCTCGCAACCAATAGTGTCAACGCCTCAACATCAACCGAGGCGTGACGAACTTACGGCTTGCCCTACCGAGATGCCGCCACCACCACCGTCTGTCACAACTCACACACAGCGACAGACACTAAACACATCCAACTCCTCATTCACCCAAGTCATGGGCGACCTGGAGGAAATGATTACCAATTTGCTCATAGAGCTGTTGGCCATGCTCTCCAGGGGAGACGACCCTACAGCGACCATATGCGCCGCATTAGCGCGCATTACGGCGGGTAGGGTACTCAGACCAGGCTTGGGAACAACACAGACCATTCAATAACCTACTCATCATATACTGGAACCCGGGAGGGGTGACCAGTAAAACACACGAGTTAAGGACACTTGCCCAAACTTATGGTCCACACATCATACTTTTGGGCGAGACCTTCTTGCATCCAAACCAGCCATTCAGACTCCCGAACTATCACACGTATCGGAGAGACGAACTGACCGAAGCCGGCCGCGCCTATAGGGGCGTAGCAGTCCTCGTCCGTCGGGACGTCATCCACGAGACAGTTGGGGAGTGTGTTTATAGGAACATCACCACACTAGGCGTGCGAATAAACGTCGGTGCATCGTACCTGCGGATATTCGCCGCATACAGACCTCCTGTCCCCGTCCTTCACAGGGGCGATCTTGACAACATATTCGACGGAACCCCGTCGCTGCTGGCCGGTGATCTGAATGCCAAACACCCCACCTGGGGATCGCACTCGGCGTCACCGGTAGGTAGGAAGTTGCACGAGATCGCAACTGAGATGAACATAGAGATCCTTGGACCCAGCTCCCCTACCCATTACCCGCACAACAGTAACCATAGGGCAGATGTGTTGGATATAGTCCTAACACAAGCCGTACAATACCCCATTACGGTGGAGGTATTGTACGATACTGATACCAACCATATGCCCATATTAGTGACTGTAGCAACCAGCCCAACGACCACAAACCCTCTTCCCCCTCGCCCCGCACCAACTGGGACGAATACACCGCTAAGTTGCGTGATGTGGCTCTGAGCGGTCCGCTCTCCTCCCCGGAGGAGGTAGAGTCCGCTACGAGCTATATCACGGAACGAATTTCGCGAGCTCACCAAGAGGCACAGGTCCCTCCCCGCCCACGTCCCGTCTACACAACACTACCGGCGAATATACGCGCTTCGCTGGCTCACAAACGTAGGCTGAGGAAGCAATGGGCCGAAACGCGTTGCCCGGTCCTGAAGAGAGAGCTGAATAAGCTCTCTGCCGAGGTCTCGGATGAGGTCAAAAAGTGGCGCGGAGAGTCGTGGGAGGCCCGGATAGACCAGGCCGCCGAACGCCCCGCAAACCTGTTTGAGCTGATCAGGAGACTCTCGAGCACCCCAGCCCCAGTCCAACCCCTAGTTGACGCAGCGGGCCGTAAGTGCTACGAGGCGCAACAAAGGGCACAAATCCTTGCCGATCACCTATCGACCCAATTCACTCCTCATCCAATTCCCACCGACGCCCTTCCGACCGTCATCCAACACCACTCCATGGTCGAAAGCCAGGTCGCCGGATACCTGTCGGACCCGACACCGCCGCTGCGGGGTGATTTATATATCTCCCCGACAGAATTGCGGAAGGCCATCGCGCGGTTACCCAAGCGAAAGGCCCCCGGTCCAGACAAAATAACGACGGCCATGATCCAATATATGCCCCGGGGATGTATGGTAGCGCTAGGGAGGCTGTTTAATGCCATCCTACGCACCGCCCACTTCCCGGAAGCATGGAAAACCGGGTGCGTTATCGTTCTCCCCAAACCGGGGAAGGACCGACGGCACCCGGGAAGCTATAGACCGATAACCTTACTATCCCATCTCGCCAAGTTGTTTGAGCGTTTGCTGCTGGGGAGGCTAAGACCATATATTCGCCTTAGGGACGAACAGTTCGGCTTCCGCAGTGCGCACTCTACTACGCTCCAACTGACGCGAGTTACCCACTACCTGGCGAGCGCAGTGAACCGGGGGCATCGCGCTGTCGGAGTCTTTCTCGATATAGAGAAAGCCTTCGATAGAGTTTGGCATCCCGGTTTAATGTATAAGCTCATCCAACTCGACCCTCCTCCACCACCGGTCATTATCCATCTAATCCGCTCCTTCCTGACCGACCGCTCCTTTTATGTGAGCGTGGAGAACGCGGTCTCCCCAACCACGCCTATCCGGGCAGGGGTGCCCCAGGGAAGCTGCCTCAGTCCAACACTATACGCAGCCTATACAAACGACATGCCGACACTGAGAGGGCGCTTAAGGGACGGAGAGCGAGACACAATGCTCGCACTCTTCAATGAAGACAGCGCGTTCTTTACGTCCTCGAGGAAGCTCGGCATAGCTCTAGATAGGATACAGCGAGTGCTGAACTTACTCCCGGAATGGCTCGATAAGTGGCGAATGGCCGTCAATGTGGGGAAGACGACCGCGTTGCTTGTCGGCGCCGCGAGAGCGTCAGCCCCCCCACTCGGACTCCGGGGACAGGAGACCGAGTGGGGGTCATCTGTGACTTATCTAGGGTGCCGGATAGACAGGTCGTTGCGTATGGTCCCGCAGGCGACCCACGCCATTAACATGGCGAAGGCGGCCAGGGCAATACTGCGGCCTGTTTTGAACTCCAAACTGCCTCTACAAACTAAACTGTCCATCTACAAGACATACATACGTAGCCGGCTTACGTATGCCATGCCAGCATGGTATGGCTCATGTAGCAAGGCTACGAAAGACAAAATACAGGCACAACAAAACATTTCCCTTCGCGTGATCACCGGGGCAGGTCGCTACGTCCGCAATGACGTCATAGCCTGGGACGTGAAGTTGCAAACGGTGGAGGACTTTGTGGCACTGTCCGCGCGTCGAATGTTCGACAGCGCGGATAACGGGCCTCATAAGCACCTCAACGACATCGCGCCGCTCCACGCTCGGCCGCCTGACCCATCGGGACGCGCGCTACCCCGCGAAATACTCGCGAAGGGAAATGCGCGCACCTCACACACCACACCGGACACCCCATCCCAAGCACACGCAACAGTTATGCCCCCACCCATTCGCGCACACTCGCAGATACACACAGTGCACGCGAACACCGCACCCGACCACACAGGCACAACGGCTGCGTCGATCCCCGACCCAGCCCTCCCCACACCTGATCCGGATCCCCCCCGTCCTAGCCCCCGACCCCGCCCCCGCTTTAGGGTCAAAAGCGGTGATCCTAGGACCTGTCTCCTGAGTTCGAACTTCGACTCTTCAGGTAGACAGGACTAGACAGACGGACGGACAGACTAGACGGACCTTACTAATGACAACGGCTGCAGGAACTAAAACTATGAAACAACATCTACCACACCCAGCCCGACACGACCCGACTCACCTAAATACCTGACCGACAACATGACAGACCGACTTCCCCCCTCCCGGCCGTACCTGTAAGCCGCACCCGCTCGCTGGCGGACTCGCTAGGCTTCCCGAATGGGTCTCACCTGGTGGGTCTGACCGCGCCGAGGGTGCGCCGGATTAGCGCGAGGGGGGACTCTTTGACTTAAAGGGACCCCAACCGCTCGGCAACAGAGAGTGCCGAAGAAGAAGCCCGGGCAAAGAGTATTAACAAGTTAGGCGGCTTCGAGCCTCAAGAGGCTCGAAGCCGCCCTTAAAAAGGCGAAGACCCGCGACGAGTTCAGTTCAGTCCAGTATCAAGATTCGGCTTTCATTTCTTCAGTGCAACGAACCCTTTTTTTTTTTTTTTTAATTGGGGAAACTCCCACGAGCCGTCACCCTCTGCTCGGGGACGCAGAGGGCGGTGTGTCGGACTCGAACCGACTAAAACCCCAACGTGGCCTCCAGCGGCGCAGTTCCGGAGGAGCCTGTATCCCCACTGTCGGGACTATACGACTGCTCCTCCGGTGATGCGCGTGCCGCGCTTCGCGGCCCACCTCGCGCGGCGGTGGTCGATGCTGTGCAGCCCACGACAACAGTCGTCGGATGCACAGCACCGAGCACGCGCGCGCGTCGAGACATGCCAGGCCACCCAGCATGTCTCAACCACTCCGCCCAGGATTTAGACGCCGATCATCCCCGTGACCGGCGTCGTGGGCCCACTCTCGCGCTGTGCCCTCTGCTAAGCCAGAGGGGCACGCGGAGAGCGCCTCGTCGAAGGGGCCGCCTTCCGCCCGGCGACCCAGATTGAGGGCCTAGCCCTGTCGTCGCAGAGGGAGAGCATCGAGACGCTCAATCCCTCTACGACCTACCACGACGCGACCCAGCGCGCCCCTGTCGGGTTGCCGAGGATAGGGAGGCGAGTAACGAGACACTCAGCTCCTCCTCTTCCTCGGCAATCTTAGTCCGGCCGCAGGTGGCTGCGGCCGGTGCCGCAACTGCTCGGTGGGAAATGCCGAGCAGTCGCAGCTCACCTCGGGGTCTTTCTTAGCTTTGGCCCTGTCCTGCACCAGGGCCTACTAAGCCCCCCCGGTACGCCAAACCGAAGACCCCAGCGGGGGGGAGTGCAACGAACCCTGCCCTAGTCTACAACTACAGTACTCGTAAAACCACCAATACTAACAGTATCTTAGATCATGTATGTACAAATGTTAAAAATAATTTATTTAATATTTCAATCATAGAATCGTCACTATCGGACCATAAACACATATTTTTGGAAATAAGCAGCTTAAAACCTTAGGTAAATAATAAGTTAATGTACAGAGCACTCGATTACAGCATGTTATATACTAGTACACTTAATGTAGAATATAATAATTGTGATGATGATTTTGAATATTTCTTAATGTTTCTGTCAAAGCAGATAAATAACAATAAATTAGATAAACTGAAATATTTGAACCTCCTAAAAAGACTGGATAAATAAAAATATAAAAGAACGCAATAAATGTACGAAACAAACTTTGGACACAAACAAAAAGTAATCCACTAGATAAAAACTTACAAAAATATTTCAATTTATCGGTTCAATTTAGAACCACATTTTGTTGTTTAAAGGTTATCGAAGTTAATTGTATGTATTTATGTAAAATACACAATATACGTATATTTGAATTAACACTGTCAATTGTCACTCGACTTTACCTTAATTTGTAGTACATACCTGGTTTCAAAACCCAATGGAAACACGATATCTTCAACATACAAAGTCATCTAAACATCTCACCTTTATTTTATAAGCGATAATCAATATTCGATTTGCATATTTGAGACCATAAGAATATTTAAAGTAATCCCACGTTAACACTCCCTGTTTGACATGCACATAAATGCAATAGAAACAAGACTTGTAGCTTGTCATGTTTATACTCTTACATTGTAGCGTAGCGCCGTTATTTTGTACCACCATCGATTTTCGTCCCAAGACGGGGGGGGGTGTAGGACTCCCGGGGACCTCGTGAAAAGGAGGTCCCTGCTCCGGCCAAGATGGTAGTGTTCCGTCTCATCGCAATAGGAGGGGGCGTGGGTTCGCATCGCGCGCCAACGACACCACCCCTCTCGTGCGGCTGCCCCATCGGGCTCGTCATAAATGCTCCATCGAGATTCCGGCTCTGAGGCGCCCCGGGAACACGTCGGGATGCCTATGGCTAGTCTGAGAGTGCGGGTGACGGACCCCCCGATCCGTCACCAGTCAGCCAAGACTATGGCGGCATGCGCGCGATAAAATTCGCGCGGCGCCGACCGGGCCTGCTGCGAGTTGGGATTAGTCTCTCTCTCTCATTCAGCCGCTTCCTTCTGCCCCATAACTGCATCGCAGAAAACTAGGACAGCCCGCCACGCCTCCTCGCTACTGACCATGGCTTAGATAATTGCCGGTAGCGAAAGGTCCTCTCCAACGATCGCGGACAACTGCCCACGAGGGCCCGACCAGGCCGGACACAGCTCTCTGGTATGCTGAGCTGTGTCCGTGAAATATGCAGCACCTACATTAAAATAACATGACTAAAAATGTCACTGTGCATGCGAGCAGATTATCTTGTCCAAACATTTTTATCATTAAAATAATCATCTATTTTGTAGTAACCTTTTCTTATTGAACATGATTTAATATAAGACTTAAATTTGTGCGTAGATAATTGAATAACATTTTGAGGCAGTTTATTAAATCTTTTTATGCTTATGAGCCTGAGTTTTGGAACGGCGAGTTTGGGTTTATTTCTCGTATTAAACCGATGACAATCCGATTTCTTTAAGAATTCATCTAAGTTTTTATGTACATAGATAATACAATCAAATATAAATTGGGAAGCTACGGTCAATATATTTATCTCTTTAAATATTTCCTTAAGTGAGTCACGAGGTTTAAGGCCATATATGGATCGAATGGCTCTCTTCTGCAACACAAATATGGTTTGTATATCAGAAGCAGTGCCCCATAGCTATAGACCGTATGACATAACACTGTGGAAGTAGCTGAAATAAACTAGCCTCGCCGTTTCAATATCAGTAAGTTGCCTTATTTTCCTAACTGTGTATGCAGCTGAACTAAGCCTCCCTGCTAGGGCATAAATATGAGGACCCCATTGTAGCTTAGAATCTATCGTCATGCCTAAAAAAGTTGTGGAGTCAACAAGTTCAAGATGTTCATTATTAATAATTATATTAGTACGAACTTGTCTAACATAAGGCATTGTAAACTTAATACATTTAGTTTTTTTTGCATTAAGTTGCAGATTATTAAAAGCAAACCAATGCATAACATGTGAGAGAGTACTATTTACATCGTCATATGAATCTTTCTGCCTGTCAACTTTAAAAATTAAGGAGGTGTCATCTGCAAATAAAACTGTCTCACATAGGCCTTCAGTGTAATACGGAAGGTCATTTATATTAATTAAAAAGAGTATTGGTCCTAATATAGAGCCCTGGGGAACGCCCATTAGTAAAGTGGCGCCAGGAGAGTTAATTCCATTAATACAAACTTTTTGTGTTCTATTCCTAAGATATGAGTCTTATAAACTTAATGCAACATATGAGATACCATAATTCATACGTTATATGTTTCTTAAATGTGCTTTTGCTAACAAGAAATAAATAGGAATTTGAAATTTTACCTAATTAGGTTTTTACAAACATAATAAATAAAATATAATGTATATGTACGAAACTCATGTAAAAATGTATCTAAATTAAATGAAATGTTATTTATAGATTTTAATGATTACATTAAATTAATATTAGAGTAAATACATATTAGTTAAGATGTTTATTATAGAAAATGTTCATTAGAGCAAATAAAATTAGGTAACATTAAATTATAACAATAATACGTTAGATAAATTGATCATTATACTTTGCTTTGTCTTCGAGATTAGAATACTTGTAGTAGCACGAACCGTGTGGCCATTCATACACTAAAGTTGAGAAATATATATTTTTTAATTAATAAAGAATAATAAAAAGATTGGTATCATTTCACATTTGGCAACACTGTCGTTAACATTTTCATTCGGGTTCTAGTGCTCGGCCGTTCAACTCGCTCCTTCGCCTTAATATAAACTTCGGAGTGCTTATATGCCTAAGCGCAAAGATTTGGACAATGATGAATATCTTATGCGTAAAATTAGAAAAATTTAAAATAAATAAAAAAAGCGTTCTCGTAAAATGGGCTTAGTAGTTGATTCAATGTCGTCGAGTTCATCTTCGGAATCTTCGGAAAACTCTTATATAGCGTTGTCATTACAAGAAGTTAAGTCAAAACCTGTACCTGCCTATACCATCGTTATACATAAAATAAAATAACCAAAGATAACAAGCAAATTTGTTTCTTTGCTTTCTTAGTGTTGAGTCCATTGAGAGTGTGATTTTACTAACACACAAGGCAAATAAGTATTAAACTACCGTGTAATAATTAAATTTTTAGTGTCGAGTACACTTGCATCAAGAATGTGACCTTCACGATTATAAATGTATTAATATTAAGGGTTAAAGATTTATCTGAACCATACACACGACGCATTTAAATTACCGTGTAATAATTACATTTTTAGTATTGAGGACACTTCTATCGAGAGTGTGACCTTCACAATTATAAATGTATTAAAGGTTAAGGATTTATCTTAACCATATACTCGAGGCATTTAAATTACAGTGTAATAATTTCATTCTTAGTGTTGAGTACACTTCTATCGAGAGTGTGACCTTCACGATTATAAATGTATTAAAGGTTAAAGATTTATTTTACCATACATACAAGGCAATTAAATTACCGTGTATTAATTACATTTTTAGTGTTGAGTACACTTCTATCGAGAGTGTGACCTTCACGATTATAAATGTATTAAAGGTTAAAGATTTATTTTACCATACATACAAGGCAATTAAATTACCGTGTATTAATAACATTTTTAGTGTTGAGTACACTTCTATCGAGAGTGTGACCTGTACGACTTTATTCATTGAGGGTAGTTGTAAAGACTATCGCCTTTGAACATAAATCATTATGTGTTGAGACCCTCTTATAAAGACGGTACCTACACAAAATTACACTGAGCACAAGTTATAAGCTTGTGTCATATTTATGAGCAGTATGACTAATTTACATCTATTGCTCTGTTTTTAAATAACCAACCCGATATACCGAATGATGTCCCTGTCACTATCAAAAACATAGACGCGGACAGTATAATAAATATAGTCCATTCGCCACCGAATATTGAGGTACTACCAATTCTGGAATCTATTTCCGACATACCGTCAACCTCAGCAGTTTTACATAAAACTACCGTCACCTTAGAGGATAATATACTTGACCTCCTTGGTGAAACTCCATCAAAAAATAAAACCTACAGTTCACCTATACAACCTAAACTCGCTCTATGTTGGGAACATATTGCCACGTCTGGCTTACCTAAAGAAGTTAAAAAAGATCTTCTAGAGAAACAGTTAAACCTAGAAATAAAAGCCGCCATCTCCGACACTTTGGTTAAGAAGGATTGGGCTATACAATTAAAACAAAATCAACAAGCCGTTGCTATAACCTGTATTGGTCAGGCACTGACAAAATTGTTCGCCAATGAAAACAGACATCCTTGTATTATAAAACTCCTACTAGACGGAGTAAGGTTTTTGTGTAATTCCCAGTATACTGAATCAATGTCTAGGAGAAGTTTTGTTACTTCTACCATCAAGAAAGAGATAAAGGACCAACTTTATCTGACTGAAATTGACGTTTTTCTATTTAGAGAAGAGTTATCAAATACGCTAAAAGCAGCGAAAGCGATAAATAAATTTGGAGCTGAAATAAAAACAGCACCCCGAGCAGTATTGACAGTATACCTACAGAATAAAACCTACCAATCGCGGCCTTTAAATGTTAGGGCTCCGTTTCAACTGACAGGGCAGGTGGAAGCAGGGAGGAAATCGGCCCTCCCGCCGCCGCCGCCGCCAGCTCCGCTGCAACAGCAGCAGCGCTTGCGCGGGCGCACGCTGACACGCCGCTGGCCGACTTTCTTTATTCTATGATAGATGGAGGCTTATAACCAATGATAGCGTAATACTGTCTCGGATTAATGATGGGTACAAAATTCCTTTCCAATGTAATATTTATTTAAAAGATGCATATGTCTTATTGCCGATTATTTATACATTAAAAAAAAAAGTCTGGCGGGATTAGATGGAAAATTGTGAAAAAGCAGAGACAAGCGGCTAACCTGTCACCTACACAATCACACACCCAAAACCCGATATACCATTAGTCGCCTTTTACGACATGCTAGGCAAGAACCACAGTTGGCATATTCTTTTTAAGTCCCAGACCAACATGGGACGGTAGGCTGGGTTGGCTGGAAAGCTAACCAAGCCCGACTTTGTTTTGGCTGAATGTGGTTGAAGGGGAATGCTGCCCCTTTGACTCTGCCTACCCCTTCGGGGATTATGGGCGTGATGTTATGTATGTGAAAAATCTTAGATTTTAATTTAACAAACTATATGAGTTAAATGTTCTTCCATTTTGTTTGAAACTGCTTTTTAGTTTTCACAAAGTTAATGAAACCAGTAGTTTAATTAGATCTTTTGGATACATATCGACTATATATTTGGATGCTTTGCTGACACAATCAGCAACTGTCAACAAAGTATGTAGTTATACTGGAATCGCTAAGCTTATTAATTAATTACGAAGAGAATTCAATATCATCAAACACAATATGTAAATACTTAGGATTTATTATTGGTACACATATCCCTGACTAATGAAATAGTAATTTTGATAAAACGTGGACTATTACAATTTATGACAATAAACCGGTGCACGCAATTGACAATTTGCTCATTTAGCAGGTCTCTTTACCTCATCCTGCCCCGTGATCCTATACCTATGATTGGCTGTACTCTAAAAGAATTGAACGATGCAATTATCTTGCTTTAAAAAAAAAAGGTGATGTTTATGACTCTGACATGACTGTTCCTAAAAATTTGTTAGAAAAATTCTCAATGGTGATTAACGCATATTGATAATTCAGTTACCCCATTAAGGGACGATAACTATTGTTTAGAATTATTTTCTGATGCAAGCAAAACAGGGTGGGGGGCAGCATGCGGCAGAGGCAAAGCTAGCAAAAATGGAGTGAAGACGAGAAAAAATCACACATCAATTATTTAGAGATATTGGCTGCATACTTTGGTTTAAACGTATTTGCGAAAAATTTCAATAATTGTCAGATACTTCTTCGTATCGTATCGACAAAACTGCTGTTATGTCCTATATTATTTTGTTTTTCGACCTATATCTGTAATTTTAAAAAATATACATAATGCCACGCCTATTTTTCCATGGGGGTTGGTCCCAAAAAATATACGTAAAATTATTTCAGATAATGCTGAAGGTATAGTCGTTGCCTCCTTTTGACCAACCCAACCCTGGTTCCCCATCTTTAAAATATTGTGTCGAGATAATATGTTAATACTTGGAACCAATACAAGCGTTTTATTATCTGTTCCCAACAGCGTATCCCGAAGTGCTTAAGACATCATGTGCGCTTCATTATCGGACAGTTCTTTAAATCAATATGGTTTAGTATTTAAAAGATGGAATATTTATTGTAAAAATCATTGCATCAACACTTACGAAGTGTCTGTACCTTATGTGATTGCTTTTTTAACTGATATGTTTAAGGCAGGCATTCAATATAATACTTTGAACATGTATAGATGTACCTTATCTCTTTTATTATTAATTACTTGATTGTTCAAGGGATTTTACCGACTTCGTCCACCTTTGCCGAAGTATAGAATCACCTGGGATTCAATTGAACTCTTGAAAAGTGGTATCAGAATGAGGAATTTGTTTAGAAAAGTTAACAAAAAAAAGTTACAACATTGCTCCCACTTGTGACTGCCCACAGAGTGTAAACTTTAAGTACAATAAAAAGACAAAACATAGAAATTACTATCAATGAAAAAATCACTTTTAAGATACCGGATGTAATAAAAAATTCTCGTTCTGGGATATTTAAACCGATTCTTACCTACCATTTTTCCAAAAAAAACCTGAAATATGTCCGGCAAGTGCATTATTAATATTAATAAGACGAATTCCATTAGAAATACTGACCGATTTTTTTTTTATAACTTTTACATACCCACATATGCCAGTGTGCTCCCAATCTATTAGCAGATGGATCAAAGACGTTTTAAATAAAAGCGGAATAGATACAAACATGTTCACTGCTCATTCCACTAGGCATGCCTCTACGTCTACGGCGCATAAAAATGGCGTTGATATTGATTTAATACGCAAAACTGCTAGGGGGTCCGAATCTTCTGGCGTATTTGCTCGCTTTTATCAAAAGAATATTATGACTGATAATTGTCATGACTTTGCAATGTCTATTTCGAACCACGATTGCTAAAAGATGAAATTAACTGTATCTAATTATTTTGTTTCTTTTGATTTGATAGTATGAAAACTCTATGTATCAATTAATATAAATTGCAGAGTGCAAACAAGTTGTTATGTTTTTATAAAAATATCTTTATATTATCTGCATAATACTTAACATTTTTTTTTTCTAATATCACACATCTCTAAAGATCTACAAGTATTCTGATCTCGAAAACAAAGCAAAGTATAATTTATGATTAAACGAACTTACCTTAAGTGATGTTCTATCATAATTATACGAAGGCTTTGTCTGAAGAGATTAGCTCCCTCCCACCCTTATAAAGGACCCCTTATGTGAATTAAAAAAAAAAAAAAAAAAACTCTAAACTAAATGAAAATGTTAACGACAGTGTTGCCAAATGTGAAATGATACCAAACTTTTTATTATTTTTTATTAATAAAAAAATATATATTTCTCAACTTTATTGTATGAATGGCCACACGGTTCGTGCTACTATAAGTATTCTAATCTCTTCAGACAAAGCCTTCGTATAATTATGATAGAACATCACTTAAGATAAGTTCGTTTAATCATAAATTATATTTTAAAAAATTGTGTAAAATGAGATTAGGTCAAGTAATCATTAGTGTTTTTATAATTATATCAAATATTACACACCCAAAATAAGTACCTACATATATGTAAGTTTAATCATAAATTAAGTAACAATTTATAAAAGAAGGTTGATAATTATGTGATTTGTAATAAGAGGTAACATACTCGTAGTTGCATTTATATTATAACTAGGATAGTGTACCTAGTAATTTTTCTGTGATTGATATTTACCCACAAAAGGTTAAATAAAAAATCAAGTTCCTATGAATAGGCATTGTCCTTTCTTAACCTTTATAACTCTATGATATGTATAATACCTCAAAGCTTTATGGGAAAAGATAGGAACCAATCAGATTAAGAGTTGACTAGCAAGTAAAAATCAAACCAATCAGCGTTAAGAATGTTCAATGTTACTAAGGCAACTCGCGTTTTCGCACAAAACCTAACTTTTTTCAGTAAGATAGAAAAATAAAATAACCATTGTCTAATTATCCGTGTTTTCCCAAAATCCCAAGAATTTTCGCGAAAATTCAAAAATCATCCTACGACATGACAGACAATGATGTACTGCTTAAGCTCTGCACAGCATAGTTCAATGGTTCGCTCAATAGAAAGAGATGTTATGTCTGTACGGTATTTTGATTTAAATAAATTATGCAGTAATATGAGTGACCCACCTCTTATATTCTAGAAATGTATACGTATTAATAATAATAATATAACAAATTAATTTAATTCAGGCAACAAATTATTATAAAACAATATTGGCCCAAATAATATATACCTTAAGTCTAACATACATATATTGTAAAAACAATAATCTAATCTTCTTCTTAATAATAACACGTTGCGACGGCGACGTGATGCGCGCTGTGTCAGCGGAAAGTCGACCTCGGAACTTGCGTAATACGACTCCCTCCGGCCAGTAGTCCTCCTTCATAAAGGTGTCCAGATGGTGTGTCGGCACCCTCACCACAAACGAGTTGAAATTCACTTTGTGGCGGGACTCCAACTTCTCGACTCTCAGTGTGAAGGTGGACTTCTTTCGTACATAGTCTACGAGATCCTCGACCTTCGTAGACCAATATAGATGGGAGACATACAGCTGCGTCGCGCGTATTTCCAGACGCAGCAGGAGCTCCGGACTTGTCGGTGCGGTGCCACGGTGGCTGCGGCTAACGGGCTTCCTCCTCTTTCTCTCCACCTTTGTGAAGCCCTCCTCATCGCGTGTTGCGCTGCAACCCGGCCACAGTAGATTTCGTAATATGCAGATGTATCAAATTAAAGTTTATTTATTGTTCTTGCTGTACTCGTGACTAGATTAAATGTACCACAAACATATCTGCCTAAAAAAGCATGCCTTTTTGGTGGCCGGGCTGCATCGTGTATGCTGCAGCCCGGCCACGTTGATATTTACTCATGGGTCGCACAGATTGTTTTGAAATATAAACTAAATAAATGTTTCTTCTGTGTTCTTTAATTTTTAATATGAAATTAACAGACAAAAATGTATGGAAAAACAGAAAATGATTTCAAATCAATCAAAATTTATATAAAGCGCCTGTATAGCAAAAATAGCAAAGTACATTTAAACAACAAAAAGAAAATCTGACACAATAATAGAACGTAACATTTTATAGAAAAATAAGAAGTCGTTTTTTACAAAACTGTGTAAAAAATACTATAAATAAACATAACGGTATTTTTTGTCCAAGGAATTTTGCTGCTCAGGTCATTGCCATCTATTATTATTTCGCGTACAGTGGGTAACATAATGACGCGCATTGTCAACAAACTCTAACACTGCTAATAAATGAAATTGTTTTCCTTGTAAGAGCAAACTGCTTGGAATACTCTGTATGTCAACTTTTTCTGGAAGGTCATCCAACTGAAAAATTAATAGACCTGTCAACGTATATCTTATCACTTGTTTGCCTAAACATCTCATTCCGTTGTTTAGTGCATTGCAACGTACATTAGCATTAAGATTGAGCATCGATTCAGCTGCTTCATTAAGCGCTGATATTCTTTTTTCCGACAAAATTAGTAAGTTTATTGGCATATATGAGCATTTTCTTTTGGTATGAGCGTTATTCTGGATACAGCTATTGTTACTGCAATTTTTTTTTTGATACGACACAAGGAAAATCATTCATTATTATTCGATTTAATACAAAAGAGACATTACTCATACAATCTATTACAGTAAGATTATTTGTGGTCGATTTCTCATAATAATATTTTCTTAAAATATTGGTCCTCATTTCGTATACGTTTCGTTTGTGCTCATTGCTAGCAATCGCCATCACAAGTTTACTAAAGTCATTTTGGCTCTTTGAATCGATTATTTTTTGCATACTTGGTCTATCCAAATAACCAACTACGCATGTGTGTAATGCAGCGTCAAATGCACACGTGTTTTCAACTATAATATTTCTAACACCTGACGGATGGTTATTACCATTTTGCAATAAATGAATCTTGTTGTGAGACTGTAATGATTTTGTTTTAATTTTAGGTGTTTTCACAACAAGTCCTTTCCAATTTTCTAACAATACAGGATTCTCAGACATAATGGATTATTTTGGAAAATCTTCTATAGTGGCATTTTTAATCTCTTTTATGTAGTTAATTTTCATTTTGCATAATTTTGACTTACTTGTGCTCATAACAATGCCACTCATATTGTGTTTGATTTCCCCAGAAAGATATTCGTAATGTCTAATGATGAACTCATCCAATCTTAATCTCTCATTAGGTCGTTTTAAAAGTGTCTTAACAGTCTTGAAACAACTTTCTATGTCTGAACTAGTAGGTGTGATATTTTCAGTAGTGCAATAAGATAGCATGACGTTCGTCCAAAGAGGTAAGCGAGAAAGGAGCCTCTCTAAAAGTTTAATTATTGCGGGTAAATAGTAAAGATTGTCATATTTGGTTTGAACTTCGTCAAGTTGCAATTTAAGAGATATTTATTCTACTGTTATTTTAAAAAATGTCATAATATGGGTATCGACATCGCTTACATCTTCATCCGTAATTAATATACTATTAGGCCGTTCTTCATATTTTGCCTTAAACTCGATTTCCATTTTATCTTTATTGGCTTTTTTATTTATTAATCGTCCCAAACTTTGATCACATAATGTTGAATTACCTTCATTATCTTTTCCTGTAAATTTACTCAGCGCTGTGATAATAAAGTCACCTACAATTTACTTTATTTCTTAGATAGATGTTGATTTTTTTATTGTCATTAAGCACTTTAAGTAAAGATATTTTACTCTAGGTCATATATATTCAAAACATTTGTTATTGTGCAGTGTTTTAATAAAATGGAATGTGTCCAACCGAATTAGGCAGTAAGTATTGTTAAGTGTTTCTTTTTCGTCCAAAATTCTAAAACAATACTCAATATATTCTTTTGTAGTTTTGAAATTGGTAAATGCCCTAACGATTGCTCCTAGTAATGTCGCAGAGTCATCACAGCTTCATGAGGAGGACGTTTATTTTGTACCCATTCCTTCAACCAAACAGAAATATTTTCGAGAGAGTGGGAATCTGTAATCATTTGGGTTATCGGCACACTGCCATTTTCAGTCTTCACGACAGTTATATATAAAAAAATATATGTTTTGGTGTTGCAGATATATCCGAAGGAGGATTAAGATTTTTGAGAATGCTCCCTGTTGCGTCAATGCTTACTTTAATACATTTTTCGCTTCGGTCAGGCATTTGTAATATTTGTCTTGTGATTCGGACCAGTAGCGAATTATCAGAGGTAAAATTGAGAGGGTTTTAATAAGTGAATTGTATGGAGCAGTCAAACCCATACTCCATAAAGACAAAATAATATTTTTATGAATATAATTTTCAGCTTTTGTTTTATATCTGATGTCTTCCAGTGATTTTATAGAAGGTACAAACGGTGGTTCATATATTTTCTCCTTTTTCATATGTTTATTTAATAATTTGCTGCGTAATACTGTGGGGTATTCATGTTTTAGATCCTTTTGTAATAGATCCTTTTGTTATTTCGTAATTTTATTTTTAACACGATGATTATGAATTACATTGCGGTCACCATATTGTATCATACACTTAAATGTGGCTTGGGATTCCGTTGAATTTATAGTCTCTGCTTTTAATTTTGCACCACATTGTTTACAATTTGCGTCAAATTTAACAAAATTATCTTCAGTTGCATAGCTGTGGTTAAAAACCCATGTATATGTCATATTTGTATGGCCCCACAATAATTGGGCCATGATAGTAGTCCATTTTTGCTTCGGCAAGTTACATCGTTTCTGTTTAGTAACAGAGGGCTTATTTGGATCGTTGCGTGGAGAATAATAATCTTTAATTGGTCGTATTTGTTCCCAAACTAAAGGTTCTACATCAAAATATACCACTTTTGAGTAACTTTTTTCTTTATCGGATGATGGCATGACAATATCACTTTTACTTTCCTCAAAAGAAGAGCAGTTACTGTCATCGTTACTCTCACTGTTCATATCAAAGAAGTACTTAAAATTTCTCTTCATAGACAAGTAAAGGGCTTTGGGTGACATTCGACTTGAAAGATTTTTACTGATATCTTTAAAAATCTTACTTGTTGAAAGTGGTTTTTCCTTCTCATAACTTTTCAGCCGTTCTTCATATTTCATAAATTCGATCTTCAGTTCATCTTAACACACAGACAAAACTTTTCCACGTTTTTTCGGTTTCGTGTTCATTATTTCACTATTTATTTTCCGTAATTAAAAAGCATAATCAATAAGGAACACCAATATGGTTAAAAATAAAAATATGTGATATGTGAGGGTAAAAAACAAACTGTAGATACAACGCAATAAATATTCAAATGTTATAAAATTGCAATTTTACGTTAAATATTATGCAGGTACACATCTTAACAATAATTTTGTTTATAATAACATCCTTATACAGGTATACACAATCAAATCACATACTTAATTTAATTTTCATTACATTATTTTTGTTTTTACTAGAGAATTGCTTCTACAGAAATACAATAGCAATATTGCTAAACAAGCAGACTTGCTATTTTTATTACAAAGGCGCTAGAAAGCGCAATAAATATTAATTTATGCCAAACATTTTTAAACGTCCACTGCTTCCTAAGTTTTCATATTGAAAATTAAAGAACACAGAAGGAAAATTTATTTGGTTTATATTTTAAAACAATCTGTGCGACCCATTAGTAAATATCGACGTGGCCGGGCTGCAGCATATACGATGCAGCCCGGCCATGCTTTTTTAGGCAGATATGTTTATGGTACATTTAATCTAGTCAAGAGCACAGCAAGAACAATAAAATAACTTTAATTTGACGTCTGCATATTACGAAATCTAATGTGGCCGGGTTGCAGCGCAACACGCCTCCTCATCGCTCTTGCCTCTCGGTGGACACGGTATTGGTGTTCACCATCGGTTTTTTCCCCCGCGATATTTGCTGCCGAGGCGGTGCAGCGGCAGCGGTGGCGTAGGCACGGGTCGGGGGGCTCGCGCCAGCACTTGTCGGCTCCGCGGGGACGGAGCGGGCGGCGGGGCGCGGCGTGACGCACTCAGCAACAGCCGGCGGCGAATACACCGCCGCCTCAAAACTGCTGACTTGCACCCCGCAATATGTTTAATTATTTCGTTATAGGGCATATTAGGGAAGCAGTTATTAAAAATCGGTTGTCTTATATAGTTACTCATGATATGGCCCATATATTTGCCTAACTCGTCACTAAACATAACAATATCTTTTCTTCCGACAATTTCTGACCGCACGAAGGAATTGCTGGTATTTTTTGCGCAGGATAAAGACGGCATGGGTATGGTAGGCAACATTTGTTATCGGAGAATCATGAGTCACACACCGACTGAGACCTGTTTACATTATTTATATTTAGGCTATCCGAGTTATTGCAACTTAAAATTGATGTATTTAAGAGGTTCTTCAAGGCCAATATGTGTTCCTCATTCTCCTTTTTAGAGCATAAATACCTGCTACTCATATTGTCCAATGATTCTTTTAACAACTGTATTTTATATTCTGAATTTTGTATGTTTCTTTCATAGCATGTGATATTATTGTTTAAAGTTATAGAATATAAATTTAATTCATCACCTAGTCTCTGCCTTTATTTAATACATTTAATTTGACTACACGTACTTTTTTGTTTTTAATTAATTTCCTAGTCTTTTTTATATACCTATTAATCCTAACATATTTTTTAAACTTATTCCTGCTGCATTTAATAATTCCAACTGGAGGCTTAGAACATATTGTATCATCATTGGTTAGGTCTATTGTAACAGTGGGAAGCATATTACCTGCAGCAGAAATAAGGCTAGGTTCACTACATATTAATTCATCAAATAGACACAGCCAGGTCTTGTTTCTCCGTCTCCAGGTGGCTGATATGGTGATGAGCCTCTTGCAGTTTATGCACCAGTATCGTGACACGCCTCAGGTTGTGGACGTACTCCTGCCTGCACTCACCAAACCCGTCTACTATTGACTGCATTTGTCCCGTTCCTCAATAACAGTTACATGTTGAGTATGTAACTCAGCCAAATCCTTTTTTAACCGACTTAAAAACAAAGGAGGAGGTTCTCAATTCGACTGATTTTTTTTTCTTGTATGTATGTTACTCGATATCTCTGAGAGTTGTTAACCGATTTCCAAAATTATTTTTTTATTCGAAAGGGTTTACTCCCGAGATGGTCCCATTGCTACCAAGTCAGGATCTGATGAAGGGATCCCAGGAAAATCGAGGGAAACCCTCAAATTTTATAGACACGTACAATGTGTCTTAGACATTTTCTAAGATTGTTCAAGTATTTACGCATGGTAATTATCATCTTATGTTGGTGAGCTGATGATGGAAGGTACAACTCCTAAACGATTAGGAATTAGTTTATGATTCTTTAAATACTAATTTCTTCGAGAATCGTTAGACGATTTTTAGAGTTCTTTTTTTATTCAAAAGGGTATTGGGTTGGTCCTATTGGCACCAAATCTGGATCTGATGAAGGAATCTTAGGCAAATCGAGGGAAACCCTCAAGTATTATAGGCGCGTACAATCTATTTTAGTTATTTTCTAAAACAATTCAAGTATTTACGTCTGGTATTTATAATCTCATGTTGCTGAGCATCTTTTTTTGCTGCTGGCATCCCTACGTGACATACGTCAAATAGCCAGCTGATTCTATTTTAATCGAAATAAAATTGTTATTCGCGTTGTTAAAGTGATTGTTTTGGCTTGATTACTGTATAAATAAGTAGGATTATTGTTTGCAAGTCTGCAAAGTGGATAAATCCCCGTATATGTGACAAATTGTGTTCGCCGGCCGGCTGTCAAAGTGTACCACAAAGGAATTCGAACTAACAACGGATTTTAACCGGGGGAGTATTTGAATTTTATTTACATTAATGCCCTAATTTCAAACACATTACCACATAAACATCTACTTAATAACTACATTGACCCTTTACCATAATATATTGTTATGTCACATTTAGTACCTATCAATACTATTTTACATTGATTATACACAAATAATTGAATTTGACAGCTCAATTACGTAAGCGTCACATATGAAGATCGCTGAGATTGCTGCCCTACATTAGTGCATCGGATCAAAGTGCATTTCATATGACGTCAACCGACATCCGCTTAATAAATCAATTACTTACTTTTAAGCAGTCTTTAATCATACTTCGATTCTGGCCTCATTTTATCTGTAATTTATAATTGTAATTTCTATTCTATAATAAATAGTTAATAGTAAATTGTTTTTTTTTAAGTCCTCTGACTGCAGTAAACGTAATTGGCGCAGTCGGTAGGATTCTCGCGGGCCGGTTTGCGAGTTCGGGAATAACTTATCTATATCGCGTCGCGAGTCGCCCGGGCGGCTATTAAGCCCCGACTTCGAGGATCCTGAATCTACGGACCTACTGCAGACCAGGAGGAGAATCTAGACTTCGATTCACGAATAGAACCAGTTATGAAACAACTGTAAGTACACTTGAATCGATCTCGTGTTGCTTCCTTTTATCCTAGTACTATCCTTAGTTTTCAAAATTTATCATCCTAGAGCTAATAAGTCTCGGGAGTCTGGATCAAATCAGGCTCGCCGAAAGCAAATAGACAGTAACAGAAATATAGATTTAGAGTCATCTTTGTATTTAGATATATTGTTCGATATGTCTCATGACCCGGATACGATCTTTAAGGCCTTACGCCTTGTCCCGGAATTTGACGGGAACCCCAATGTTCTCACGCGTTTTATTCACATTTGCGACCAGTTAGCTGCGCAATATTTAAGTAACACACCGGGTAGTGAATTTTCTAATTTGTGTTTAATAAATGGCATACTTAATAAAATAAATGGGAGCGCTGCTTGTACTATTAACTCCAACGGAATACCCGAGAGTTGGTTAGGGATTCGAACCTCCCTTATAAATAATTTTTCGGACCAACGAGACGAAACGGCCTTGTACAATGATCACTCTTTGGCTATGCAAGGTAATAGAACTCCGCAAGAATTTTACGATCACTGCCAAAACTTGTTCAGTACAATAATGACATATGTGACATTACACGAATCGGTACCAACCACTATAGAAGCTAAGCGGGAATTGTATAAAAAAGTGACCATGCAGGCCTATGTTCGCGGGTTAAAGGAACCCTTAGGTTCTCGCATCCGTTGCATGCGCCCTGCCACTATAGAAAAGGCGCTTGAGTTTGTCCAAGAGGAACTCAATATAATGTATCTCCAACAACGAAATGAACTCGCGAAATCTCAGGTTACCCCTAAGGTAACACTGCCGCATTCACCACCTTTCGTTCCACCGTCGCGCCCTAATATGTTCCCGGTACCGGTGCCCAATTGGCCCGCCCCAGTAGGGCAGCGTCCCTTCAGGCCGCCACCACAGCCCTTCAAGTTCCAAATGCCTGCACAGCAGCATCAGCCTATGCGTATGCCAACTAACACCCAAAGAATGTTCGGTGCGCCCCCGCCTAATTATGTGCCTAGGAGTAACGTATTTAGAATGCCACCACGTAATAACAAACACCAATTTCAATCTCCACAGCCTATGAGTGGTGTTCAGCGGTTCACGCCTAAGCCGCTACCGCACACCCAAATGTTAACGGGCCATGATTGGAATAAATCGGGAAATCCACCTCCGACTAATTATTTTAAAAGCCGCGAAATGCATATGAATGAATGCAACGCGCACGACAATGCATACTCGTATTACAATGCCTATGACTCTTATAGCGAACCGGTGTACGATTACTACGCCGACGCTTCTTACTATACTAGCGATATACCTGACTTTACGTCTGAATATAATTATTACGACGAAAATAATTCAATTGAAAATTTTCAGTCACAACCAGGCCCTAGCCATAGTGAACAGGATTTTCAGGAGGATACGATATTAAAAAAGCAAAAATAGAATTAAATCTTCAGACGCAAAGGCAATTACCATATGTTCAGATAACAAACCCTCCGTTGAAACTTTTAATAGATACCGGTGCTAATCAGTCTTTTATAAGCCCCGAGGCTGTAGAACAATATTTTACAAACTTTCCTCTTAACTTCGACCCGTTTGAAGTGACGAACATTCACGCAACTAGCAGGAATGATTATTCAATTACTTTGCCGTGCTTTACTGAATTTAACGATCAAGATCATATGAAGCTTTTCGTTTACAAGTTTCACGATTACTTCGACGGTCTTATAGGCTTGGATCTTTTAAGTAATTGGGAAGCCAGAATAGATTTGAAAGAAGGACAACTAATAACTCGTTTTGCTTCAAACCCTATAATGATGTATAACTCGCGTAATGTTAATTTATACGAGGATATGATACCGGCATTTAGTTCAAAAATAATTAGAGTCCCTCTTGACGTGTTGGACGGGGATGCTCTTATTAAAGAACAGATTATTTGTAATTGCATCATACACGAATGCCTCACTACAGTTAGCAATAGTCGCGGTTATATCGAGATAGAGAACCCAACACCTAATGACATAATACTTTCGCTCGATAGTCCGGCTGACGCGGAATTGTTTAATACCGAGTGCACACGCACTCAACAACTATCGACTCGAGCTAGCGATGTCATCTCACGCTTGCGTACAGATCATCTTAACGTTGAGGAAAAGGCTAACTTAGTCACTCTGTGTTCGCGATATGCAGATGTTTTTTATATAGAAGGCGAAACTTTATCTTTCACCAATAAAATCAAACACAGAATTAGAACTACCGACGAGATGCCAGTACACGCTAAGAGTTACCGTTACCCGTTTGTACATCGCGAGAAAGTCAAATCACAAATAGAAAAAATTTTAGAGCAAGGTATCATTAGACCTTCTGACTCCGCTTGGTGTTCACCCATATGGGTTGTGCCCAAGAAAATAGACGCTTCTGGCAAGCAGAAGTGGCGTCTAGTTGTTGATTTCCGCAAACTAAATGAAAAGACTCTAGACGATAAATATCCAATACCAAATATTAGTGATGTACTAGACAAGTTAGGGAAGTGCCAGTATTTCACAACCCTGGATCTGGCAAGTGGATTCTACCAAGTTGAAATGGATCCCCAAGATATTTCTAAAACCGCTTTCAATGTCGAGCACGGACATTTTGAATTTCTTAGAATGCCAGTGGGTCTTAAGAATTCTCCATCTACATTCCAACGTGTGATGGATAATGTCCTAAGGGGTCTTCAGAATGATATATGTCTCGTCTACCTCGATGACATAATAGTGTTTAGTACATCCCTCCAGGAACACCTGGAAAACCTGGAAAAGGTCTTCAATAGACTTAGAGAATCAAACTTTAAGATTCAGATGGACAAGTCTGAGTTCTTGAAGCTTGAGACCGCCTATCTCGGACATATTATCAGTAGAGATGGCATAAAGCCAAATCCTGATAAAATATCCGCAATCCAGAAATATCCCATTCCTAAAACTCCCAAGGAAATCAAACAATTCTTAGGTCTTCTCGGTTATTACCGAAAATTCATTCCTGACTTCGCACGTACTACTAAACCGTTAACTCAGTGCCTAAAGAAAGGCAGGAAAATTACCCTAGACCCCGAATACGTAAACTGCTTCGAGAACTGTAAAACTCTTCTAACCAACGACCCAATATTACAATACCCTGATTTTACTAAGGACTTCAATCTCACCACGGACGCTTCAAATGTAGCCATTGGTGCTATCTTATCACAAGGCCCTATAGGATCCGATAAGCCTGTTTGCTACGCTTCTCGTACGCTTAACGAAAGCGAAATCAATTACAGCACAATCGAGAAGGAGCTTTTGGCAATAGTATGGGCCACAAAATACTTTAGGCCATATTTATTTGGGCGTAAATTCAAGGTAGTGACAGACCACAAGCCTCTAGAGTGGATGATGAATTCAAAAGAACCAAATTCTCGACTGACTAGATGGCGACTAAGATTGAGCGAATATGACTTCACTGTACAATACAAAAAAGGAAAGGCAAATACCAATGCAGATGCCCTTTTAAGTTTAAAAGGCAAATAAAAACTTTTGCCTGTCAACATATTAGGAGGAATAAAATTATTTGTGTCAAAAAACACAAATTTGTCACTATAACAAGTTAAATTGTATATTAGAGTATTCAATTTATGAATACTATCATTTTGTGCAGATGAATAAAATTTACAATATGGTAAAGCACATATGTAGATACTTTTTACCGGTAAATCAGACAGAAGGGAAAAGCCCTTAAGTATGTCTTTTTTTTTGGTCAATACATTACTAATCATCAATATAATTATGGAATTTTCATTAAAATTACTAGCTACCACTCGTTTACATATCTCACTGAGAGGCATGCAAAAATTAGACACTTTACAATTTAATCTTCTATTTAATAGGGCCCCATAGCCAACCCCTATCTCATCTGAGAACATTATTACATTATCATCTAATACTACATTATCATCTATACTAGGAGCTATCATAATACTAGTGTTATCTTTACTCATATTTGAAGGTGATGTTGACATGTCGCATGGGGGCTGCTGGACAACATCCATGCTGTGCTGATCAGACGGATCAGTACCTTGACAGCTGCACTGGTCCACAAGTGTGTTAACAGCTTGAATGTGTTCATTAATTTGGGACCGAGCAGACTTGTATCTGTCAGTCATAAGTTTTTAGTGACCTTTGCAGCCGCACAATATCAGCCTGAAACCCCTGTGTGTCCCTATTATGCTTCAATCTACTCTCGTCTAACTTGCTGCTATATAATTCTAAACTGTCCAGCAAATCTAAGCGTTCTTTCCTTAGGGCAATATTTTTCTGAAAACATTTTTGTTTTTTTATTAACCTATTAGATCTTTCTATAAATTTACTAATTCTTATATATTTTCTAAATTTACTTTTACTAAGCCTACATGTAGAACTAAAACTATTTTTCAAAGTTAAGTCCATCCCGGCTGGTGACCCGATCAGCTCCTCGTATAGACTATGGGTGTGTGAAGATTCTTGAACACGACTGACCTCTTCATACTGCCTTATAGTAGTATTGGCATCACGTAGATCCACCTCAAGCTCATGAATGCGTCCTAGTGTCTTCTCATATGTCTCAGAGCATTTTTCAAACTCGTTGACTGTGGAGAGTAGTTGGTCTCGTTCATATTGAGAATCTTCGAGTTGGGTATGCAGCTCAGCAAGTTCTCCCTTTAGTTGTGTGTTGTGTTTTAATACTTTAAGGAATTTCTCTTCATTTTCTTCACGTTCACGAAGGAATTGGCTATTAACTTGCTTCAACTCCTTAAGTTCTTCAAGGGCTCTTTTCAGCTTGGTTTCTAATTCTTGGAACGTGGCCTTACGTGCCATTATTGTGGATCTGGTTACCTGGAATTTATTAATTTAAGGTATACAACAAAGTTGAAAAGACAGAATAAATAGGATTACAAAATTAACCTATCCTTCTATATTAGGAATAAATTAATATAAAAAAATATATTATTTAGTAGTAACAGGTTTATATAATAAATAATAACTAATAATTCCACAAGGTTAAAGTTATTCAATAGTAAATTAGGAAACTTTTGAATATGAAGTAAATGAGGGTAGTTAGTATGTAAGTTTTTGTTATAATATATCTTATTAATTAATATTATAATTATAATTAAATGTTTAGTTTCGTGTAGTATAACTAGATGTAAAATAATTATTGGGTCAGAGTTTAATAGGAAAAAGTAGATGATTAAAAAACAGGAAGTGTGTAGTGCTACTGACGGATGTGTATGTGCACCCAGCAGTTGTCTATCATCCAATTTACTTAACCATAAGTTAAGCTACTGGAGACACAACAAAGGCGATGTGTAAATAGAATTAAACAAATCTCATTTAAGAATTGTTGTTATTACGTTTACTGCAGTCAGAGGACTTAAAAAAAAAAACAATTTACTATTAACTATTTATTATAGAATAGAAATTACAATTATAAATTACAGATAAAATGAGGCCTAATTGAAGTATGATTAAAGACTGCTTAAAAGTAAGTAATTGATTTATTAAGCGGATGTCGGTTGACGTCATATGAAATGCACTTTGATCCGATGCACTAATGTAGGGCAGCAATCTCTGCGATCTTCATATGTGACGGTTACGTAATTCCTCCTCCTTTAGAACGGCGACTATTTTAGAACCTTGAGAGAAAATGTTGCCGGGATGGTGTCAGGATTCTTCTCATCAGCTGATTCTGGCTCTTGTAGCTCGTTCCTTCTAGGTTTGCTGCAACTCGAAATTTTATATCGACGGCATAGTATGATGATAGTCAGTACACCTGCACTTAATAGTGTAGCGTAGAGCGGTATCGTCGTATGGTAAAGTGTATTAAATTGTAGACTGTTGGTTTTCATAGGAGTTTCCATCATAATTTTGTCTTGTATTCTATGCAGATCTTTAAGGTTGATAGAATTCAGGTTGGTGTGGGATGTTATCCGGATCTGTCCTTCTACGTCAGATGGTATTTCAGTGAGTTTAAGAGGCTGTCCTTTTATCTCATCATTGCTATTCATAATTGTGAACTCTGCGGTTTTCAGGCGGCAGCCAACGGGAATAGTTATGAGATAGCTTCCTTGCAGTGTTGTGTAATCCTGTCTTCCACAGATGATCTGGATCTTGGATGGATGCGGAAAAGATAGAACGTAATGTTGATCGTCCAGCTTCTCCATAGCTTCTTTCTTTAATGTCACTGTAGAGAATTCACAAAGTGTCCTTCAGAATCTGGTTACTAATTAGCTCCTGGATACAGTCAGGTTTGATGCGCAGCTGCTGGCTTATGATGTTGTCGCACAGGAACCAGTTATTGAGCTTCGGACATTCTGTCTCTATGTACATGAACGAGTACTCGTTTGTTGCTATAAAGGGATAGGTAGATATGAGAGCCTGGGAATGTTTGTTAGGTACTATGGATAAATGATATAAGTTATACTTATCGTTTGATATGATTGGAAATTTAAATATAAAGACTAATTGCTTATCATTATAATATGAGCCAGGTTTAATTATTTCATAGTACTGTCTAAGTTCTAAATTAATAGTTTGATCCGTTCCGTAAATATCCTTTAGTTTGCTTATCATACTAATTAAAACATCTATATCTATCATAGAGTGGTGTATGCTTGATGCACGTATAAAAACCAAACTATTTTCTAATCTAATTAATTCTTGAACAAGATCCTCTATGTTCTCATTTATTATAATTAAGAGTTGAACAAATTTGGCGTATTTAATAAGGCTATTTTCTCTATAAGCGTTACTATTCAATATTAACTCCAGTGTGGTGTTGATTTTGCTCTGATTATCTACTAGTTGAGTTAAAACGTCATTGTGTTTGGAAATCCATTCCTTACTGATACTAATGTGATTACTAAGTTCTGAAGATATTTTGCCTTCGTTATCCATTAACATACATGCCTTTCCACTTTTCAGACTTCGTATCGACCATTCAATCTCATTCATAGTGATGTCTTCATCAGACGCTGGCACCACAGAATTAGACATAGCCTCACTCTCAGTGTCAACATCCGAGACATACTCATACATTTCTCCAAAATATTCACTTCACCGTTCTAACACTACATTCGGGTTTGCAAGAATGTCACCTGGAATGGCTTTTTTTTTCCCTAGTTTTAATGGCAATTTATGACAGCAGCTTTAAGTTTGTATTGATTGATGTTGGAGCCTACGGTAGATTCGGTGACTCGGTAGTATTTCAAAATTCTAGCTTTTATAAAAAAATACAAGAGAATCGCCTGAATATTTCTGAAGCAGCGCCAATTTCAGAATCCAATAGAACTGCTTTTCCCTATGTCTTTGTAGGAGAAAGGCTTTTGCCTTAAGTGCAACTATGATGCGCCCATATCCAAGACGTTATTTAAATGTTACCAGAAGAACGTTTAACTTATAGACTTTGGCTAGACGTTACATTGAGTGTACTTTTGGGATACTTGCGAATAAGTGGCGCATTTTCCATAGACCTATTGATGTTAACATCGAATGAATTAATGATATTATTAAGACGGCGTGCATTTTACACAGCTTCGTTGAAGATAGAGATGGGTATTCATATGATGACTCACTAAATAATCCACTGACTGAAACAATTGCACGAGATAAATAAATAAATAATAAATAAATAAATTCTTCAGACTGGCACACCAATTCCCTAGTTCCAAACTAAGCTAATGCTTGTGCTATGGATACTAGGTGAACGGATAGACATACTTAAATATGTTTATAAACATCCATGACTCGAGTACAAATGTCCACGTTCATCATACGAAACATTTGCCCCTAGCGGGATTCGAACCCGCGACCCTCGGTTTCGTGGCCAGGATCTCTGACCACTCGACCAACGGGCCTGTCAATAGATAGTGTACACAGAAACAATACAACTGAATTGAGATATCGAGAATTATTTGCTGATTATTTCATGAACGAAGGGAGGGTAAGCTGGCAGGATAATTACATTTAAACAAGCTCATATGCTTAAAATATGAACATGAAACATCATTGTTAATATATTTATGTTTAAATAAATAAATAATTGGTAGGTACATACCGAGTTGTTTTTTTTTATCCTGTGGTAAATCAGTTAATAGATTTCCAGCAATTCTTCCCAAGCTTTTTGCCGTAAGTATCTGTCAGAGTATTCCGTAGATATTGTATTCCATATTGCCGGCCTATTCTGTATTTCAATTATAAACTTTTCTGTATCGAAACTTATTGCATCCGTTTTTAGCGCGTCAGTAGGTAGGTACACACGTGCGTCGTCAGTGGCGGGCGGTCGACCACTACTAACCGCGTAGTGGGTATAGCAACCGTCCGGATGACCGTCAGTCGGGCCGCAGCGCTACGAGCGACCGCAGCAGTTGAGCGGCAGCCGCATGACAGTGCGCATAAATACTAATTTTTCATATTTTTTTTTTGACTGCGGTTAACCGGACAGCTGACCGCATTCCGGCTAACCGCATTTACTCTTTTCATCGCCAAATTGACAATAAATATCAATAACAATTATCATATTCTTGAGCTACTATGCTATACAAATCTAAAAAAAGTAAATATGTGTAGAGATGACCGTGTTTATTGAGTGTTGAGTATAAGTATGGAGACAAGTAATCACGACAATAATTAATTTCATACTAATTTATTATAACGCAAGTAAGTACATGTTTTCATTGGTTGCGTAAAGTGGGTCAGCATACCTAAGTTCAATGACTCGCTAGACGCTACATTACTCTCCCCCCTTTGAGAAAAAAATTTGTTGTCATTTTTATAGATAAGATTACGTATCTACTAAACTTACATAAAATACTGTTTGAACAATACATTTGAAAATTCATACACGGAGAAAAAAATAAAAAATAAACAATGGTTAAAATACTTGGTCAATTTACCAAAAAATTCAAAAAATGGCTACTAAAAAAATCTATCGTTACACACGCTTAGCGCCATGTGTATCATTTACGATACACACTGTCAAAGCACTTGTGTATCTTTTCAAATACACAAGCACCATTCCAGTCTTAAGCGCTGTTTATCGCTAACGCGCACACTTTCTGTACATTTTGTATGGCAAAAATATTGCTCTGGCCTAGGGAATTTTTCTGGTATATTTGGGGTTGGGATAGGAATTTTTTTTAGAAATTGTGAAGGTAAGTGTAGGAGGTATGAAATAAAATTATTAAAATTTATTATTTTTAGTAATACAGTTTTATTGACTTAAATCAAAAAATATCAATACACATATACCGGGCAAATATACATAACGCGTGTAAAAAATACCTTAACGAAGCCTTGAACTACATATTCTCCTGGTCATTACGAACATCATTAGTTCTAGAAAAATACCTCGGAAATGTATAGTTTCTGAGATATTGACCTTCAAAGATAAAAAAAAATTCTACGTTTTTTACATAAAAAAAATTAAAACGTTATTACTAACATTTCTTCCAAAGAAACCATATCTTAATTTTAAATATTTTCTAGCAAATAAGGCCTTACAAATCACGGCCTGCAATGTACATCGCACGCGCACACACAGTCACTATCCCCTGTAGCGGCTGCGCGGATACTACACAGCGTACGCACACGCGCGCGCGCCTCAGCTGTTCTGTGTACCACTCGCGTATCCGAGGGCAACGACTCGCGGGCGCGGTCGGGCCATCCCAGCTGATCGCTCAAAGCCTAGTTTTCATCAACTTTATTAGTTATCTAGGTACATTGCTTAGATACCTGTAATTAACATGTAAATAGTAACTAAATACACCAATCACCTTTTTCTTTCGACCCTGGGAATGCATTATGTACCCATAACCTAAGTTGGGGAACTTAGGTCATGTTAAGGACTCCCAGGTTCTGACATAATACCGCATTTATTATTTATACGATGTCAGAAAAGATAATTGTACATGTGATTATAGAATGATGGATCTTACGCGCGTAGCGCGACACTCCTATAGGAAAACTAATAGCAATAAAATTTATAAGGAATTTAATTTGGATTTTTTCAAATTCGCTTATTTATTATTAAAAAGATGAAATTACGTAGTAATTAATACAAGGTTGGTAGTAAATACAGTTATTCTTTCCAATTTACTCGAACCCAGTCTAATTTTTAGTCAGGATTTCAAATAAATTGAACTTTTTTTTTCATACAATTAGAGCATTCCCCCGCGCCTAAAAGAATACTCTGGCAATTTCCTCTTTCTGCTTTAAGAACGAACTTATTGACGATAAATAAACGTAAATTCATTTTGGATACAACTCGGAATAGTAAAAAAAGAAGGACTCCGCGCCACTAACTAGTCATTGAAGCTCCTCAGGTGCTCCACCTTGACTCGTAACTTACGTCACACATTGATACAATAAGTGCTCCAACTGACAGATATTCGATATCTGGTATCCATAAGTATCTCACTCACACATGTATAAACGTGGCTTCACGCTATAGTATGACAGCGTGGAGTCCGTCGTTTTGACTAGTCCGTGGGATACAAGCATAAAATTATTACAATTTTATTTTACGTACTGGGCTCCTCTAACCCAAGTGTGAATTGAGAAGTATTGAAGTCTGCTAGGCAAACAACAACACTAATCATCAGGTGAAAACTAAGGCAATCTGTAACCCAAAACGCCTAGACTCAAGTAAATTTATAATAAAATTGTTAAATGAATGTCAGCGGGAATTACAAAAATTTACGCCTAGCCTTAGAAACATTTCAACAACGCGTTATTATTATTGCAGGCTTAATAGCTCGTTTGATTTGATTTTTGTTTAGCAGAATTATTATTTTGAAGAAACTTATTAAATTAGTAACAACTAAAACTGCACTACCTTTTTTTACAATTGGTGTAAGTAGTATCAAACAATTAAACCAGTTGCTAACACGTAGGCAAATCTGATTTTGTAAATAATTGCAAACAAAACAGATGTAGCTTAATCGTCAATAATACGACAACCCTAGGCGAGGCGGCAATAACCGGATCGCGTGCGCTGATTGGTCAGCCGCGTTTGTTTACTTTAAAGGAGCGACGGTTTTTTCTTATTATTGACGTATTTCAGTTCGGTTTCATACGACTTCGGATGCGTATTGATTTCGGATAATTTTGTGATTTTGTATTGTTATGTAGTTTTCTTAAGTGTTTTCGTGTCGAGTTGAGTGATATTAGTTGTGTTGTGCTGTGATAAGTGTCCAAGATGCCTTTTTATGCAAAAAGCGCTCGCGAGTACGTCAACATGGTGTACTCTTACGGCATGGCCCATGGAAATGCTTCCGTGGCACTGCGGCTGTATGAGATAGAATATCCTAATGCACATCAGCCTCGTGATCCTCGAGTGATCACTCGGGCAATGCAGTGGTTGTTAGAACCAGCCTATAGCGCCCGTTTTATAGGGCCGTGAGTTTTCGACTGCCCCTGTGAGTCAGCTGATGAAATGCGTCAAAAGATCATCCACGTTTTTGACGAACTCAAAGGAAAAGCAGTTCAAGAAGGACTCCTGGACCGGGTGCTTCGCAACACGCTGTACAGGGCGCGTGTTTGTTTACCCGTAGCGGGTCGCCAGTTCGAGCCACATCTTATCCGCTTGGAGAGACCTACACTGGATAACAACGATGAGCACTAGGTAAGTACTTACATTGACTTCGTACATGCAAAAAAGTGTTTTTACGTGTGTAATAATTAGTATAATATCAGTCATGTTTCCATCGCACACACGCGCTCGCGTCGCGTAGGTACCTAGCGAGAGAGCGGGGATGCCCATCCTCCCGCGCACGCGCCCGCGCTTGCGCGACGTACATTGCGTGGTCTAGAAAACTGCCGTTTTTTTATGCATACAATTAAAAGTCGTTTCCCTGCAATAATATTTGAGTATAAAACTCAGTTATAAGAGTGGAATGCGTGGTTCAAGGCTTCGTTAAGGCTTTTTTTTACACGCTGTATAAAAACCTAACTAATGAGTATTATTGAAGCAGATTTTGTAAATTATCACGTCGCAGGCACTTTGTGTTAACTTGCGACGCCCTAACTATTTTTCCTTTTATTTCTTTCCCTTGCCTTCTGTACTTTTTGTAACACTCTGACATGCATCAACCTCTCATTATCTTTTCTCCTACTTTATTCTTCACTAGATAATGTTTTGCATTTTTAGGAAATATTCTCTGTGAAGTTGACGGTCCGGGATCTGTTCTACTCGGTTGTGAGTGCCTGTCTAGTAGTCCTGTGATAACTTGCTCTCTGAAATCTGTGATTGTCAGTTTCTTCTTAGCAGTGTACAAGTTATACAGAAAATGGGCGTTTACTAGGCTAGTTCCCCACAATATTTCTATAAACAGCTTTCGATACCATTTTGTGCAACGCCTCAAAGCGCTGCCATATGTAGCCATTTGGTCACTTATGTCGATCGAACATTTACCGCAGTTGTAGTATAGAATGATTGCTGGTTTGAAAATGGCTGGCATTTTTCTGGTTTGGGTTATAACTGTCTTGAGGGCAGACGTTTTTGTTGAGAGCATTCTCACATCACGCTTGTCGCGCCATTTCAATACTACAATCCCATTTTTAGACTGTTTGGCGCTCATCTCTCCTCTTTTCAGTTTTGCAGCCATCACATCTTTTGGTAGATGTTTTTTGTTACTTCTAAGGGTTCCAACAAGATGTGTTTTTCGGCGTCGTAACCTGAACGCAAGAGGAACGCTTGTATAATAATTATCAGTATAAAGCGTCCGTCCTTGGTCAAGAAGACCCTCTACAAGAGACATGACCGTTTTCTGAGAAACGTCAACCTCTTTTTTCTTTGATTTTCCGCAGTAAACTTCAAGGTTCCAAGTGTAGCCCTTTTCAGTACAGAGTTTGAATATTTTAATACCATATTTCGCAGATTTATTTGGTATATACTGGCGAAATATCAATCTTCCGCGCCAAGGAATAAGAGATTCATCGACGCAAAACTTTTTCGCCAGGGGTGTAAACGTTTTGGTAGTTTTCAATGAATTTATCGAGTACAGACCTTATTTTACACAATCTGTCCTCAGCATATGCTTGGGTGTTGTCAGAGAAATGTAGATAAACTGTTCTTGCCAATGGAATACCGAAAAGTTTATGAATTCTCCAATAATTTCTTATTGCTGGTAGTTTGACTAAGCCCATCCAACCAATTAGAGCCAGAAATTTGACCATTTCGTCGACAGTAACTGGATACCAAGCGTGAGCTCAAGCTTGAGAACTTGTGTCATTTGCTAATAAGGACTGAGTAGCAAAGAGATTTGTTTGATCAACAATAAGTTCTAAAATATCTCTTGTCAGAAAAAGGTCCAGGACCCCCCTGGCGAGCTAAGACCTTGCTGCGAGTAAACATATTAATTATTATATTTTATCGTATTTAGCACGGAATAAAAAATACGCGCTAAGCATCATCATCATCTTCCTAGCGTTATGTCCCGTGCTTAGACGGGGTCCGCTTAGACCACGATCCAGGATTTAGCGAGTCTGGTAATTACATTGAAGCGACTGCCGATCTGACCTTCGTAACCCAAAGATGGGGGAACCAGACAATTGTTGGATCATGGTTACAAATCCAAAGTTGTTTGAATTTGCAGGTTTCATCACGATGTTTGAAATGAAATGAAATGAAATGAAATGAAATGAAATGAAATGATCTTTATTTATATAGGCTTACAAAAAGCACTTATAAATCGTCAGAACAAAATAAATATAAATATAAACCGGTTCAAACAGCAGATTCTACCGAGAAGAAACCGGCAAGAAACTCGATAGTTACTCTTTTAAATGCCAAGACTTAATAGCTATTATGTAGTTACAATATTTTTTTTTTGTCTATTTAAATCTATCAGTGCAGACGAATAGCCCCTTATGCGACTGGCCATATATTCTTATCATTTAAATAATCTTCTACCTTATAGTAGCCCTTTTTAATCAAACAAGTTTTAATATATAATTTAAACTTATGCTCAGGTAGATCAGTGAGACTTTATGGCAGCTTATTAAACATTTTGATACTTAGACCAATAAAAGAATTACCACTCCTATGAAGTCTATAACTTGGAACAGCAAGCCTGTGTTTATTCCTAGTGTTAAAAGTATGTGTATCTGATTTTTTAGCAAACATGTGTATGTTTTTGTACACATACATGATACAGTCCAGAATGAACTGCGAGGCTATTGTTAAAATATTGATTTCCTTAAATATTTCTCTAAGTGAATCACGTGGTCTGAGGCCGTATATGGCCCTGATGGCTCTTTTCTGCAATATAACAATGGCTTGAATATCGGCCGCAGATCCCCACAGCAACAGACCATATGACATCACACTGTGAAAGTAACTGAAATATACCAACCTTGCCGTTTCAATATCAGTTAGACTCCTTATTTTTCTCACTGCATATGCAGCTGAACTAAGTCTCCCTGCCAGGGCAGCAATATGGGGAGCCCATTGAAGTTTTGAATCTATTGTGATTCCAAGGAACGTAGTAGAATTAACAACTTCAATAGGTTCATTATTCATAATAATATTAGTGTCAATTTGCCTTACATTGGGCATTGAAAATTTAATACATTTGGTTTTCTTGGCATTTAGTAATAAATTATTGGTTGTAAACCAATATAGTATCTGTGAGAGAGCATTATTTACATCGTCAAACTTGTCTTTCTGTCTATCGATTTCTTGTTCTTGTTCTGTCTATTGTTTTCCTTCATCGTCGAGCTAGTGGTATAAATACGTACATAGACTTGAAAAATCCAGAGGTACGTGCCCGGGTTTGAACCCGCACTCCTTGGTTAAGAGGCGCGTGTCCTTACTATTGAGCTACCACCACTATTAAAAAAATACGCGCTAAGCACGTACGGTAATAAGCAAGCGGTACGTACCGAGAAGTTGTTTACACAATTTACGAGGCTATAAAAGTAACCTCGGTGACTTAATTATATTATAAATACTATACTATTTGATCGCTACTACTAACTGAGCACAATTATTTACCAAAATATATATTTTACCTGGTAAGAGAGATAAACAATGATCACATAAATTTAAATTTAAACTGTCATCTACCTCACAAATTTATCGTCTCACAATCACTATTAAACGTAGTTTTTATCACTTATTAATTTAGTGAAGTTTAAATGGCCATTTAATGAAAATTAATAATTAATTACAAAATTTAAAACCGGGACAAACGAAATCAGATGTTCCTAGCAGTGTTGCCACAGTCAAAAAAAAAAAGAAAAAAAAAACGGTTAGCCGGGCTAGCCAGAGCCATAGAAACTGCTGATACATAGTCAGCGATCTTGTGAGGGTTGTCCATACTAATTCGACATGTAACAACCCCCACGTTAAGAGGAAACTTACGGAAGGTAAGTTTTCGTAAGGCTTCTCAATCCTGCCTAGCCTAGGGGCTATCGGTATGTCAGGATTATTTGGATTCTCGTTTTATATAATGCGGTCTGAAACTGTTTTAAAACTTTTTAGATTATCTAAATTCACACTTCTTATATTAGGTATAGGCATATTCGGCCTTATTTTATTAATACGGGTAAGGTTACAGCAATCATCATGAATAATATTGAAGTCTGACGATACAATGGGTATATTAATTTTTGGATAATTCTTAGTTACTAGTTTTCAATTCTTATGGAACCCAATACATTCGGGCGGAATACTGAGTACACCTGTACCGGATATTACAACTTCGGATGAGTTCTGTTTACATTCGATTGTAAGCTTTGTGGGTTTTGACTGCACAAATACCCATTTATTATTCTTTAGCTTATGCCAAATGTCCACATCGCCAAAGATAAATCTGTAAGTACAATTTTCAGGAAGAGAGGACAAGGTTTTAGTAATGATTTCGATCTCACATGAGGGATTGCTGAGGACTGCATAAACATCTGTTATTTCGCAAAGGTATGTTTCGGTAAGTATTATTTTACAGTTATCTAGGTCTTTAAGGTAAGTGTAGGATAATTTATCTGTACTTAGGGCAAGGAACCGTTCAGAAGAAAGGATCATAGCAAAGGAGTAGAGGAATGCTTTTATAACCATTCAATTGTTGAAGATCGACTAATGGTAATTTAACAATAAACATAAATTTCAATTAGTATTAGTTTATTCAAATAGTAACAGGCAAGATCAGCTACATTAATTAGAGTATGTATATTGCTTAAATCTAGGCTTACAGGAAAGTCTCTATACTTAGGAATTATCTTAAGGTTACTAACAATATCATTATACATTTGATTTGGCGTCAGTATTGACGGATGCAGAGTATTACTTTTGACGAACAAAATAGAATTTAACAGATCTTCGACCTTGAAGGAGATCGTAAGTAAATTTGACTGTAGTACATTTAATATATTATTAAGTTTATTCTTAAAAGTAATGACATCAATAGTTCTGGTGAGATTTGAAACTGTCACAGACAATTGATCAACTGCGTCACTTACTTTTGCTTCATTAAGATTAATTTCAAGCAATGAATTATTTATATTAGAAATAGCAGATTGGGAAACCATGATGCTTTTTGTTAAAGAATCTGAAATCTTTTTATCGTTGTTATAAAGAGCTTGGATAGCGTTTTCATAATTTTTAGCATGATCTTCATCTAATGTCCCATACGACACCTATCCCAGAGAACCAGACAGATCTTTTTGAAATGCTATTTGAAATAATATGGGAAATCGCTTTTAAATCCCGTTGAATATCGGTGTAGAGCCCTTAAGGGTTGTAACAAATTTTCACATTGCAAAACATCGATTTCGTCACTTTCTCTACAATGGAACTTAACAGTGCCGAATACTTCGCGTATGTTTTCAAGATGATTTTGAATTGGAATGACTTCGGAAGGGATGACGATGTGAAACTGATCGTTTATGATTTTTAATATGCCAACAGGATTGAAGAGGATGCCAGGGCCTCAAAAGATGTTTTCTATATATGGGTTTTTATTTTCTCCCAGGGCGCTTTTACGATATACGGCGGTGATCCTGAAAATTACGACAAGGTAAGTACTTACTTTAAAATAGAATAAATACAGGGTATGAATAACTAAGCTATGATGAACTGTCATGAGCTGGTTTTATTTCGTCGTAATGATATTTAACATGACGTCGGTTAATTAAAAGAGAAAGGGTATTGTTTCCATGAATTTTGACAATCTTGTAAGGGCCCTTCCAGATTGGCGAAAGGGCTTTGCGCAATCTTACGTGATTTTTGAGATAGACATAATCACCTACTTTATATTGGACAGCTCTTGAGTGTTTATCGTAGTAAGTTTTAGACCTTTCTTTTGATGCGTTAATATGTTGCAGGGCTTTCTCGCGAGACAACTTTAGACGGTGATGGAGCATTTTTACATACTCAGGATAAGTTAAGTCAGAACGGGAATCAAATACAGAGTCTGGAATGTAAGGCTTATAGCCAAAGAGAAGTTTATAGAGAGTGAATTTGGTAGTGGTAAAGACACTGCTATTGTAAGTTAACATAGCGGTGTAGACGAATTTGTGTCAGTCCGTTTGGTTTTCATTTACGTAAGATTTAAGGTACTCTTTCAGGGTCGAGTGACTCCTTTCAAGAGCGCCTTGCGTTTGTGGATGGTATGGAGAGGACCAAATTTGTTTAATTTTTAGGAAGTCACAAATTCGTTTAAAAAGGTCAGCCGTGAAGTTCGTCCCTTGATCGGTTAGTATAGATTTTGGAATGCCGAACAAGGAGTTGAAATGGACCAAGCACTCACAGGTCTCTTCTGCAGTGGTATTTGAAATAGGATAAGCTATAGAGTATTTAGTTAGGTCATCTTCAAGGGTAAGTATGAATCTAAGATGTTGAAGTCCTGCTTCAAGCAAAGGACCGACGATGTCAAGGCTGATCCTGTCAAATGGGCGAGTAGAAGTCGTTGTTATCTGCATGGAAGATTGATTTATTTTTCTCAACGCTTTGTTGGATTGACACAGTTTACAATTTTGTACGTAATTGTCGATATCGGTGCGAATATTTTCAAGTAATAGCGCTCTTCAACTCTGTTATACATGCTATTACAGCCTAGATGTCCTGCAATAGGAATGTCGTGATTTTCTTTTAGGATCTTAGCATCTTAGTTGGGACAGGATATATTATTGTGTTGTGATGGATGTTGACGATTATATTAGCGTTATTGAATAAGTACATGAGCTTATTAACTATCTTAGCGTATGAATGTTGTTCGAATAAGTTTTTGAAATCGGATATGGCTATTTCGCCAATGTCGGCGGAGAGTAATATATCATCTCGAGCAGATTTAAGAGTTTTAAATATACCAGGGTATGAGCAGTCATCGAAATAGTACACCTTTGTAAATAGGAGATAGCAGATTTTTCCTTTTACTTCTAGTCTTTTAAATGAATGAAGTTCTCTTTCAGAATTAAGGATATCGGAAGAGTTGGTTGATAAGGAGTGAATGTCTTGAAGGTAAGGATTGGAATCGTCAAAGTCAATTGATACTGGAATAAGAATAGCTTTGGAATTGCTTTTAAGAAGGCTTTCAATATGTTCTCTGATGACGGTAGTGAAATTCTCATTTTTATCTGCAAGATCCTTCAGGAAGTCATTGTATTCTTTATTAGAGCTAGGAGGGACTTTATCAGTGGGTTGAATAGAGGGTGGTGAGTCTACAGGTAGGTTTTCTAGTGTTTCAGGGCTATAAGCGGACGGTAGGAGCTCATCGTTCTCCAGCAGATCTATAACAGGTAAGTCACTACTATTACCATCAATTGTAGTAGGGGGTAGTATGTCTAGGTCAGCTAATGTGAGCGGACTGAATGAGGCGGCGGAATCGTTGTCATTGGGAGCAGAAGATGGGTTTTCAGGAATAGAGTTCTCCTGTTCCTGGATGATTGGATAGACTGGGAATCGGGATAAGGCATCAGCATTACTATTAATTTTACCTTTCTTTTCTATACTTATAATAAATCTGTAGAGAGGTCAATTCTGTACATGAAATATATTTTCAAAATAACTATCAGGGGGTGATTAGTGATCGATACTGATGCCAAAAATGCAATCAGTAAAATTTTTGTCTGTCTGTCTGTCTGTCTGTCTGTCTGTCTGTCTGTCTGTATGTTCCTTATAGAAACAAAAACTACTCGACGGATTTTAACGAAACTTGGTACAATTATTCTTCATACTCCTAGGCAGGTTATAGTATACTTTTCATCACGCTACAATCAATAGGAGCAGAGTAGTGAAGGGAAATGTTGGGAAAACGGGAGAAGTTACTCCATTTTTAAGCTTTCGTCGCGTGTGAAGCCTTAATGGTTAAAGTTACATAGAAATCATGTATGACGGAAATAGTCTATATAATATTAATCATAAACGCGGGTGATACCGCTGGCACAGCTAGTATTCAATATTATAGTCGAATTCTTCTAGTTTAAGGCGCCATCTTACGAGTTTTGAACCAGGGTCTTTACAGTTAAACAGCCATTTCAATGGTTTATGGTCTGTTAGAATGGTGAATTTATTGCCGTACAGATAATGCCTAAATATTTTGATACCCCATATGATAGCTAAGCATTCCTTCTCGGTAACACTGTAGTTACTTTCGGCTTTAGTTAGTGTCCTAGAAGCATAAGTGATAGGACGGTCTTTTCCTACAGGGCCTTGTGATAGGATAGCAGAAATTGCGTAGTTGGACGCATCACAGGTAAGGTTGAAAGGCTGAGTGAAATTAGGATAAGAAAGTATGGGAGCAGTGATCAAACGGTCTTTCAGGGTTTCGAAAGCTAGCTGATGTTCATTCTGCCATTCAAAAGGGATGTTTTTCTTGAGAAGATTTGTTAAGGGCTTGGCAATTTTAGATAGGTCTGGTATAAATCAGCGATAGTATGAAATTAGTCCCATAAAGGATTTAATATCTTTGGGGCACTTAGGACGTGGAAAATCTTGCACAGCTCTATTTTTTTTCGGGGTTTGGTTTTACACCTTTATCGGTGATGACCCAGATAGGACATTTCCTTGCGAAGAAATTCGCAATTATCGGGCTGAAGTTTTAGGTTGAAGTGTCGAAGTCTATCGAAGACATTAGAGAGATTTTTGATATGAGTTTGAAGGTCAAATGAGTGTATTACGATGTCATCGAGATAAACGAAGCATTGTATGCCTTGTAAGCCTGTTAGTGCAGAGTTCATCAGCCGTTGGAAAGTGGATGGGGCGTTTTTAAGTCCAAATGGCATGCGCGTAAACTCAAAATGTCCTTGGGGAACGGAAAAAGCAGTTCTATGGGCATCAGCTTCTGACATTTTAATTTGGTGAAATCCGGATGCAAGGCCAAGCGTGCTAAAGTATTTACTTCGACCTAATTGATCTAAGATTTCGGAAATGTTAGGAATCGGATAGGAATCTCCTATTGTAATGTCATTGAGGTGGCGATAGTCGATGACTACACGCCACTTACGTTGGCCGGTTGCATCGAGTTTCTTTGGGACAACCCATATTGGAGATGGCCATGAGGACATTGAAGGTTTTATAATCCCTTTGTCTAACATTTTGTTTATTTGAGAGTGCACCTCTTGCTTGTGTACATCGGGGAATCGGTATGACTTTGTGTTACTAGGAATAGAAGAGGATGTTGGAGTTGGGTGTTCAATGGCGTTGTTAGAAGTTAGTTTGTCTTCAGGAAGGTGGAATATGTCGGAAAAATCAGCGCAAAGATTATATAAGGAGACTTTTTCTTCGGTGTTTAAATAGAATACCCTCAGCAGGTCTAGTACTTGCTCAGCTCTATTTATGGCGTTACTACAGTTAGATTGTTGATATGATGTGTGAAAAATTTTATAACTATTTTCATTTTCCAGGGGTACGAGTTTCAATTTTAAATTTGAATTCAGCACAATCAGAGATTCAGAAACGTTGACAACAGAAATATTTATTCTGGAGTTTGATTTGACTTTCACAATAGAATTAGCAACTAGGATTGAATCATTAGGACTTTGGTCCAATATGAGACCTTCTCCGATTTCAGGGTTGAGCACAGAGCATTCAATTATTGTTTCTGTTCGGGGAACAATTTCATAAATCGGTTCATTAAATCTCAGTATGAAATCTACAGTTTTTATCGTTAAGAGATTTTTCTTAAAGTCAATCTTAGATAGGGTTTCAGACAGAAGATCATTTCCAACAATGCCGTCATAGGGAAAGTCTAAGTTAGCAACGACATGAAAGTCAAATGTCAAGGAGTCAAATTCGATGGGTATGTGACCCAATGATTTCATAGGATTGTGTGTTGTACCTAATCCAGTGAATGTAATAATGTTCTTATTTATTTCAGGCATATTTTCAATTGAAGTTTCTTTGATGAGACTAACGGATGCGCCACTATCTACGAGTAACATTAGCGGCTTAGATGAAACAGATGTCAAGACTTCGATAAAGGCTAAGTATTTCCTAGATGTGTTTGAGGTTATATTATGTATTAAATGTTCTTTTTCTTTTTTAGGTGCTGAGTCTGGAGAGGGGTGCTTGGAGTTCGTTGGGATGGGAGCAACCACGGAATTAGCCACGGTAGGTACAGAAGGCTTAAAACATTTTTTTTAGTATTGGATGTGATATGAGAGTGTGACATTTTAGGCTTAGGGGACACACGCGGAGTCGCCTTCTCAGAGCAGGTATTAGCAATTACAGACGCGTAGGATCAAGTTGAGGATACAGTGGATTTGGTATTTAATTGAATGGATGGAGACGAAACAGTGACTGCAGACCTATGAGATTCAGGCTGGTTACCCTGATTGTTAAGCTGCTTAGATACAGTGACTGAACCCCTATGATATTGGGGCTGGTTACCCTGATTGTTAGGCTGCTTGGATACAGTGAATGAGGGCCTATGAATTTGGGGTTGGCTACCCTGTTTGTTAGACCTGGTGTCATTAAGATTTATTGACTCGAGAATTCGTAATCCTGGACTCGCGTGACACCGCCGAGAGTCCCTTATTCGTTTAAATTATTATTTGTTTCATCCGTGCCATATTCTTCAGGAAAGGTCACGGCATGGATTGGTTGATTACGATTTTGTGGTGACGTAGTTGGTGTTGGACGATTATTATTTCCGGTTTGGAAATTTCCTAACCTTCTATTATTAAATTCGCGTTTGCGGCACATGTCCTAGGTTTTTGCAATAACGGCATACCAAAGGGTTCGCCGAATTAAACACAGATGACGTCATATGACCATTGTTATTAATTGAGCGTTGCGGCACTGGTCGGCTTTGTTGAGAAAAGTGACGAATTCGAGGCTGATTAGTAGGACTCGAATTATGCAAAAAGGTTGCATTACGACGCGAAGCAGCATAAAAAATCTTTTCCTCAGAAACAGCGAAGTTAATTGCGTCATTCCAAGTTTCGGGATCCCGACAACGGACCACGATTGACAATCGAGGGTACAAGCCGATAACAAAAGTATGCAACGCTAGGTCTTGCATTGCTGCGACACGGCCAGCCAGTTCACCCTTTTTCTTAGTGGGAATTGATATATTTATTTCAGTCAAAATTTTTGATACGCATGACTCAATTTTTAGTGCGAACTGGTTGACTGTTTCGTTGTTAGATTATTTGCAATCTTGAAGATCGGAAAGCAGAGCAGCGTTTTGTTTACGTTCACCAAATTGTGATTTTAAAAAGTCTTCCAATTGTTGCCAAGTCTCGAATTCTTTAATTGAACATGCACTCTCAGCGCAACCTTCTAATTGGCTTAATATGTATTTTAAAAGAATATCTACTTATGAAAAAAAATGCCAGATTGGCATCTTCTTCAAGGTAGTAGAGATTCTTCTAATGGCATTTTTAAAATTATTTATAAAAGCGTTTAACTTTTCTCGATCGCCGTCATATTTATTTATGAATTTTATCAAAATATTCATGTCAATTTCGGACATAGCTATATTTGATTTAGAAGACACAGAAGGCTCTTCTTTTGGCATTACTAAGAATCACGCGATAAGACGGCGGGGAATGCAGAGCGATAAGCGGCTGCGCTGGTTTCCGATTACGACAAACAATGTTGCAGTGCAATATGTAATGAATTAAATTAATGTTCTATTTATAGACTCGCGATGTTGTAACACTTCACTTTTGTTCACTTTAATAATGATTATTAAACTTACAGGAACACGAGGATTACGTCAAGGAGGTAGGACATCTTTGAATATTCTTCTTTCAGGTTTGACTTCTGGATGAAACATGGGGACTGGATTCTGAAGGTAAGTATATCTCTATACTTCGGAGTGCAGAGTGAGTGAGTCAAAGCTTCCACCAGTTCTTGGTCAGGTAATGGTAAGTAGACTTTTATTTCTTCTTCTTTCTTCTTCTAGCAAAAGGGAGACTGGAGATAGAGAGTCAGGACGCAGGATACGGTGATAGGCAATCAGTTTCCGATGTAATTGTTCACTTTTGGATTATTCACCAGCACACGCACAGTTTGGGTAAGCAATAGATAAGTCCTGGGTATTGCGCAATGGTTTCACACGCGGCGTCGCGAGATAGAGACGAACCGGGGATTTTACAATCCCACCGCTGCCACCAGTATTATACGGGGAACTAGGATTTGACTTTGTTTGACACGTATATTTAACACGTATTAATATTAAAGCCAAGTGTCTGAGGTGGTGGTTGTAGCCCGACTGACTCTGTTAGCCGGGCTAGCCAGAGCCATAGAAACTGCTGATGCATAGTCAGCGATCTTGTGAGGGTTGTCCATACTAATTCGACATGTAACAGTTCACTACGAACAATCTTTTATTAAATTCAAAGAAAACGAAATGTATTAAATTTTCAATGCCTAATGTAAGGCAAGTAAACACTAACATGCATGAATGATGAACCTATTAAAATCATTCATTCTACAGTTTTTCTTGGAATCACTATCGATTCCAAGCTGCAATGGAGCCCTCATATTACGGCGTTGGCAGGAAGACTCAGCTCAGCAGCATACGCAATTAGAAAAATACGACTCTTGACTGATATTGAGACGGCGAGATTGGTTTATTTCAGTTACTTTAATAGCATAATGTCGTCCGGCCTTTTGTTATGGGGGTCCGCTGCTGACATACAAACTATTTTTGTATTGCCATCCGGGCTATAACGGGTGTAAAAAATACCTTAACGAAGCCGTGAACTACATATTCTCCTGGTCATTACGAACATCATTAGTTCTAGAAAAATACCTCGGAAATGTATAGTTTCTGAGATATTGACGTTCAAAGATAAAAAAAAAAAATCTACTTTTTTTACATAAAAAAAATAAAACGTTATTACTAATATTTCTTCCAAAGAAACCATATCTTAATTTTGAATATTTTCTAGCAAATAAGGCCTTACATATCACGGCCTGCAATGTACATCGCACGCGCACACACAGTCACTATCCCCTGTAGCGGCTGCGCGGATACTACACAGCGCACGCACACGCGCGCGCGCCTCAGCTGTTTTGTGTACCACTCGCGTATCCGAGGGCAATGACTCGCGGGCGCGGTCGGGCCAACCCAGCTGATCGCTCAAAGCCTAGTTTTCATCAACTTTATTAGTTATCTAGGTACATTGCTTAGATACCTGTAATTAAGCACTAAACTAACTAAGCAGCCCACACCATAACAAGTAATTATTTTGAACTTCTAGTTCAGAAATATTTTAGTACTAGGCAGAATAGCTTTTAGGCATATTAGACTAAAATAAAAACGTGGGGCCCATTAACTATTCCTGTATTACTTTCTACTATACTAAGTGTGGATTGCATCGACTTACTATATTCGTAACTGGAGATTTTGACAATCAATAACCAGCCGTGGCGGCTTCACCAGCGAACGCCGAGCTCGTGATCTACCAAAGTATAAAGATATGCTCTGCCATAGGTAGTATTTCAGAGGGGCCCCACATTTTTATTTTAGTCTAATATGCCTTAAAGCTATTCTGCCTAGTACTAAAATATTTCTGAACTAGAAGTTCAAAATACCTACTTGTTATGGTGTGGGCTGCTTAGTTTACCTACCAAGCAAACCCTGGTGTTAGTGTTCTTTCATGAACCGCCTTTCGGCCGCTGACATAGTTCATGTTATGATGACCACTACCATCAGAGATAGTAATGACCGGGACCACCTACGTAGGTTGATAGGTAAGTAACTATTTATTTATTTTCTAGTTTTCATTGCACCTAAAATAAAACCGTTTAACTTAAAAGTTTTTTTACCAATTTTTTATTTTCTAGTTTTTAGTATTTAATGAAATTGCCTACCGAATATTCCTCATTCTATTTAATTCATTTAGTGCATTTTGGTTATTACATGGTTTCTTACCTGATGGAATAATGGACATTTTAACGGTCAACCCCCCCAGAGGTCCAGTAAAGGGGCAAGGCTATAATATACAACAAGATGCGCCCAATCTTGAGGGGAAAACGCTTACGACATTACATTTTTATCCATCCTAATGCCATACAGTCCTCGGCACGTTTTAACCTATTACCTTAACTTGGGTGGTATAGCTACCGCTAACTACGTAGGTACCTAATTACCTATTTTTTTTTTATCTGTCCTTCTAACGTCACACAATCTTGGACACAACTGTTCTGGATACGACTAATCATGCCCTCACCTAATACGCCATTTTGTAACAGCGTCCATCTTGGATTTGAAATTTTGATATAATGACAGTATTCTACTAGTGTAGTCCTACCATTTGATACCCATATTGAGGGGGTTGTGAAAAAATATGTACCTAGTCCGCCATTTTGGTACGGCGGCCATTTTGGATTTTAAATTTTGACATAATCACAATATTCTAATAGTGTAGTCCTATCATTTGATACCCATATTGAGGGGGTTGTGGTAAAATATGTACCTAGTCCGCCATTTTGGAACGGCGGCCATCTTGGATTTTAAATTTTGATATAATCACAGTATTCTACTTGTGTAGCCCTTTCATTTGATAACCAAATTGAGGGGGTTGTGGAGAAATATGTAATCCGCCATTTTGTACCGGCGGCCATCTTAGATTTAAAATGTTATTGATTTTATTATATTGTATTGTCATCGGAATTAAAGGTGTGTACCAAATTTCAGATCAATCTGACAATAGGAAGGTACTTAAATTTCAATTTCTAATTTTGACCCAAATAAATACCGCACGGGTCAAGCTAAATAAAACCGTTTGAAAAAAGAAGGACTCCGCGCCACTAACTGGTCATTGAAGCTCCTCAGATGCTCCACCTTGACTCGCAACTTACGTCACACATTGATATAATAAGTGCTCCAACCGACAGATATCCGATATCTGGTATCCATAAGTATCTCACTCACACGTGTATAAACGTGGCTTCACGCTATAGTATGACAGCGTGGAGTCCTTCTTTTTTTACTAGTTCATGGGATACAAGCATAAAATTATTACAATTTTATTATTTTACGTGCTGGGCTCCCTAACCCAAGTGTGAATTGAGAAGTATTGGAATTGTATTATTGTTTGAAATAATAATTTAATTTATTTAATTTTACCCTGATTAACTACAGAAATAATTAGTTAAACACAAATACGATATTTCGTTGCCGTAGGTAGGACAGTGTTGCCGTTACAGCATTAAAATAAATTACATGTATTATTTAATTTATGTATTTACAGTTTATTTATTATGAAGGTAATTAACTAATTATTAGTAACTAATTACTAGTAACTAATATTTAGGTAATAAAATGTTTAATTATTTCATAAAGTAATTGGGTGTACTACTTTTGCAGCGTGTCAGTAAAATAATAGGCACTTATTAACCTGGTTACGGATAGCAAAGCATAATGATAAGTTGTTAATTTCAACACATTTGCAATGAAGTCTGCTAGGCAAACAACAACACTAATCATCAGGTGAAAACTAAGGCAACCTGTAACCCAAAACGCCCAGACTCAAGTAAATTTATAACAAAATTGTTAAATGAATCTCAGCGGGAATTACAAAAATGTACGCCTGGCCTTAGAAACATTTCAACAACGCGTTATTATTATTGCGGGCTTAATAGCTCGTTTGATTTGATTTTTGTTTAGCCGAATTATTATTTAGAAGAAACTTATTAAACTAAAACTATGTAGGTAGTTAAGTACGGTGTATCAGTATTAATATCAGTATTAACTAAAACTGCACTACGTTTTTTTACAATTAAATTAAACCAGTTGCTAAAATGCTAACACGTAGGCAAATCTGATTTTGTAAATAATTGCAAACAAAACAGATGTAGCTTATATCGTCAATAATACGACAACACTAGGCGAGGCGGTAACAACCGGATCGCGTACGCTGATTGGTCAGCCGCGTTTGTTTACTTTAAAGCAGCGGCGGTTTTTTCTTATTATTTATTGACGTATTTCAGTTCCGTTTCATACGACTTCGGATGGGTATTGATTTCGGATAATTTTGCGATTTTGTATTGTTATGTAGTTTTCTTAAGTGTTTTCGTGTCGAGTTGAGTGATATTAGTTGTTTTGTGCTGTGATAAGTGTCCAAGATGCCTTTTTATGCAAACAGCGCTCGCGAGTACGTCAACATGGTGTACTGTTACGGCATGGCCCATGGAAATGCTTCCGAGGCACTGCGGCTGTATGGGATAGACTATCCTAATGCACATCAGCCTCGTGATCCTCGAGTGATCACTCGGGCAATGCAGTGGTTGTTAGACAACCAGCCTATCGCGCTCGTTTTATAGGGGCGTGAGTTTTCGACCGCCCCTGTGAGTCAGCTGATGAAATGCGTCAAAAGATCATCCACGTCTTTGACGAACTCAAAGGAAAAGCAGTTCAAGAAGGACTCCTGGACCGGGTGCTTCGCAACACGGTGTATAGGGCGCGTATTTGTTTACCCGTAGCGGGTCGCCAGTTCGAGCCACATCTCGTCCGCTTGATGAGTTCACACTGGATGACAACGATGAACACTAGGTAAGTACTTACATTGACTTCATACATGCAAAAAAGTGTTTTTACGTGTCAAATAATTAGCATAATATCAGTCATATTTCCATCGCACATACGCTCGCGTCGCGTAGGTACCTACCTAGCGAGAGAGCAGAGATGTCCCTCCTCCCGCGCACGTGTCCGCGCTTGCGCGACGTACATTGCGTGGTCTAGAAAACTGCCGTTTTTTTATGCAAAAAATTAAAAGTCGTTTCTCTGCAATAATATTTGAGTATAATACTCAGTTATAACAGTGGAATGCGTGGTTTAAGCTTCATTAAGGCTTTTTTTACAAGCTGTATATTATCGCCTTAAACCTCGAGATTCGCTAAGAGATATGTTCAAAGAAATTGACATATTAACCGTGCCATCACAATACATCTTTGACTGTATTATGTATGTACGCAATATACTCGTTCTATAGAAATTTAGCATTCCCATAAAAAGTTTTAATTTTCTTACCGTTTTTGGTAACGGATATTCATCGACGGCTTTTGTTTTCTCTGGTAATGGTATTATTCCTCGTGTAGTAATTTGGTATCCCAGGAATTCGACTTCAGTTTGACCAAATATGCATTTATCAATGTTTAATGTGATTCCGTGGTGGTTTAATCTTCTCAGTACCTCTTCGACGTGCTCTCTGTGTGACACCTCGTTCTCTGACGCGACCAATATGTCATCAACGAAACAGAACACATGGTCTAAGCCACGTATGATCTTATTCATAAACCTTATAGATGTTTGACCGGCATTACGGAGTCCAAAGGGCATGCGTGGGTACTCGAATAGACCAAATGGTGTGATGATCGTTGTTTTTTCTATGTCTTCAACTAGAATTTGGTTATAGGCTCTTTTGAGGTCGATTCTCGAAAATACAGCCTTTTTTGGCAAAAGGTATGTAAAATCTAACAACCTTGGAATGGGGTAACAGTCGGGTTTGGTGATAGAATTTAACTTTAGATAATCACCACATAATCTTATACCGCCGTCTTTTTTTGTTGTGACATGGATCGGGCTTGCCCACTCGCTCTTTGATGGTCTGCAAATCCCAATAGCGAGCATGTTCTTAATTTCCTGCTTTACAAGTTTGTATCTTTCAGCTGATAACGAGCGGCACTTAGAGTATACAGGCTGTCCTTCCGTGATAATTTGATGGACGACGCGGTGTTTGGGTGTTTCTTTTGCACAGAAGGGTTTCGTGATATCGGGGTATTTCTCTAATAAATCAGCATATACCATCTTAGCGTTTATGGTCTTGAATGTAGGTATATCTGTGTTAGTTATACTCGCTGGGGTAATTAATCCCGTTAGGCCATCAATTATTGTTTTCTGCCTCATATCTACTAACAAATTGTATTTTGCTAAAAAATCTACACCCAGTATTGGCTGTTTGAACCAGGTTGGTGCATAAACTTTTATAATGAAAGTTGCGAGATCCCTCAAATTCTTTGTTGGTTTAGCTGTTCCAATGTATAAACGGAGAATTCTGTTTTCCTAAGTCAACCATCGGGAATGTGCCAGTTTTCCTGGGTCTTTGCTAGCTAAGTTGGGCGACACCAAACCAGAAATTGCGGTGCAAATCTCAAACAGAGCTTTTTGATCAGTACTTGACAAATTAGGATTGAAAGCTGGCAATTCTGTGGAAATGGCTTCGAATTCTTCCACTTTAAAATCGAAGCACTTAGCTAGCTGTTTTCCTATGTTGCCAGAAAAACTATTAGGGCCTGTTGTTGTGCCATCTAAACTGGAGAATAAATGACGAAGTGGTAATTCATTTGCATGTAACAAGCACACAAACCATTGCAATGGGGTTTCAGGTGTTTTTCTAGTAAAACAATAACTTCATTTTTATGTCCTGTATTCACAGCTGTGCCATCGCAACCAACACTCATCAAAGAAGACTGATATTCGAATTCACCCTCAAGAAAGTCAACAATACTCTTCTCAATCGTCGTCGCCTTCCCAGAATCAATGGAAAGATGTCCGATGTATTCAGAATCTAGCTCTGATAATATTGAAATGTGTTCTTCTGTAACAGTCTTGCGATGCGATGTATTGTCTGGTTGTCATTACTAAGGTTTTGTCTTTTCGACCGTCAAAGTAAATAGCCCTCAAAGGTTTACTGGCAATAATACTCTGCAAATCCTGGCGTACTTTTTTTCGCTCTCGACGTATTTTGCTTCGGTCAATAACTTTATTTACGTTCTCTTTGCTGATTACATTTAAATCAACCAATGCAGCGTTCACAATAAATGCTGCAGATCGATCGGAAATTCCTGTTCTATCTCACGCTGAAGCTAAATTTTGCAGCTTACCTCTCATCTGCTGAGTTTCACTTGGGTATCGTTTAGAGGTTTTTTTTTATGTTGACATGATAATATCATCTTCATCAGATTCTGTTTCTGTAGAAGAACTGTCAGACGTCCAAATTATATTTGAAGCAGATGAAGAAGTACTAGGAGCACACATGGATTTTTGCACAAACTGGTCAAACTTTCGCTTCCTAATTTCGCCTCGCTGGATAGATTGGATCATCACCTTGTCAACAGTCCCTATATACATTTTGCGATCAGTTCGTTGGTCGTGCAAGAATAATTTTTCAGCAACAGGCACTTTAGTTACACATTTGCATACTTCCCTGGTATACATTTACATGTTGCGATATCAAATAACTTTTTCAGAGAATCTTCATAAAAGGTTTGTTTTTGGAGTCATTACGCAGTTTTTTTTTACACCTTTATACTTGTTGTAATACACAATCAATCTTGCGACAACTTGTTGATGACTAATTGTAGGGATAAATGCTTTAGCCCATATATTTTCGATATCGGTAGCAATTATTTCACAAATATCTTTGACTGAAGGATCTTTTACATTATTCAACTCGAGTAGATAGTTTCTGTCCCATAAGTAATATTTAATCACATCACTATACGTCGGCAACATATTACCACTTAATTTTTGTGAATCGCCAAACACAGGACACCTCAAATCTTTTCGAGTTTTTGGCATTTTGTAACACTTCACTTTTAATTTTCACTTCTTCGCCACAAGCAATTAATTGTATTTACTTCAAATAAAACCGATTCATATACGATATGACACTTCAATACAATTAAAAACACCGCGTTTATAAAGTTAAATCGTGAATCGACTTCGAATAATGGGAGCCACTTAAGCGTAAAAATTAAAGTTTTGTGTAAACTACCTTCAAGGTGCGCCACCTGAAGATTACGTCTTAGATGTCTGATTTTTGGTATGAACAGGGGTTTTACTTAGGATCATCGATTAATGATACAGGAAATTTGAAAAAAAGAAAAAAATTTTTGGCCACTTTTACTCCACCCTAGTATCCACGTCCGCGCCCTCGTGGTTTAAACTGGTGGCTTCTCAACTCGGTGACTTCCAGTGTTAATTTATTTGTGACAACAGTTGTTTCATGGGGAAGTTACTACTGCTGGCTACCTCTGACACTTCAGCGAATTTGATGTTCTCCATTATTTTGTCCGCAATGGCAGCTAAGTTATCTAGTTTTTGGTCTTGGCTGACTATTAACACCGCTCTTACAGACGCTGACATTCGTTGTAGCCAGAGGTTATGAAGAGTGGAGTCTGCTACTTGGGCATTTCTTGCTAACTTGGTCATCTTCCTTAATAGTTGTGAGGGCTTTTGGTCACCAAGTTCCATTTCTCCGATTTATTTTTGAAATTGTCGTTCTGCTGACTCCTCGTATATCGATAATAGTCATTGTTTGATTGCGCCATACTTCTGCTCGCTTGGTGGATTTAATAGTAGGTCATCGAGTTGCTGTACAGTTTCTCGGCATAATTTCGATACCACCAGATGAAACTAGCAGTCATCCCCTTGTTTTTGTGGCAACATTATTGATTCAAACTGTGCGAACCACAGCCGAGGCATTTCAGTCCAAAATTCTGGAATTCTGGCGGTAACGCTTATTGTTAAGACTACCACGGCCAAAGATGCTAGTGGATTTGAAACGGCGTGCTGCTGGCCTTGTCCGGCGTAACTGGTGCCTTGTGGTTGAGTTTGCATCTATTGGTACTTTTTTTTTTTTTTTTTTTTTTAGTTGGGGAAACTCCCACGAGCCGTCACCCTCCACTCGGGGAAGCAGAGGGCGGTGTGTCGGACTCGAACCGACTAAAACCCCAACGTGCCCTCCAGCTGCGCAGTCCCGGAGGAGCCTGTATCCCCACTGTCGGGACTATACGACAGCTCCTCCGGTGATGCGCGTGCCGCGCTACGCGGCCCACCTCGCGCGGCGGTGGTCGATGCTGTGCAGCCCACGACAACAGTCGTCGGATGCACAGCACCGAGCACGCGCGCGCGTCGAGACATGCCAGGCCACCCAGCATGTCTCAACCACTCCGCCCAGGATTCAGACGCCGATCATCCCCGTGACCGGCGTCGTGGGCCCACTCTCACGCTGTGCCCTCTGCTGAGCCAGAGGGGCAAGCGGAGAGCGTCTCGCCAAAGGGGCCGCCTTCCGCCCGGCGACCCAAATTGAGGGCAGAGCCCTGTCGTCGCAAAGGGAGAGCGTCGAGACGCTCAATCCCTCTGCGACCCACCACGACGCGACCCAGCGCGCCCCTGTCGGGTTGCCGAGGATAGGGAGGCGAGCAACGACAACACTCAGCTCCTCCTCTTCCTCGGCAACCCTGGTCCGGCCGCAGTGGGCTACAGCCGGACCGCCGCAACTGCCCGGTAGCAAGTCGTGCAGTTGCGGCTCACCTCGGGGTCCTTCTTCGCTTCAGCCCTGTCATGTCAGGGCCTACTAAGCCCCCCCGGTACGACAAACCGAGGACCCCGGCGGGGGGGTGCATCTATTGGTACTGGAACACGCCTTGTTCATCGTTCAACATCATCTTGAATTAGTTCACTCCACGAATTAATGTTTATATTTTTATTAAATTGTCCTTTAGCACTATATTTTTTATATTGTTCTTGATATTCGCGGGGTCACCAATGTAGAGATGACCGTGTGTATTGAGTGTTGAGTATGAGTAAGGAGTAAGGAGACAAGTAATCACGACAATAATTAATTTCAAACTAATTTATTATAACGCAAGTAAGTACATGTTTTCATTGGTTGCGTAAAGTGGGTCAGCATACCTAAGTTCAATGACACGCTAGACGCTACATACATATGTATAATAGCAATTACAAATATTTGTCAAAAAAAATCTATAGTATAATAAGCCTTTCTCATAAGATGATCTTTAATGTGTAATTTATATCTATGCATAGGCAGTTCAATTATATTGCCTAGTAGTTTTTTAAATAATTTTATACTTAACCCCCTTAATGAACTACTAGTCTTGTGAAGTCTTAGGACAAGCGCGCACTGGCGGCCTGGTCGCAGCGGCCAGTATTGCGACCAGGCCGCAAGTATGCGACCAAGCATGCAGCCAGAACTGCGGCCAAAATTGTCAGTTCCAAGTACAGAGTACTTTGAAATGGACGTCGAGGAAATAGCTGTGATGGTTTATCTTGCAAGTAAGATGCGAAAATACAAGAAGAAAAGATTCTGGATTCATCCATTACTGAGTGAAAGGCATTATAAGGGATTATTTCAGACATACTTTAATGACCTTAAACAACATAATGACAAGTTTTTCAATTATTTAAGAATGCGCAAATCCTCGTTTGATGAACTTTTCCAAAAAATAAGTCACTCTATTACTGGCACAAAAAATAACTTTCGGCCCTGCATCTCGCCCGAAGAAAAACTCGTCTTTACTTTAAGGTAAGTATAAGTACCTTGCATGTATTAAATCATCTATTTACCTACATTTACTTTACTCTCAATGTAAAGGCTGCTACACCGAGTGCGGCTTGCCCGGCGGCAGTGCCGCTGGCACCGTGTGTGGCAAAAAAAAATTCATTATTTCATTATATGCGCGGTTATTCCACTAATTCCCATTGACAATCCCCATCATTAGGGATTTGATAACTTTTCTTCTACTAGTCCCCTTTGACGGTTTATAGAGCTCATGATTGTGATTTATGGAAGAAAAGAAACAAACAATTCCCCAGGCCACGTAGAACAAATCCTTACTTCCTTACTAATATTATAAATGCGAAAGTAACTCTGTCTGTTTGTTTGTCGCGCTTTCAAGCCATAACTACTGAACTGATTTAAATGAAATTTAATACACAGGTAGTCTAGAGCCTGAGAAAGGACATAGGCTACTTTTTAATGCGAAAAAAGGGTTGTAAAGGGTTGAAAGGGGAGGATGAAAAGTTGCGCCCTGCAGGGGGGGCTCCGAATACTCCTGAGGTATCCCTGCCTGTCGTAGGAGGCGACTAAAAGGGCCTTTGGGGTCGTGGGGGTTAGGGGAGGAGGTCCTCTGCCCTCAATCGTCCCCGGAGAAGCCGACTGCAGGTGTTACACCCGGTCCGTCAGGGTAGGGTACACAGCTGTCTATGTGGTCGTGAAACACCACCCTAGGTGTTCTGGGGGAGAATACCACTCCCTCGAGATGGGCCGCCAGGCGGCAGCGCGCGCTACGTAGACTTTACGAGATGAATCCCGACAGTGGGGATCCCGTTGGTTTTGCGTTAGCGCCCGAAGAACGACAGCCTTGAGGTTTAGTCGGTAGGGTCTCCGGAGATTGCTACCGGTTTCGAGCCCGACTCACCCTTTTAGGTCCACCCAGGACTCTAACTGGATGGTGCGTAAGTAAGCATTCCTCAAGTAAAAAAAAAAAAAAAAAAAAAAGGGAGGATGAAAAGTTCCCCCCCGCTGGGGTCTTCGGTTTGGCGTACCGGGGGGGCTTAGTAGGCCCTGGTGCAGGACAGGGCCGAAGCTAAGAGAGACCCCGAGGTGAGCTGCGACTGCTGGGCATTTCCCACCGAGCAGTTGCGGCACCGGCCGCAGCCCCCTGCGGCCGGACTAGGATTGCCGAGGAAGAGGAGGAGCTGAGTGTGTCGTTGCTCGCCTCCCTATCCTCGGCAACCCGACAGGGGCGCGCTGGGTCGCGCTGTGGTGGGTCGCAGAGGGATTGAGCGTCTCGATGCTCTCCCTCTGCGACGACAGGGCTAAGCCCTCAATCTGGGTCGCCGGGTGGAAGGCGGCCCCTTCGACGAGGCGCTCTCCGCGTGCCCCTCTGGCTTAGCAGAGGGCACAGCGCGAGAGTGGGCCCACGACGCCGGTCACGGGGATGATCGGCGTCTGAATACTGGGCAGAGTGGTTGAGACATGCTGGGTGGCCTGGCATGTCTCGACGCGCGCGCGTGCTCGGTGCTGTGCATCCGACGACTGTTGTCGTGGGCTGCACAGCATCGACCACCGCCGCGCGAGGTGGGCCGCGTAGCGCGGCACGCGCATCACCGGAGGAGCAGTCGTATAGTCCCGACAGTGGGGATACAGGCTCCTCCGGAACTGCGCCGCTGGAGGCCACGTTGGGGTTTTAGTCGGTTCGAGTCCGACACACCGCCCTCTGCTTCCCCGAGCAGAGGGTGACGGCTCGTGGGAGTTTCCCCAACTAAAAAAAAAAAAAAAAAAAAAAAAAGGGAGGATGAAAAGTTCCCCCCCGCTGGGGTCTTCGGTTTGGCGTACCGGGGGGGCTTAGTAGGCCCTGGTGCAGGACAGGGCCGAAGCTAAGAGAGACCCCGAGGTGAGCTGCGACTGCTCGGCATTTCCCACCGAGCAGTTGCGGCACCGGCCGCAGCCCCCTGCGGCCGGACTAGGATTGCCGAGGAAGAGGAGGAGCTGAGTGTGTCGTTGCTCGCCTCCCTATCCTCGGCAACCCGACAGGGGCGCGCTGGGTCGCGCTGTGGTGGGTCGCAGAGGGATTGAGCGTCTCGATGCTCTCCCTCTGCGACGACAGGGCTAAGCCCTCAATCTGGGTCGCCGGGTGGAAGGCGGCCCCTTCGACGAGGCGCTCTCCGCGTGCCCCTCTGGCTTAGCAGAGGGCACAGCGCGAGAGTGGGCCCACGACGCCGGTCACGGGGATGATCGGCGTCTGAATACTGGGCGGAGTGGTTGAGACATGCTGGGTGGCCTGGCATGTCTCGACGCGCGCGCGTGCTCGGTGCTGTGCATCCGACGACTGTTGTCGTGGGCTGCACAGCATCGACCACCGCCGCGCGAGGTGGGCCGCGTAGCGCGGCACGCGCATCACCGGAGGAGCAGTCGTATAGTCCCGACAGTGGGGATACAGGCTCCTCCGGAACTGCGCCGCTGGAGGCCACGTTGGGGTTTTAGTCGGTTCGAGTCCGACACACCGCCCTCTGCTTCCCCGAGCAGAGGGTGACGGCTCGTGGGAGTTTCCCCAACTAAAAAAAAAAAAAAAAAAAAAAAAGGGAGGATGAAAAGTTTCCCCCCGCCGGGGTCCTCGGTTTGTCGTACCGGGGGGGCTTAGTAGGCCCTGACGTGGCAGGGCTGAAGCGAAGAAGGACCCCGAGGTGAGCCGCAGCTGCACGACTTGCTACCGGGCAGTTGCGGCGGTCCGGCCGTATACAGGCCCATTGCGACCGGACCAGGGTTGCCGAGGAAGAGGAGGAGCTGAGTGTTGTCGTTGCTCGCCTCCCTATCCTCGGCAACCCGACAGGGGCGCGCTGGGTCGCGTCGTGGTGGGTCGCAGAGGGATCGAGCGTCTCGACGCTCTCCCTTTGAAACGACAGGGTTCTGCCCTCAATTTGGGTCGCCGGGCGGAAGGCGGCCCCTTTGGCGAGACGCTCTCCGCGTGCCCCTCTGGCTCAGCAGAAGGCACAGCGTGAGAGTGGGCCCATAACGCCGGTCACGGGGATGATCGGCGTCTGAATCCTGGGCGGAGTGGTTGAGACATGCTGGGTGGCCTGGCATGTCTCGACGCGCGCGCGTGCTCGGTGCTGTGCATCCGACGACTGTTGTCGTGGGCTGCACAGCATCGACCACCGCCGCGCGAGGTGGGCCGCGTAGCGCGGCACGCGCATCACCGGAAGAGCTGTCGTATAGTCCCGACAGTGGGGATACAGGCTCCTCCGGGACTGCGCCGCTGGAGGCCACGTTGAGGTTTTAGTCGGTTCGAGTCCGACACACCGCCCTCTGCTTCCCCGAGTAGAGGGTGACGGCTCGTGGGAGTTTCCCCAACTAAAAAAAAAAAAAAGGGAGGACGAAAAGTAGTATGGAAGTATCGTCATATTTAGAGCTGGAAGCTTGAAACTTATTTTTTAGGCTGTTGATTCGATATTAATAAATATAACATTCAAAGTTTGTAAAAGTTTTACCCTGAAGGGTGTAAAATACCAATAGGGAATAAGGGATAAAAGTTTTATAAAAATATGTAAGGTTTATGTGAATGTTTTATAAATTAATGAAATTTATTACACAGATAGTCTAAAGCTTGTGAAAGGAAATAGGCTACTTATTAATGCGAAAAAATGGTTGTAAGGGGTTGAAAGGGGGAAATGAAACGTTGTATGGAAGTATCGTAATTTTTATAATAATATCTTTATTCATCTAGACAACTTAGGTCTAATTGGGTTAGTAACAATGTCTTATCCTATGTTAGTAATTTATAATTATTTGGGAAGAACACAATTTGCACATGTGCCAAATAATGGGGCAGACATGCTGCCTGCTCGCAATGACTTTCAAGATGGTGTTGTTACTACCCCGCACTCTATGCAACAAAGAGGCAACTTTTTTGCGCAGTACAGCTAAAAAGCTGTCCGTGCGTGCCTCCGTAAACATGGCTGATGCACTGCAGAAACGGGGCAGCCCAACAGCATCCTGAAAGCATTGTTATATTGGACCCGTAGAGCACCGTACGTTTTTAGGAAATACTTGACCCACAGACTGGCGGAGTACATCGACGTGCAGTATACTTTAAAAAACGTGATCTTTACCGCCTTAGCACTCCTTGCAAATCTACGAGCCAACATATTTACCCTGACCGACAGCGCACTGCGCTCCCTCTCTATATCCACATGGTCCTTGAGGTCGTCAGTTACCCAGTGCCCCAGATATTTAAATTGGTGGACTCTAGTCAGAGCAGTACCATTCAGCAAGATGGGTGGGATAAAGGAGGGACACTTGGTACCCGCCCGAAAGATCATGTATTCACTCTTGCGAATATTGTACATTAAACAGTGTGATGTAGCATACGATTCGCAGATCGCAACTTCCGGAGTGCAAAGACCGAGGGCGCTAGCAGCACCATATCATCTGCGTAACTTATGTTATTGACGCAGATACCGTCAATGTAGCACCCCACTGGCATGTCACTGAGCCTCTTGATCAGCGCATTCACGTACAAGCTGAAAATCAAGGGCGAGGATAACCCCCCCTGCCTTACCCCGCATTCCAGCCTGCTGGACTCTGAAAACTCCCCCGCCCACCTCACACGATTTACTTGATTTAGGTACGTACCTGAAGAGATGAACAAGCTCTATAGGTAGCCCCGTCTCTTTCATTTTGCACCATAACTTGTCGTATGACACCAGGTCAAACGCCTTGGATAAATCGAGGAAGCACGCATAGACAGGTGTTTGCCTATCTGTATAGTACCTGACAGTATGCTTTAGACTCAAAATAGCTGTGTCTGTAGACAACCCAGCCCGAAAACCGAACTGAACGTCGTGCAAATTTACATATTTGTTCAAATATGAGTTAAGCAAACTGTCAAGCACCTGCACTATGATGGTCGCTAGCGAGATAGGCCTGTAATTTGTCCGGTCAGACAAGTTCCCCGTCCTACTCTTAACGATCGGTACCACCAGAGTCTCCATCAGTTCAGGCGGCAGGTACGAGTGCGTCAGGCACAGATTAAAAAGCATTGCAAGCACGCGTGGGAGATGAAACCCAGCGTGCTGCAGGTGTTCAATGCTGAGCCCATCATGTCCTGGCGATTTACCTTTTGTCATCTTTTTGATCACCGACCTGATTTCTTTGGATGAGAACAGAGTACTAATAGTGACATTATCGGTATCAGCATCCAACACCCGACCTGGCTGCCCTAGTGGCGACTGTACGAAAAAATTTTTGGAAAACAGATTCGCAACTTTTTTAGGATCGGAAACACCTTTGACGCTCACTGGAATACCAGGCTTAGCATTCAGTTGATTAGTGGATTTCCAAAATCTTTTAAAATCTTTATTAGAGTGATGCTTAGCTAATAGGTCCATTTTTATTTGGTCCTGGTGGTTTTGACACCACTTCAACCTACTTTTAAATATTCTACGCGCTTCCACCATTTGCTTATAAATATAGCCGCTATATGGTTTGCCGAACATCATCCAAGTATTAAACTTCATCCTGGCAATCCTGTGAGCCTCGGATACATGCTTGTTCCAGCCAGCCAATGTCTTTCTGCCCCTGCCTTTCCCCTCCACAAACATGGTGCAAGCCGCTTGACACATAGTATTTACTATATTATTATATAACCTATCAATTATAATCTTATGATTAGTATCACAGCAATAAAAATGTGCACACTCTTGAAATTCACGTGGAAAATCAATTTCTTTTAATTTTAAATTACAAATATTCCCATATAATCTAATTTGTTCTACCCCTCTATACCCCCATTTAACCTTATTGCTGACACCGTCCTTTAGTACGGTTTTTTGTTTTATTATTTCTAAATTACATTTTATTATTAATGGAAAATGATCTGACCAATAACTGTCATATTTAACATAAATATCTGTACTAGATTTCCATGCAGGGTCAGTTACAATGCAGTGATCTAGCCATCGCCTACTTGCGTGTGCTTCACTAACAAATATAAAAGTTTCCAAGGACATTCGCAGTTTATATATGTCGGCACAGATCCAGTCCTGTTCTGCCGTGAATTCTAAGAGTTCTTTATAGAAACGCTCACCAGGATATGCATTGAAGTCCCCGAGAAGAAAAACCGCCTCCGTATTGCATTCATCTATAATCGCGCTGATTTCACTTAAACAATCCGTAAACTCAGGAATGTTATCAACGCAATCGGTAGGCATGTATACACTGAACACAAGCACCGGTTTGCCATGCATCATAGCCCGTATCGCCGTTATGCGCGGATTCGCACACTGTATCACTGACACACACTGGAACACTGTTTTACGCCATAAAAGCGCGACACCTCCATACGGCCTCCCGTGGTGAATGCCGTCGGATGTGTCGACTGCAGACGTGCCCGTGCTCCCGAACTCCTTGTGGATCGTGTCTAAGTATGGCAGATCATATATAGCCACGTCTCCTGAAGCGCTAGAACATCTGCGAAGCTGCATAGATGCCTAATACCCTCTATTGAACGCTTTATGCTTTTGCAATTATAAGTAATGAATGTCGTATTATACATAAGTTAGACGTATTTCTATTCATTATCGCTTATTGGGTTTTTGTAAAGCATAAAACGCCGGCAGGTTATGCCATCTGGCCAGAGCTCGTCTTTCAAAAAAATATCTAATTTATGTCTCGTGACCATTATTTTATATGCATTATATGATCTATCGTTTTTCATTTTTATTTTCTGTAAGATGATCTTCTCCTTAGTTTTATTAAATATAAATTCCACAATATCATCCTCAGAAGTATCTTTGTGGACATTAGACACAAATAGAGATACTTTAAAATCTGCTGCCTTAAATTTATTTTCTGGCTGCATTTTTGCGTTTCCTTTTACTGGCTCCTGTCTATTCCGATATCTATTTCTCTCCATAACCTTCCATTCCTGAGAATTAATTTCTTTTTTCCATTTACCAGGCTGTTTCACTAATTCAGCAAACGTACTTTTTCTATTGCTATGCGCCTCGACCGCTACTGAGTCATCTTCCCGCTCCTGCGCCTCATTTGCTGGTTTCGTCACAGACCGATCGGCCGAAACCGCGGTGGGAGCCTCCATGCGCTCGCTCTCAAAAGACCGGTTAGTTGTTCCGATAGGTGCGACAGAGATTGCAACATATTGCGGCCGTCGTGGGGAAGAATGAGATCGCTGACTAACTGTCTGCACCTCTTGTATGCCTGCGTTGCACTGTACCTCAGATTGCTCGATTTTAGCTTCGTAGTCTTTCGGCGGTGAACGTGAGACATTCGCGTCCGTTGAAGAAGTCAAATTCAAAAAGTCAACTGGACCACTGTCGAACAAATATGCACCTCTTTTTCGTGTTTACATTGTTGCAATCGACGTTAATTAATGACGCATGTTTGAGGTTTTCTATTTCGGATCTAACCCAATCAATCGCAGCGTATGTCTCTTTTACTTGTTTCATCTCTGACTGCAAAGTAAAGTTAACACTAGTATTATGATAGCTCCTAGTATAGATGATAATGTAGTATTAGATGATAATGTAATAATGCTCTCAGATGAGATAGGGGTTGGCTATGGGGCCCTATTAAACAGAAGATTAAATTGTAAAGTGTCTAATTTTTGCATGCCAGATGCTCCTCTCAGTGAGATATGTAAACGAGTGGTAGCTAGTAATTTTAATGAAAATTCCATAATTATTTATGATTAGTAATGTATTGACCAAAAAAAAAAGACATACTTAAGGGCTTTTCCCTTTTGTCTGATTTACCGGTAAAAAGTATCTACATATGTGCTTTACCATATTGTAAATTTTATTCATCTGCACAAAATGATAGTATTCATAAATTGAATACTCTAATATACAATTTGACTTGTCATAGTGACAAATTTGTGTTTTTTGACACAAATAATTTTATTCCTCGTAATATGTTGACAGGCAAAAGTTTTTATTTGCCTTTTAAACTTAAAAAACAAATAGCTAATTTATTAGCCTATAATATTAATTTTATACTTAGTCGGACCTTGGAACTCGTTCCAAATCATTTAAATTTAAGTCAAAGACAATAGAGGACACCTCTAGCTTAAATATCATATCTAGTTTGGAATCGACAGGAAAGTCCAATGTTTTGAATATTGTTCATCAAAATATACAGGGCTTTTCTGGCAAGGAATTAGAAATAGAACTTTGCCTCAACCAAATGAATATACATGTTTTATGTTTGACAGAACATTGGTTGAGACAGGGTGAACTCCTAATTAATATCGATAATTATACAGTCGTTAGCTCGTTCACAAGAAAGTCTGCTATTAAAGGCGGGTCACTTATACTATTAAGCAAGAAATTAAAATACAAAGAGCGTAAAGATATAGTTGCACTTTCAACTGAACGAACTATTGAAATATCATGTGCAGAGATTGAACAATTCATTATTGTATGCATTTATAGGCCTCCATCTGGAAATTACCAAATTTTTGAGTCCATCATGGAAGAATTATTAAAAAAAGTATGTAATTGTAACAAAAAGATCATTATATGTGGGGATTTTAATGTAAATATTTTGGATTCATCTCAAAATTCAATAATGTTTTTGAATTTGTTTAAAAGCTATAATCTACATGAACTATTTTGCCAGCCTACAAGAATTACTCCTACATCTGCCACCTGTATTGATAATGTTTTTTGTAATTGTAATATAGTTGATAGGTCAATAATTAATTTTATAAATTCTGACCATAGCGGGCAGATTGTGGTCTTGGAACATGACCATAACACAGCTTCATCTACTTTCATCTGTAGACCAATTACAGCACACCGCCTGGATAAATTTAGGGAAAATATAGCTATAAGAGTCTCGTTGTTACAGTTCAGGGATAGGGAAATTAATGATTCGTATAGCATGTTATTCAATTTAATTGAAAAAGAATTTGAAAGTATTTTCACTAAGAAAAAAGTCACTATTAATAATTCTAAAACTAAATTTAGTGACTGGGCCACCACAGGTATCTTCACTAGTAGAAGGAAGTTATTTGATTTATATAACTTGAAGGCAAATTCAAGTGATCCAAAATTTGTTGAATTTGTTAGAAATTACTCTAAAATATTTAAAAAAGTATGTGCAGTAGCAAAATCTAATTATCTCAGGCTCAAGATTTTAAATTCTAGTGATAAAATTAAAGCAACTTGGAATATTATTAACAAAGAGACTTGTAAAAACAAAATACAAAATCACAAGCTCTCTTTAAGAATTGATAGTAAATGCCTAGACTCAGATGATGAAGTGGCAAAAGCTTTCGAATCATACTTTTCTAATGTGCCGACTGCAGCGACTCGTTTATTACCTTCCAATCCACACCTAGCAAATTGCATCCTTAAATCTAATGTAGAGGAATGCAAAACTGCTTTTAATTTTTGTCATGTCAATGATAAGATAATTATGAACACTTTTAAAGATTAAAATTTAAAGAAAACAGAAGATTTGTGGGGAATTTCAATGCATTTACTGAAACATATAATTGAGTGTATTGCCCCTATCTTATCAAATATTTTTAACAAATGTGTTGATTTGGGTCAGTTTCCTAACTTAATGAAATATAGTAAAATCATTCCTTTGTTTAAATCAGGTGACAAAAGTGACCCGTCTAATTACAGACCAATATTTATACTGCCGGCACTAAGTAAAATATTTGAAAAGATTATATTCAATCAATTAATATGTCACCTAAGAATAAATAATTTACTTCATAGTAAGCAGTATGGATTTACCAAAGGGAAATCCACTACTGACGCAGGAGTAGCGCTTTTAAAACATATTTTTGAAGCTTGGGAAGGTAAACAGGATGCTGTTGGAATATTCTGTGATTTGTCGAAGGCATTCGATTGCGTCGACCACAAAACCTTGATAATGAAGCTACGTCACTATGGTGTTTCTGGGAACTCACTTAGTCTGCTAAAGTCATACCTAACTGATAGGCTCCAAATCGTAAGTGTTAATGGAACTAACTCTTGTGGTGCCCCATTATCGATGGGAGTTCCCCAGGGCTCGATATTGGGACCTTTGCTCTTTCTTCTATATATAAATGATCTCCCATATTTTACAAGGGACTTGTGTGAGATAGTATTATTTGCTGATGATACTTCACAAATTTTTAAAATTGATAGACATAATGAATCTCTTGACGACGTAAATAACGCTCTCTCACGGGTTCTTCATTGGTTTTCAACTAATAACTTACTTCTTAACGCAAAAAAAACAAAATGTGTTAAGTTCTCAATGCCTAACACAAGGCAAGTTAATACGTCAATTATTATGAATGATGAAGCACTAGATGTAGTTCAATCTACTGTGTTTCTTGGAATAACTATTGATGCTAAATTGCAATGGGGTCCCCATATTGCGGCTCTGGCAGGAAGACTTAGTTCAGCTGCATATGCAGTCAGAAAAGTAAGACAATTAACTGATGTTGAAACAGCAAGACTGGTGTACTTTAGTTATTTTCATAGCGTTATGTCATACGGTCTGCTGCTGTGGGGTTCTGCGGCCAATATACAAACTATTTTTGTATTGCAGAAAAGGGCAGTCAGAGCCATATACGGCCTTAGACCACGTGACTCTCTTAGAGAAAAGTTTAAAGAAATTAAAATTCTAACTATAGCATCACAATTCATTTTGGATTGTATTATGTATATATTCAAAAATATTGAATCATTTCCTAAAAAGTCAAATACTCATAGTTTTAATACGAGAAATAAACACAAACTTGCTGTTCCAAATCATAGACTCCAAAAAAGTGGTAATTCATTTATTGGTCTAAGTATTAAAATGTTCAATAAACTACCACAAAGTATTTTAACATTACCCTTACATAGATTCAAATTATGCATTTAATCATTTTTAATGAGTAAGGGCTATTACAAGATCGAAGAATTCCTCAATGACAAAGATTTATGGTTAACTTCATAATGAATTGTTCATCTGCAGTGATATCTAGTCTTAAGTGTGGATTAATTAAGTTTACAAAATTGTATAATTGGCATTTAAAAGAGTAACTATCGAGTTTCTTGCCGGTTTCTTCTCGATAGATTCTACCTTCCGAACCGGTGGTAGTATTATGTGTTCTTTTTTTTGTATATTGACTATTTATAAGTGCTTTCTTGAAGCCTATATAAATAAAGATATTTTGAATTTGAATTTGAATTTGCAACAATATTATGTCTTTTAGTACTCGAGTTACGTCTACGTGATCAAAAGTGACCGGTGGCAGCTTATGTAACTCCTTAGCCACAAAAATCGGTGTTTTGTCTGGATCTGTGTTTTTAAAAGTGCAAATGATATCTGCTACACCTTTCTGCTCTTTGTTTTTACGCCTTGATACCTTTTTCTGTGTTGTGGATATTGTGCTAAACAACAGCTCCTTCGCCTCTTCAATTTTTTTCACGGAAAAAGCACCAACCGTTAGTTGCACTATACTTTCTTCGTCCATTACACTTATTTTGTTCTGAATAAAGCAAAATAACTCATTTATGACTATATTGCACTGTGTACACTTTAACAAATCTGTAGGCATTTTATCTACACACGACCGCTACGGCTTTCGAGCGAAGACTGGAAGAGAAAAGACTTTTAGAGCTAGAAGCTTGGAACTTATTTTTGAAACTGTTGATTAAGTAATGCGAGGTTAATAGTTTGATTCGGGTGATTGTGCATCATCTATTCTTGAATGAAATGGTGGAGATTCAACAGGGCATGACGCAGAAGGATGTCGACTATCTGCTGGCTGGGTAAAATATCCTTGGTGATATTCCTGGTGATAGCTAGGATAACTGGTTCGCGAATAATCAGGCTGAGTGTAACATGTCCTAGGTTCAACATGACCTAAATTATATCTTCCACATTGAGCTCGTTGGATCACATTGAATATTTCAATCTTTGTTGACATCTTCGCAGATTCCGGATTTTTTTTGAAATCATGTAATAAAGAAAGAAGAAACATTATATTTCTGTCGTTTTCGTGGCGCGATTCTCGTTAATTTCTACAATTAATGCTTTCTTTAAGAATTGAAACAAGGTCTTCTCTTTTATATTGCTTTCTACATGGAAATAATACTGACGGGACTAAACGCGATATGCATTATGTAGTACATGAGTACTTACAGCTTGACGTTTCGGCCGTGTTGCAACGACCGTGGTCACAAGCGGACTAGGGGTGCGCGACGTTTTCGTTTGTTTGGGCAAGTTAATTCTTCTTCTACCCCCGAATTGTCTTTTATTGAGTCCACAGTAAAAACACAGTCGGTGAAATCACTCCGACACACTACACTCACAGTATTCGGGTTTCTTTTGAACAGCAATTCGCGCGGTTTGTATGAAATGAAATAATTTATTCTGCAAGTGGATTCATAACAAATTCTTTTGCACGTCAAATATTTTTTTTGCCCTACCAGCAACTCGACGTGAATGGCCTGCTGAGAAGAGGTGCCACAAGAAACTCAACAGATGTCCTTTTTTAAATACGTTCATATGTACTTATATATCTAATTTAGTAACATTATAAATTAAAAATATAAATTTCACTGTGCATGCGAGTAGACTATCTTGTCCAAATATTTTTTACTTTGTAGTAACCCTTTATCATTAAACATGATTTTATAAAACTCTTAAACTTATTTATAGGTAATTCAATTACATTTTGTGGCAATTTATTAAATATTTTTATGCTTAGGCCCACAAATGAGCTACTTATCTCTCCAAGTCTGAGTTTTGGCTCGGCAAGTTTGTGTTTATTTCGTGTATTAAGACTATGAATATCCGATTTTTTATGAAATTCATCAATGTTTCTACGCACATAGATGATGCAATCGAGAATTAATTGAGAAGCTATGGTGAGTATATTTATTTCTTTAAATAATGCCTTGAGTGAGTCACGAGGTCTGATGCCATATACGGATCGAATAGCCCTCTTCTGCAACACAAATATTGTTTGTATGTCAGAAGCGGTACCCCATAGCAACAGACCGTATGACATAACACTATGAAAATAACTAAAATAAACAAGCCTTGCCGTTTCAATATCAGTCAGTTGCCTTATTTTCCTAACTGCGTATGCAGCTGAACTAAGCTTTCCAGCCAGGGCAGATATATGAGGACCCCATTGGAGTTTAGAATCTATAGTTAAGCCCAAAAAGGTTGTGGAATTAACGAATTCAATATTTTCGTTATTCATAAGTATATTAGCGTTAATTTGTCGAACGTTAGGCATTGTAAACTTAATGCATTTAGTTTTTTGGGCATTTAGTTGTAAATCGGATCTGCAGCAACTAGTCCCAACATTGAAAGATGATTGCAAGGAGAGAGGCTTACATTTGAATGCGAAGAAAACAAAGATTATGGTGTTTGAAAGAGATGAAACCAGAACGGATACAAGGATAACGGTTGACGATGTAGTGCTGGAACAGCTGAATGAAATTGTATATCTAGGATCTGCATTTATGGAAGGTACTCCACTGATATAGAAAGAAGAGTGAATGCAGGGAATAAGGTGAATGGAGCGTTAGGAAAACTTTTAGGCAGCAAAATCTTAAGCCAGAAGACCCAGCTCGCCATACACAATGCGGTGCTGATTCCTACGCTAACACATGGAAGCGAGAGTTGGGTATGGCAGAAAGAGCATGAAAGTAGAATAAACGCGGTCGAGATGCGTGCGCTGCGGAAAATCTGCGGTGTATCGCTCACATACTGCGTTCGGAATGATGATGTAAGAAAGAGAGTTGGTCTGAAGGACAGCGTTGGAGTCAAGGTAAGAAGAGGCATGCTCCAGTGATTCGGACATGTGGAAAGAATGGATGACAAAAGATTGACTAAACAGATATACAATGCGAATGTGGAAGGATGTAGGAGTCGCGGAAGGCCCAGGCTCACCTACCACGACCAGATTGGTCGTGTATTAAAAGAAGGTGATGTTAGGAGTCATAAAAATCGTAGAGCTTGTATGAAGAGGATTATGAATGTTGAAGAGGTGAGTGAGGTGTGTAAGGATCGTGCCATATGGCGTTCGGTTCTCTCTGCCTACCCCGCTAGGAAAGTGGCGTGAAGTTTAGTTAGTTAGTTAGTTGTAAATTATTGACAGTGAACCAATGCAAAACTTGTGAGAGAGTATTATTTACATCGTCATAGGAACCTTTGTGTCTGTCGATTTTAAAAATTAAGGACGTATCATCCGCAAATAACACTGTCTCACATAGGCCTTCAGTATAATAGGGAAGGTCATTTATGTAAATTAAAAAGAGGATTGGTCCTAATATAGAGCCCTGGGGCACTCCCATAAGTAGAGGAGCGCCTGGAGAATTAATTCCATTAATACTAAATTGTTGTGTTCTGTCACTAAGATATGACTTTAACAGACTTAATGCAACGTTAGAGATACCATAATGCTGCAATTTCAAAAGCAATGTTTCATGATTAACACAATCAGATGCTTTAGACAAATCACAAAAAATACTTATAACATCCTGTTTATGTTCCCAAGCATCAAAGATATGTTTAGCAAGTGCTACTCCCGCATCAGTGGTAGATTTGCCTTTGGTGAAGCCAAATTGTTTTCTATGTAACAGATCATTTTATTTAAAGTAAAATAGTAACTGGCTTAATATTACTATTTCAAAAATTTTACTAAGTGCTGGCAAAATAGATATTGGTCTAAAATTGGAAGGGTCATTTTTATCCCCCGCCTTAAGGTAATAAATAAGGGTATAACTTTACTGAATTTCACTAAATTTGAAAAATTGCCTGTATCTACGCACTTATTCAAGATAAAAGCTAAATGAGGGGCAATGGTATATAACGGGTGTAAAAAATACCTTAACACCGCCGTGGACTACATATTCTCCTGGTCATTACGAACATCATTAGTTCTAGAAAAATGCCTCGGAAATGTATAGTTTTGAGATATTGACCTTCAAAGATAAAAAAAAAAATTCTACGTTTTTTACATAAAAAAATTAAAACGTTATTACTAATATTTCTTCCAAAGAAACCATATCTTAATTTTGAATATTTCCTAGCAAATAAGGCCTTACAAATCACGGCCTGCAATGTACATCACACGCGCACACACAGTCACTATCCCCTGTAGCGGCTGCGCGGATACTACACAGCGCACGCACACGCGGGCGCGCCTCAGCTGTTTTGTGTACCACTCGCGTATCCGAGGGCAACAACTCGCGGGCGCGGTCGGGCCAATCCAGCTGATCGCTCAAAGCCTAGTTTTCATCAACTTTATTTGTTATCTAGGAACAATGCTTAGATACCTGTAATTAACTTGTAAGTAGGAACCAAATACACCAATCACCTTTTTTTTTCGACCCTGAGAATGCATTATGTACCCATAACCTCAGTTGGGGAGCTAAGGTCATGTTAAGGACTCCCGGGTCCTGACATAATACCGCATTTATTGATTCGACGTCAGAAAAGATAATGTACATGTGTTTGTAGAATGATGGATCTTACGCACGTAGCGCGACACTCCTATAGGTAAACTAATAGCAATAAAATATATAAGGAATTTTATTTGGCTTTTTCAAATTTACTTATTTATTATTCAATAGATGAAATTAGGTAACAATTAATAAACGATTGGTAGTAAATACAGTTATTCTTTCTAATTTACTCAAACCCAGTCTAATTTTTAGTCAGGATTTCCCGATAAATTGAACTTTTTTTCTTCATACAACTAGGGAATTCTCCAGCGCCTGAAAGAATACTCTGGCAATTTCCTCTTTCTACTTTAAGAACCAACTTATTGACGATAAATAAACGTAAATTTATTTTGGATACAACACGGACTAGTAAAAAAAGAAGGACTCATTGAAGCTCCTCAGGTGCTCCACCTTGACTCGCAACTTACGTCACACACTGATATAATAAGTGCTCCAACTGACAGATATCTGATATCTGGTATCCATAAGTATCTCACTCACACATGTATAAACGTGGCTTCACGCTATAGTATGACTGCGTGGAGTCCTTCTTTTTTTACTAGTCCGTGGGATACAAGCATAAAAATATTACAATTTTATTTTACGTACTGGGCTCCTCTAACCAAAGTGTGAATTGAGAAGTATTGGAATTTTATTATTGTTTGAAATAATAATTGAATTTGTTTAATTTTACCCTGATTACCTACAGAAATAATTAGTTAAACACAAATACGATATTTTTTTTTGCCGTAGGTAGGACAGTGTTACCGTTACAGCATTAACAGCCTTTGCTACATCAGCATCTGAATCAAAATAAGTATATTGAGTGAGAACTTGTTGTCTTGTGTTTTATTTTTACAAGTCTCTTTGTTTATAATTTTCCAAGTTGCTTTACTTTTGTTTGTTGCTAACATTTTCTTATGTTTTAAATAACAAGACTTAGCGAATGCACATATTTTCTTAAATAGTTTTGAGTATTTTCTAACATATTCTATAATTGAAGGATCATTGGAATTTGCTTTCGGATAATAGAGTTCGTATAGTCTCCTTACTATAACGTCGCTGGGGTGGTGGCGTTATGTGACGGGTCGTTACATTCCCTAAAATATGGTTGAGTGAAGCGATGGCTGACACATACGTCATGTTTGGGAACAGGTGCCACCTTGGGGGACTGGTCTGCTCTGGTTTGGTTGATTTATGCTTAAATTTTGTAATCATCGTTATTTTATATTTTGGTGTCTGACAAGCCGACTTCATGACATGGTTCAAATGCAAATATGATCTATACACTCTTGTAAAATATGTTGTTAAAAAGAGTAACTATCAAGTTTCTTGCCGGTGTCTTTTAGGTAGAAGCAACATTCCGAACCGGTGGTAGATTCATATTATTAGTTGATTTTCCTGTTGAATTGACGATTTAAAAGTGTTTGTTTCAAACCTATATAAATAAAGAGTATTTTGACTTTTTGACTTTGACTTTTGAATCATATTTTTCTAATATCCCAACTGCAACGACTCGTTCGTTAGATTCCAACCCACACCTTGCAAATAGCATTCTTAAATCTAGTGTAGAAGAATGCAATACTCCTTTTAGTTTTCATCATGTTAATGATGAAAAAGTAATTTTAAATACTTTCATAAGTTTGTGGTGACCCTACAATCCTTTCACATATCATGGCGACACTAGGCGGCCGCGACGCATGAGGAGGCGCGGGGCGAGAGGACCTGAACCTGCTCCCAGACGCGCGCACGCAGCGACAGTGCGCATCCATTCGGCTTACGCGCACAACCTACGCTTCGCTTAACCTCCATCTCCCGCGCTTTTGAATTGCTCTGTATTTGCGATCCATTATAATTACACGATTGTAAATATCTTTCTGTGTCTTTCAATCAGACATACTCCGTCCTCCGATAGGTAAATACATAGTACCCCTTCAGTTGGTGACCCCCAGACCGAACATTGCAACGTCTTTATTACGTGTCTACATAAAAGTATTTGTCGCGCGTCGATTGCATAATGCTTACGGATAACGAAAGCGGTAGCAATGGTGGCAACGAGCGCGGGCACGAAGTATTTAAAGACGTCATTATCAACGATAACGAAGACAGCGGAGCCATTAAAAATTTGAAAGTGGCTATACGTCTACCTGCATTTTGGGCGGAGGATCCAGAGATTTGGTTTGCTCAGGTGGAAGCTCAATTTGAATGTACCGGAACGAGATCGGATAAGAATAAATTTTTCCAAGTGGTTCGCGAGCTCGACCAGCGCACAGCGCGGGAAGTGAGAGATGTAATTACCAACCCACCTCCTCGTGGCAAGTACGACAAATTAAAACGTGAGTTGATTAACCGTCTTTCTGTTTCTCGTGAACATCGCATGAGGCAACTTCTTACTCATGAAGAATTGGGCGATCGTAAGCCTTCACAATTTTTACGACATCTCAGAGGCTTAGCAGGCGATGGAGTCAACGACGATTTTCTTCGTAGTTTATGGTCAGGTCGTCTACCTACCCACATTCAGGTGATTATTGCGTCACAAAAAGCTACGAGTTTGGATGAGGTTGCAGTTCTCGCTGATCAAATTTATGACGTCGTTCCTACCCCCTCAAATCAAGTTGCTAGTACTTCTGCGGGATCTATACAAGGAATGTTTCAACATTTAGAGCAAACGCTTACGTCACGTATCCACAGTGAATTAAAGCGTCAAATTTCGCAACTGAATTTAAGTCCAGGTCGAGGTCGGCAGGCGTTCCGGAAGCAGTCTAGCAGAACGAGAAGCAGATCTAGAACTACGGAACAGGGTCAGAGTCGAAAATCAGGTATGTGCTGGTATCATTCTAGATTCGGGGACAAAGCCAATAAATGTATTTCTCCTTGCAATTACAAAAAGGAAAACTGCCTAAACAGTCTGTAGAGGCGACCGCCGACTGTCGCACTGTTACCAGTCGCCTTTTTATTACTGACAAGAAAAGCAAAATACAATATTTAATTGATACCGGTTCTGACCTCTGTGTGTTACCACGCCGATTTTTAAATCAATATAAAACACCGACTGATTACAGCCTTACAGCAGCCAACGGTTCAAACATCCGTACCTTCGGCATAATGAAGATGCACCTGGACCTGGGACTACGCCGGGACTTCTCCTGGAATTTCGTGGTGGCAGATGCGGATAAGCCCATCATAGGGGCGGACTTCATCGCACATTATGGTTTGCTGGTTGACTGTAAGCATAGCCGTTTATTAGATAACGTAACTACCCTCTCCACTCCAGGATCGATTAAACCATGTCAGGTATCCAGCATTAAGGTGATTGCGGGTAGAAGTGAGTACCACAAATTATTATATCAGTACCCCACTCTGACGAAGCCCGAAGGTGTATGCCACAAAGTGAAGCATAATACCGTTCATTACATACGAACTACACCCGGCCCACTTGTATTCTGCAGACCTCGACGCTTGGCACCAGATCGCTTGAATGTTGCAAAAGGGCAGTTCGAGGAGATGCTTCGGGATGGTACAGTGCGCCGTTCAGATTCACCATGGGCATCGGCTCTCCATTTAGTTCCGAAGAAAGGCGATACATGAAGGCCGTGTGGAGACTACAGAGTGCTCAACGCTCGCACCGTACCCGATAGGTATCCTGTAAGACATATCGAGGACTACTCACATAGGCTGGCAGGATGCAGAGTCTTCTCAAAAATAGACTTAGTAAAAGCGTTCCATCAAATTCCCTTCTTTAAAGAGGATATAACAAAGACGGCGATCACAATACCGTTCGGAATGTTTGAGTTTCCATACATGTCATTTGGATTAAGAAATGCAGCTCAAACATTCCAACGTTTTGTCGACGAAGTGCTTAGGGGCTTGGATTTTTGCTACGCCTATATCGACGACATTCTCGTGTTTTTGAGAAGCAGCGGGGAACACCTGGAACACCTGCAGCGGTTGTTTAGTCGCCTGGAAGAATATGGCATTCTTATCAATGAAGCTAAGTGCAGTTTTGGGAGTCCAGGGGTAACTTTTCTGGGTTATTCTATTTCCTCAGATGGCACACGCCCAATGAAGGAGAAGGTTACAGCAGTGCAGGAGTTTCCCCCTCCAAAGACGGTGGGAGGACTATTAAGGTTTTTAGGGATGCTCAACTTTTATAGGCGTTTTATTCCTCACGCTGCAGAAGATCAGGCACCTTTGCATGACATGCTGGCTGGTACGAAGAATAAGAGCTCACAGTCGTGGACCTGGAACCCAGAACTCCTATTTGCATTTGATAAATGTAAGGCGAGCCTTTCAAATTCCGCTCTTTTAGCACATCCTTATCCGAATGCACAGTTAGCTGTGGTCACTGATGCTTCCAACACAGCTCTGGGTGCTATAGTCCAGCAACTGGTATGTGGCAGCTGGCAGCCGCTAGCATTTTTCTCAAAGAAGCTAAATCAGGCTCAAAAGCAATACAGCGCTTATGATCGAGAATTATTGGCTATTTACGAGAGCGTCAAGCATTTTAGGTATTTAGTAGAAGGCAGACACTTCACTATTTTTACCGACCATAAACCCATCACATTCGCTTTTCAGCAAAAAGACCGAAAATGTTCACCGAGACAGTTTAATTATTTGGATTTTATTTCTCAGTTTACTACTGATATACAACATATCTCGGGGAAGGACAACATTACAGCCGACACATTGTCTCGTGTTGAGACTATTACATTTCCACCTGACTTTGCTATGATAGCCCGTTCCCAAAGTAACGATAACGAACTTCAGGATTTGTTGAAAAATGGCTCCTCATCGTTAAAGCTCCAAGATGTTGCGGTACCAGGTACTGACATTACTATCTTTTGTGACGTTTCACAGTCGAAACCGCGACCTTACATACCGAAGGATTTACGTCGACAGATATTCACAAGTACTCACAACATGAGTCATCCTGGAACAAAACCCACTACCAAACTTATTACAGATCGATTTGTATGGCCATCTGTACGAAAGGACTGTCGTGCCTGGGTTAGAACCTGCGAATCTTGCCAACGATCCAAAGTGCAAAGACACACATCTTCTCCTGTGGCCGATTTCACTTTGACCGCTCACCGGTTTAGTCACGTCCACATAGATTTAATTGGTCCACTTCCATGTTCAGAAGATTTTCGATATTGTCTCACAGCAGTGGACCGGTTTACTCGTTGGCCAGAAGCAAAACCCCTGGTAGACATTACAGCGGAATCTGTAGCTAAAGCTTTTTATGAAATGTGGATTTCACGCTTCGGGTGTCCAGAGACAGTGACAACAGATCAGGGACGACAATTTAATTCTAACCTGTTTAAATCTTTAACAGATCTTTGCGGAATTCGTCTTCGTCACACTACTGCTTACCACCCACAGGCCAATGGCATGGTTGAGCGCTTTCATAGGACTTTGAAAGCAGCGATCATGGCACACAACAATCTACGATGGACGGAAGTACTTTCGATCGTGCTGCTTGGCGTGCGCACTGCGTGTAAATCAGATATCAACTGCTCTGGTGCTGAGATGGTTTACGGTGAGACACTGCGGATTCCTGGTGAGTTTTTTCATTTTAATAACTCCCAGTTACCTCAGTCAGCAGACTTTGTATCTCAACTTAGAACTCACATGTCACGCCTGCAACCAGTGCCAGCCTCACGACATAGCAAAAAGTATATTTTTGTGCATGAAGATCTAAAAACTTCTAAGTACATATTCCTACGAAAAGACGCATTGAGAAGTTCATTAGAACCGCCATATACTGGCCCTCATCGGGTTATAAAACGGACAGATAAAACGGTAACTGTTGAATTGTCTAGAGGACCAGTTACTGTTTCCATTGACAGAACAAAACCTGCATACATTTTAAGAGAACATGAAAGTTTGACGGAAAATCCGTCACCGCCACAACAAAATAATAATTTAACCACCAGAACTACACGTTCTGGTCGAACTGTTAAGTTTCCTGATTATTTTTCCGCAGGGCACTAATTCTCGCAGGGGGGTGATGTGGTGACCCTACAATCCTTCCACATATCATGGCGACACTAGCCGCCAGCGAACCTGTCCAGGCGGCCGCGACGCATGAGGAGGCGCGGGGCGAGAGGAACTGAACCTGCTCCCAGACGCGCGCACTCAGCTACAGTGCGCATCCATTCGGCTTACGCGCACAACCTACGCTTCGCTTAACCTCCATCTCCCGCGCTTTTGAATTGCTCTGTATTTGCGATCCATTATAATTACACGATTGTAAATATCTTTCAATCAGACATACTCCGTCCTCCGATAGGTAAATACATAGTACCCCTTCAAGTTAAAATTTTAAGAAAACCGAAGGTCTATGGGGCGTCTCGATACATATACTAAGACATATAATACAATGTAGTGCCCCTATCTTTTCAAATATTTTTAATAAATGTGTTGATATGGGGCAATTTCCTAACTTAATGAAACATAGTAAAGTTATTCCTATTACACCGGTCTACAGCATTTTTGCGCACGGGTTATAGATAATTTATTTTTATTACTTTTATACTTATAAATAAGAATAAGAACAAAAAGTAGTTCTGGATTTGCTTTTATGAGTAAAAAGTGGAAAAATTAAAATCTTATATTATCAATAAAAAATTGGAAATACATAAAAAAATAACATATTGATCATTTATCAAAAGATACCGAACATCAATTTATGATTTTTTTCTTACAAAAGAATTTTTAAAATAGAGTTAAAACATTTAAAAATGAACAGTTTTACTTTTTCTGTCATGTTCAGTGATTTACAGTCATATATGTCACATAAGATAAACAGTCATTAGAAGTTTCTCATATTTACCCCCAAATATAGTTTCCCGTCATGCTTTCAGTATACTGGCCTTGGTAACGTCTGTCAAATTCTCTCAAAAGCTTGATATGCGTCGCAAATCTTTAAATTTGTACTTAAATCATAATTTTTCTCTCTCACTTTAATAAATTTGCCTCAAATATAGCAAAACGAGTCAACGTCTCGTTTACAACTTCTCATAGCCATTTTGCACAGGTCGGTACAGCGAAAATTTGAACATTACATAGGAATAACGCATTTCATACGTTATTCCTATGTAATATTCAAACACGTACTGTCGTACACAACGAGCGACGCAAGAAACACTACTACATGCTCTCTTCCTTCTCTTTCTACACCGCAAGCGCGCAAAGACTGTTATTCATTGGGCTCAAAGATCGAAAATGGTCAAATCGCTTTAAATTCTTAAAAAGCAAATATTTTTGATTTGTAATCACATTTTTTTTTAAATATGTGCCTATATAATCTGAATATATTAAGTAAAACCCATGCGCAAAATAAAAAAAATAAATTGTTAACTGGTGTTATTTAAAACAGGTGACAAAAGGGACCCATCTAATTATAGACTAATTTCTATCCTGCCAGCACTGAGTAAAATCTTTGAAAAAATTATATTTTGTCAATTAATATGTCACCTTAGAGTCCACAATTTATTATATAGTAATCAGTATGGATTTACCAAAGGGAAATCCACTACTGATGCAGGAGTAGCACTTATAAAACACATTATTGAAGCTTGGGAAGGAAAACAGGATGCTGTTGGAATATTCTGTGATTTGTCAAAGGCATTCCATTGCGTTGACCACCAAACTTTACTAATGAAGCTACGACACTATGGTGTATATGGGAACTTACTTAGTCTGCTGAAGTTTTATTTATCTGATTTCTGGTGCCCCATTATCGATGGGAGTACCCCAGGGCTCAATATCGGGACCTCTGCTTTTTCTTTTACACATTAATGATCTCCCTTATTTTGCAAAGGATTTAGGTGAGATTCTACTACTTAATGCAAAAAAAAAAAAATGTGTTAAGATTTCAATGCCAAACACAAGGCAAGTTATACACAAATCACTATGAACAATGACGCAATTGATGTAGTTACTTAGTTCGCCAGCATATGCAGTAAGGAAAATACGACAATTAACTGATGTTGAAACAGCAAGATCGGTGTATTTCAGTTATTTTCATAGCGTAATGTCATATGGTCTGCTTCTGTGGGAATCTGCGGCTAATATACAAACTATATTTGTATTGCAGAAAAGGGCCGTTAGAGCCATATACGGCCTTAGACCACGTGACTCTCTTAGAGACAATTTTAAAGAAATTAACATTTTAACAATTGCATCGCAATTTATTTTAGATTGTATTATGTATCTAAACAAAAACATTGACCAATTTCCTAAAAAGTCAAACGCTCATAGTTTTAATACTAGAAATAAACACACAAACTAGCTGTTCCAAACCATAGACTCCAGAAGAGTGGTAATTCATTTATTCGTCTTAGTATTCAAATATTTAATAAACTTTCAATACGACAACAACGTGATGAATATGTCTTGTGACGCATTAGACCCTAACGCAAACATCACCTACTCGGAGCAGTCGTCTGGAGCGGATCTAACCCCTCAGCTCGCGGGTGCGAACGTGGAGGTCACAATGGAGAATATCAGCGCCCTCCTTGATGTGAAACTTAATGCCTTCCGACTTGGGTTTATGGAGAGCTTTCGAAAAGCACTAAGAGAGGATGTAAAGGAGATAGTTAAGTTCGAACTGGGATCCACGATACAAAACTTGAAGTCGGTTCATCTCCAATGAGCAGGCATCGCTACGGACGAACACTAACAAAAACGTTGTTATAATAAAAAACTTGGAAATGGAAAAGAATAAGCTTCAGGCTGAAGTGGCTCGCTTAAACGCTTGTCTGATCGGGATAGAAAAAATCTCACGAAGTTGCAATATCGAAATACAGGCGGTACCGGAGCATAAAAATGAAAATGTTACGGTATTATTAAAAAAGCTATGCGACGTCATAAAGTTACCCATGGATGATGGAAAAATAACCGCATGTCGCAGGGTGGCTAAACACAGTGCCACCTCCAGCAGACCACGTAACATCGTCGTGACTTTCGCTACACCGCGCCTAAGAGACACGATGCTGTCTGCGGCCCACAGATACGTTAAGGTCCTCCCTGGCCGCGGATTGACTTCCGTAGACCTTGACATATCCGGAGAAACTCGAAAAATGATTGTAACTGAGCACCTGTCACCGGAACAGAAGAGTCTTCACGCCGCTACAAGACAAACCGCCAACGTGGTTACAAGTAACTGAGGGTAAAATATGGATAGATCTACGCGCGCAAGGAGTCATTCTTGCGCGCGTAGATCTATCCAGGTGCTGTTCTCATAAAAGACTTGGACTCTAAATAGGTTATCTTAGTAATTTAGTTAATTATTTTATTTTTTTTTTTTTGGCATCGATGTGTTTGATATTTAATAACTTTAATAATGTATAGTATTTTCTATCAAAATTTAGGCAGAGCAAGATCTAAAATAGACGACATTTATCTAAATCTCTCCTGCAATAATTATAATGTTTGTTTTACGGAGACCAATTTTGATAATAGTGTATATGATAGCCAGGTTATCGATGGTAGATACAACGTCTTCAGAAGAGACCGCGACAGTTCGAACTCAAAAAAGCAGGGTGGCGGTGGAGTTCTTGTCGCTGTAATATATATTCAATAATATATTCCACAATTTAATTTTAATATATATTCCACAATTATAATAATGATAGGTAATGTAAAAACTAGTAAAAAAGACATTATTAAGGGGTTTTCTCTTCTGTCAGGACTCACTGTAAAAAGAATTTATTTATGCGCATTACCTTTTTATAAATTTTATTCATCTACTCAAAATGATAGTTATTCATAATTCATAAATTGAATACATTGTTATACAATTTGACTAGTCATAATGACAAATTTGTGTTTTTTGACACAAATAAATTTATTCCTAATAATATGTTGACTGGCAAAACTTTTTATTTGCCTTTTAAAATTAAAAAACAACTGGCTAATTTATTAGCCTATAATATTAATTGTATACATAATCGGATCTTGGAACTCGTTCCAAATCATTTAAATTTACATCTAAGACAATAGAGGACACCTCTAGCGTTAGTCGAATATCTAGTTTAGAGACAATAGGGAAGTCCAATATTTTAAATATTGTTCATCAAAATATTCAGGGCTTCTCCGGCAAAGAATTAGAAATGGAACTAGGTCTTAACCAAATGGAAATACAGGTTTTATGTTTGACTGAGCATTGGTTTAGGAAGAGTGAGCTACTAATTAATATTGAAAATTATACACTCATCAGTCCGTTCACAAGAAAATCAGCTATTAGAGGCGGGTCACTTATACTATTAAACAATAAATTAAAAGGTAAAGAGCGTAAAGACATAGTAGCACTTTCAACTGAACGAACTATTGAAATATCATGTGCAGAGCTTGAACAGTTCATTATTGTCTGTATTTATAGGCCTCCGTATGGTAATTATCACACTTTTGAGTCTATTATGGATGAGGTATTGAAAAAAATATGTAATTGTAACAAAAATACCATTATATGTGGCGATTTTAATGTAAATATTTTAGATACATCACCAAATTCAATTATGTTTTTAAACTTGTTTAAAAGCTATAACTTACATGAGCTGTTTACCCAGCCTACTAGAATTACCTCTACATCTGCCACCTGTATTGATATTTTTTTCTGTAATAGCAATGTAATTGATAGGTCAATAATTAATTTCATTAATTCTGACCATAGCGGACAGATTGTTAGCTTGGAGCACTATGCTGTCACGACTTCATCTACTTTCATTTGTAGACTAATCACAGCACACCGACTAGATACATTTAGGAAAAATATAGTCAATAGAGTCTCGTTGTTAAAGTTTAGGGGTGTGGATATTAATGATTCATATAACATGTTATTCAATGTAATTGAAAAAGAATTTGTAAGGATTTTTACCAAGAAAAAAGTCACTATTAATAATTCTAAAACAAAATTTAGTGACTGGGCCACTACAGGTATTTTCGCTAGAAGTAGACGAAAGCTATTCGATTTGTATAATGATAAAGCAAATTCGAATGACCCTAAATTAATCGAATATGTCAGAAATTATTCCAAATTATTTAAAAAAGTGTGTGCAGTAACAAAATCAAACTATCTTAAGCATAAGATTTCAAATTCTAGTGACAAAATTAAAGCTACTTGGAATATCATCAACAAAGAGACTTGTAAAAACAAAATACAAAATCACAAGTTCTCTCTAAACATTGATAATAGATGTCTACATTCAGATGGGGAAGTGGCAAAAGCTTTTGAATCGTAGTTTTCTAATATCCCGACTGCAACTACTCGTTCATTAGATTCCAACCCACACCTTGCAAATAGCATCCTGAAATCTAGTGTAGAAGAATGCAATACTCCTTTTAGTTTTCATCATGTTAATGATAGGTAATTTTAAATACTTTCATAAGTTTAAATTTTAAGAAAACCGAAGATCTATGGGGCGTTTCGATACATATACTAAGACATATAATACAATGTATTGCCCCTATCTTGTCAAATATTTTTAATAAATGTGTTGATATGGGTCAATTTCCTAACTTAATGAAACATAGTAAAGTTATTCCTTTATTTAAATCAGGTGAAAAAAGTGACCCATCTAATTATAGACCAATTTCTATCCTGCCAGCACTGAGTAAAATCTTTGAAAAAAATATATTTAGTCAATTAATATGTCACCTTAGAGTCAACAATTTATTACATAGCAATCAGTATGGATTTACCAAAGGGAAATCCACTACTGACGCAGGAGTGGCACTTACAAAACACATTATCGAAGCTTGGGAAAGAAAACAGGATGCTGTTGGAATATTCTGTGATTTGTCGAAGGCATTCGATTGCGTTGACCACCAAACTTTATTAATGAAGCTACATCATTATGGTGTATATGGGAACTCACTTAGTCTGCTGAAGTCTTATTTATCTGATAGGCTTCAAATAGTGAGTGTAAATGGTACAAACTCTTCTGGTGCCCCATTATCGATGGGAGTACCCCAGGGCTCAATATTGGGACCTCTGCTTTTTCTTTTATACATTAATGATCTCCCTTATTTTGCAAAGGATTTATGTGAGATAGTTTTATTTGCTGATGATACTTCCCTGATTTTTAAAATTGATAGACAAAAGGAATTTGTTGACGATGTAAATAACGCTCTCTCACGAGTACTATATTGGTTTTCTACCAATAACCTACTACTTAATGCAAAAAAAACAAAATGTGTTAAGTTTTCAATGCCAAACACAAGGCAAGTTAATACACAAATCACTATGAACAATGAAGCAATTGATGTAGTTAACTCAACTGTATTTCTTGGAATCACCTTAGACGCTAAATTGCAATGGGGTTCCCATATTGCGGCCTTGGCAGGAAGACTTAGTTCGGCTGCATATGCAGTCAGGAAAATACGACAATTAACAGATGTTGAAACAGCAAGATTGGTGTATTTCAGTTATTTTCATAGCGTAATGTCATATGGTCTGCTGCTGTGGGGATCTGCGGCTAATATACAAACTATTTAAATTGACATATTAACCGTGCCATCACAATACATCTTTGACTGTATTATGTATGTACGTAAGAACTTTCATAACTTTATTCAAAAATCTGATTGTTTTAACACCCGAAATAAACACAAGCTTGCCGTTCCGTATCTGAGACTTCACAAGACTAGTAGTTCATTTAGGGGGTTAAGTATAAAATTATTTAACAAACTACCAGGCAATATAATTGAACTGCCTATGCATAGATTTAAATTACACATTAAAAATCATCTTATGAGAAAGGCTTATTATAATATAGAAGATTTTTTAAGTGACAAATATTTGTAATTGCTATTATACATATTTACTTTTTTAGATTTGTATAGCATAGTAGCTTAAGGATATGTTAATTGTTATTGATACTTATTGTAAATTTGGCGATGAAAAGAGTAACTATCGAGTTTCTTGCCGGTTCTTCTCGGTAGAAGCTACTTTCCGAATCCGGTGGTAAATTTTTATTTTCATTTGTATGTACTGACGATTTATAAGTGCTTATTTGAGCCTACGTAAATAAAGATCATTTCATTTCATTTATTTTTATATTGCAGAAAAGGGCCGTTAGAGCCATATACGGCCTTAGACCACGTGACTCTCTTAGAGATATTTTTAAAGAAATTAACATTTTAACAATTGCATCACAATTTATTTTAGATTGTATTATGTATATATTTATAAACACTGACCAATTTCCTAAGAAGTCAAACACTTGTTATACTGTGGCAATCTACCAATATCGCCAACTAAGCATCAACCTCAAAACTTAGACAAACAAGTAAACGCGGCACGAGGAGCTGACTCTGCGCAACGTGCTGCATCGAGGCCAACGCCGACGCCGCCGTTTGACCGGAAGACACTTTTAGTTCCAACATCGAACATTGTCAATCGTTTTAGCATAATTTTAATTGTACTTTCTTAGTTAATAAATTTAGTTAAATTAAATTTCGTTTTTTTTGTATCCACCGCTGTGGCAAATCGTAATTGGCGCAGTCGGTAGGATACTCGCGGTCGGTTTCGCGATTCATCAAGAAGATTTCCGTATTGAATCGAGCCGCCCGTGTGGCTATTAAGTCGCGTCCCGAGTATCCAGAACCTACGACGAGCTGCAGCGAGACCGTATCCAGACTTCGATACAAGCAGGGTACTAAGAAATGAAATCGTAAGTACACTTGAATCTTTCATGTGTTGCTTTCCCTAATTTTAATCCTAACTTTTACCTTGTGCGTCATTTTCCTTTGCCAAAATTTTCCACCCTAGGCAATCGGGGTCTACAACCCCTAGAATAGATAGACAAAATAGGTTAGACGCTGGTAGGGACATAGAATTAGATTCAGATAGTTCGATCAGCCTGGAAAACGAAAGCATAGACATGGCTGATCCCGTTGATAATATATTTAAATCGCTTAGATTGCTCCCAGAGTTTGACGGGAACCCCAATGTGTTAACACGGTTCGTCAATCTCTGCGACCAGCTAGTTGTAAGGCAGGTAAAGCCCGAGCCAGGACACGAGTTAGAGAACCAGGCCTTATTAAATGGGATCTTAAACAAAGTCACAGGTCCCGCCGCACGTCTAATAAATTCCAATGGAATTCCGTGCGATTGGCTAGGTATTAGAAACGCATTAATTAATAACTTTGCCGATCAAAGAGATGAAACATCTCTGTATAATGATTTGGCTTTACAGTCTCAAGGGAATAGTACCCCACAGGAATTCTATGAACGCTGTCAGACCCTTTTCAGTACTATCATGACGTACGTAACATTACATGATACAGTCATTACGACAATCGAGGCCAAGCGTCAGCTGTATAAAAAATTAACATTACAGTCATATTTGCGCGGTCTAAAGGAACCGCTGGGATCGCGTATCAGATGCATGCGTCCCGTATCTATAGAGCAGGCGTTAACTTTTGTTCAGGAGGAAATTAATACAATATATTTACAGCAGCGAAATGAACAAACTCCCGATAGGAAATTGCCACCTCACTCATTCATGAACCCGCCTAACACTAAACCCATTTATTCTCCACTCGGTTCCATGCCACCTACTAAACCTTTCACATTTAACATGCCCGGACCCTCACGTGCTCCAATATTCCACATGCCACAACCGTCTCAGTGGAGGCCTATGACAGGTCAGTCACAAATGTATCGCGGACCATCTCGTACACAGCAAATGTTTAGGGCGCTGCCACCAAATTATAATGCGCAGACTAACGTTTTTAAAATGCCGCCCAATAGACATCCGCCCATCACCACAAATCAGCAGGCACCTAAGCCTATGAGCGGAGTTAGCAACTTTGTAAGCAGGCCTTTACCGCCTAGTGGGCACGATTGGCGCAAGTTTGGGAACCCACCGCCAAGTAATTACTTTAAAACGCGAGAAATGAATTTTAATAATTGCTATGACTATGAATACGGCCCCTACTATGATAATGAGTACTCAGATTACTATTACGGCGAACCGGAATGCTATTATGATTTGAATAATTGTTTCGATCAAAACGTATATGAGGATAATTATAGATATTCAGAGTTACCTAACCCCGAGTATATGCCCGAACCTCTGGAAGAGAGTCCTTCACCTAGCAAGGTCGAGGATTTTCAGAATGCAGGCCGGTCCGACAAACCAAAATAGAGCTTAATATTCAAACCCAGAGACAGCTTCCGTATATTCAGATATTAGACCCACCTTTAAAATTACTTATAGACACCGGCGCTAATCAGTCTTTTATTAGCCCAGAGGCCGTCACGAAATATTTTTATAATACAGAATTAAATTATGATCCGTTCGAAGTAGTAAATGTGCACGCGGTAAGTAGGTGCGATTATTCGATCACATTACCATGTTTCTCGGAATTCAGAGACAAAGACCAACTCGTTGGAAATTGAAACTAAGCGAATACGATTTCACCGTCATTTATAAGCAGGGAAAATGTAATACGAATGCCGATGCTCTATCTCGCATCGAAATTCACAACGAGGAAGTCAGCTCCATAGTAGCCAACCCAACTGAAAAAGCTCCTTCATTAGATAATTCAGAGACATTGACAGTACATACAGACGCTGAACATCCGATTTTAGAAGTCCCCATAACAGATGAGCCGCTCAATAAATTTTATAGACAGATTTGTTTCAATGTCGTAGGCGACATTAAAGGAAAGACTACAGTATCGAAGCCCTTTGACAGTCACACGCGTACCGCTATTCAGTTATCTAAATCTAATCTCGAACAAGATGTTATAAACGCAGTTAAGGAATTTGTTAATCCAAAAGTAAAGACAGGTATCATTATACATCCTCCATTGGAGATGTACTCTATAATACCAATAATACAGAATCATTTTAAAAGTTCCGCAATGAATCTTGTACTTACCAAAATTGAGCTTGAGAATATTAAGGAGTACTTGCGACAGCAGGAGATAATACAGAAATACCACGAAGGTAAAACTAACCATCGCGGTATTACTGAATGTTACCTAGCTTTATCTAAAAAATACTTTTGGCCTAAGATGAAGGAAAACATTACTAAATATATAAATGAATGCAATATCTGTGGACAAGCGAAGTACGATCGCAATCCAATAAAGCAACAATTCCATGTAGTTCCACCGCCTACAAAACCTTTCGAAATTGTACATCTTGACTTATTCACAGTAGAGACAGAAAAATATTTAACGTTAGTAGATGCATTCTCAAAGTATGGCCAAGCGTACCATCTTAGGGATGGCACCGCTATTAGTGTAGTACAAGGTCTATTAAAATTCTGCACCCATCATGGTGTCCCATCTATTTTAGTATCAGATCGCGGGACGGAATTTACCAACCAATTATTTTTAGAGTTCGCTAGAGTCCATAAAATACAGCATCATAAAATCTTAGCTCATGCCCCAAATGAAAATGGTATTGTCGAACGTTTTCATTCGACCTTGTTAGAACACTTAAGAATATTAAAATTACAGCATCGCGGTGAATCAGTTGTTAACTTAATGTCATACGCTATATTATCTTATAATAGTTCTATACACAGCTTCACCAAATGTAGACCATTAGAAGTGATAACTGGACATTTCGACCCTCGCGATCCCATCGACATTGAATTAACCGAACATTTATTGCAACAATATATCTTAGAACATCGTGCCAAAATGAGTAAGGCTTACGAAATGATCCAAGATTCATCTTTGCAACGACGTACAGACATAATGGTAAATCGCAACAAAAATAGAGAGCCCGAGGAAACGTATAACCCCGAACAAAATGTCTTTGTTAGAAACCCCATGGCCAGTCGTCAAAAATTAGCTCCGCGCTATACACATGATACCGTTTTAGCCGACCTTCCCATTCACATTTACACTAAGAAAAAGCGTGGTCCCGTAGCGAAGTCTAGACTAAAAAGAGTACCTAATAGCGCCCGCTTGTTGCAGGATAATAGTGACGGTGCTGCTTCACATAGCAGGAGCGCAAGAGATCATACTTGACAGCTTAGAAGATGGTCCAGGCATCCTCCCTTTCAAGTTAGGTCCTACTAAAATTATATCTCATCATCATTCCTTTTTACAATTTATAGATATAGATTATTTAAAGTCTCAAGTTAATAAAGTTAAATTACAGTTAAGTGATGTTCGGCCTCAGTTAAATAATAAAACTTTGTCCTTGTATGAACCACATATTGATTATCTTAGTAATAAACTCGAAAAGGTTTCTGAACAGTTGAATACTTTTGTAGATAGTCGCGTTAAACGGGGATTGATTGACGGATTAGGGTCAATCATAAAAAGTATCTCAGGGAACCTAGATTATACAGATGCAATGCGCTATGATAATGCCCTGAAATATTTACAGAGCAATGAACAAAAATTACTATCAGAATTTAATAGCCACATAAGTCTGAGTAAAGAGTGGATGTCAGAACATTCTAATATTCTAAAAATTATAGATGAAAATCAACATAAGATAGAACAAACACTCAATCAAGTTTTGAATAGCGAAACTAACGCAGAAACGTCTTTAATAAAGTATGCCCATCTGGCTCAATTACTTTTAATATTAGGAGATAATATAGAGGAGTTAGAAGAAGAGTTAGTTAAGTTAGAAAATCTTTTAGCATTTATACGTGCATCGAGCACGCACCATTCTATGTTAAGTTTAGATACACTGAAATCAATGCTAGGAAAATTAAGGGTCTTATATAATAAAGATGAGGTCATAGACTTGAATTTTAGAGAGTACTATGACATCATTAAATTAGGTTCATATTATAGTAGTAATAAAATAGTTATAGTGTTCAAGTTTCCGATTGCTTTCCCATACTCCTACGATCTTTATAAGCTGTCCATTGTTCCAAATAAAGATCATAATATCATTATCCCATCTGCTCCTTATATCGCAATACATAGAAATGATTTCGTGTACATAGAGACAGAATGTCCGAAGTCCAACACTTGGTATCTCTGCGAGAAGAAATTCAACTATCAACAGTCAGATCAAGTGGACTGCATCCAAACTCTCATCGCCACGCAGAAGCTGGACGCCACCTGCAAGCAGACATCAGTAATTCTTGACAAAGAAGCCCTGGAACAATTAGACGACAAGCATTACGTACTTGCTTTCCTGAAACCAACCAAGATCCAGATAGTTTGCAGCAAGAACATCTATTCTACACTTCACGGCAGTTACTTAGCTACAATACCACATGGATATTACCTTTAGACGTCGGAGTTCACTATAATGAATAGCAACGACCGGACGAGAGGAACAGCACTGAAAATCATGAATCTCCCTTCATCAATGGTCTCCCCAACACCAACATGGCCTAAGATAAAATTGGACTCAACACACTTAGAAAATCTACATGCCAGTAACACTAAAATATCTCTACAGCATCCGATTGAGATAAATAAGCCAGCGGAATACAGCCTTTACCATACTACTATACCTCTATACATAGTAGTGTTCAGTACAGGCGCACTTATTAGTTGCATACTGATACGGAGATGCTACAAGAAACGCCGAGATAGTACAGTGAAGCAAGACACATCTCAGAATACATATGCCGAAATCTCAGATGAGCGGCGAGATGCACCGGAGCCCAGCATCATTACAGCAACATTTTCGAAGAAAATTCTTCAATAGTTGCTGATCTACGGGGGGAGGTGTTATACTGTGGCAATCTAACCAATATCGCCAACTAAGCATCAACCTCAAAACTTAGACAAACAAGTAAACGCGGCACGAGGAGCTGACTCTGCGCAACGTGCTGCATCGAGGCCAACGCCGACGCCGCCGTTTGACCGGAAGACACTTTTAGTTCCAACATCGAACATTGTCAATCGTTTTAGCATAATTTTAATTGTACTTTCTTAGTTAATAAATTTAGTTAAATTAAATTTCGTTTTTTTTGTATCCACCGCTGTGGCAAATCGTAATTCACTCATAGTTTTAATACTAGAAATAAACACAAACTTGCTGTTCCAAACCATAGACTTCAGAAAAGTGGTAATTCATTGATTGGTCTTAGTATTAAAATATTTAATAAACTTCCAGAAAGTCTACTAGCATTACCTTCACATAAGTTCAAATTGTGCATTAAAGCGTTCTTAATGAATAAGGGCTATTATAAGATTGAAGACTTCCTAAATGATAAGCATTTATGTTTAACTCCATAATGAAGTGTTCACCTGCAGTGTTGTTACCTAATAAGTACCTATACAATATTAAGCACGAAATTGTAAATCTTTGCATTTAAAAGAGTAACTATCGAGTTTCTTGCCGGTTTCTTCTCGATAGATTCTACATTCCGAACCGGTGGTAATCCTTTTTTCTGTTTAAATTGACTATTTATAAGTGCTTTTTTGAAGCCTATATAAATAAAGAGATTTTGAATTTGAATTTGAATTTGTAAAGTCATGTATTAATGTTGTACGCCAGACATCCTGGGAGAGCGGAGCAGAGGATATATGGCTTTCTATCTCACCTAGCAATAGAGGAAGGACCTCATTACACATGTGTCTTTGCTACTTGCCACCTTTGCTGTCAAAAGACGACATTTCTACTTTTCATCATAGTGTTCAGAGTGTAATACTTAATTCGTCATTGGATAACTCTTTCTTGTTATTAGGGGATTAAAATACTGCTGATATTACCTGGATTGTCACAAATGATTCGAACGTTCTAATACCAACAAACCCACAGGGTCATCGGGCTGAATTGCTTGTTGAAACATTGAAAATTGAAGCTTATAATTTGACTTACATTTACTTTATTATTCATTAGTCCCATGATTTAGCAAAAAGATTAAGGTATTATAAATATTTTAAAACATCAGAAACATCGTAAAATCCAGTTTTTTTAACTTGTGTTTATAGCCCTTGTTGTCCCCAACCAGTAAAACAGATAGGGCGTTAATTTTACTATTGATTTTAAAGGAAAATAAATAACAATTTGAATACTTATGTAATTACTTTTAATGAAAATCTAAGTTAAATGTGTGTATTTATTACAATCACCATTCAAAATTAAACTTTCTTAATAGATTTTTTCTGAGTTTCATGTTTTTAATCAGATTCATCAAAATATTTACTAGACCGAAGGGAATCGTCCGAGTCGGCTGCAACTGGCCTCCGAGATAATCCAGCCTGATCTTCCAGATCTTCCTAGAAGGCCAGGACCTCTTTTAACCACTCAGCATTTTCAGGTTTCATGAAAGGTGTCATGGATAAAACGTCTCTAATCTTTACGTCTTTTATTCCAGGTTTTTCTACCGGCTGCAAATTCAAATCATGTTTGCTTGCAAGCACAATATTCTTTTTAAATGTAAAATTTAGATCGGAAGATGCATAAAATCTTGAGGTCGTAATCACTCCTTCAGGACTAAAGTCTAGTTTAACATATTGCTGTATAGCAAACCGAGCTTTGTTTTTTCCTGTGACTGTGGGTGTCTTCGACAAAAAGACCTGTAAACCTTTATTCCAATCTTCAATAATTAATTTAATAATATCCAGCCATCAATACATTGAACGGGCTAGGATTGCTTCTTGCTGATGACATCACTTTCAAATATTGTTCAGCTGACTCAATAGTTTCCAAGGATTTTAGCAATATGCCATACCTTCCGAAGTTTCTGTCACATTGGTTATAAGAGTGGCCTCTTACTGGAAATATATGTTCAATTGACATGTTAAAGCTTTTGGCCATCCATGTGGAGAACATTACTACTGTTATATTTTTATTTTGGCCTCCACAAGCATCAGATAAAAATATTCTCTTCTTAATATTAGGCAAAGCGCGCAACTTTTCTTTAACAAAATGATTTTAACAAATTGATCTTTAACGAAATGATGAATGAAAGAACAGACAGTGTTGGGTCCCTTTTTGGAATCCATTTCCAAAAAACAATAAAAGGAACTTGATCCATCATTATGACAGTGAACGTTGAAATTGAAAAGCCATAAAGATCTTTTATAAAATTGTGAAGTTATGTTAAGTTTTGGTATGGGCAAATTTTGAGCATAATCAAACTCCAATACAAGTGTTTCTGTATCAGGATTATTCTGACCTGACTCCATAAGTTTTTTTTTGAGCGCATTATATGCATCTATTTTCTTCAAATGCAACATGTATTGAATCTGACATGGATCTTCAGGTTTAGTTTCCAATATAACTTTACATTTTGTACAGTAGTCACAAACATCTGTTCTAGGTTGCCTAAACGAGTAAATACTGTTTTCACGAAAATATCTGTGATAAGTGTTGTACTTCATTTTCAAGACAGTATTCTTTTGCTCAAAATAATACTGCTGAAAGGCTTTGTAAAGTTTCAAAACTGATAAATCTGGATTTTCGAAATATCTCCTTTCACTGGCTCGACCATAGTGTGATTTCTTGCTAGGAAATAAGGCCCAGTGTTCTTTTATCATATTATAGACGTCCTGACCAATTTTGTTGGGACGATTGTCATGTTTTCCTCTCATGTCACGAGCTGGTTCTCCTGACAATATAGTTTTTTGAACTATTCTTAACCGTTTTTCCGATATTTTCAGTAGCGACAGTAATAATTTTCTGCAAATCTTTATCTTCAATCCGTCTACAGTTAAAAAGTATTTCCATTGATTATCTCTTTTCAACTTGTCAGGCCCAACATTCTCTCTCAACTTTATCACTTTTTCTAAACACGACATTAAGAGGATATCTTGCTGCGCTTTGTAACCTACATTCCAAAATTTACAAAAAAATCTTCTCTGTGCATTTTGATCGAGGTTATTACAACATTTTTTGGAACAACACGTGGTAATACGTTTAAAAACCTTGCCAAGTACCTTCTTTCCTCGAGCTGATGTATATTCTTCACCCAAATTTCGCTTTGACTTTCGCACCTTCTTTTTCCATATGTTTTAATTCTTTACCTTCTTTTTTCCCGTTATTTTTGGAGGCTCATGTTCACTCTGGCCAGCATCTGATGTAAAGTCACTTAAATCACTTGTTTCAGTCATTTTTTACATTAATAAATTTTTACAAACTGCAGACAGGTAGTTACATGTTCGAATTTAAACGCACTTTTGTTATCTATGCAACGAGGGCGTAGCGCCACCTTCGACATTAATGACTCTCACGCCATCTGGAAGCGTCTGATCGAAACGAGTTTTTGGGAGACGATACTAGATGGCTCTGTGCGTGCTTTGATGTAATAACATCAAAACGGGCTTTGGGTACCGAACGCCCTTGTTGCACCCAATGCTTCAATTGTAACTTAAATCAGGTCAATTCGATACCCAATAAGAATAATAGATTCTTAGATCTTGTGCTCACCACTTTGTCCTCTGCTTCTATTCTCGTTGCTGAGGACAACATTTTGTGCCGCGTGGACGGTCACCATATCAGATAAACATTATTAACATAAAGGCCGATAAACCTACTAAAGCTAAATACAAGAAAAGATTTAATTATAACAAATGCGACTACGATATTGTTAAGTCTGATTTGGCTTGCATCAATTGGGTCGATTTTATGTCGTCATCAGATATTAACAAGCGTGTCAGAATCTTTTATGAAACGATTAACGAAATAATATCCAAAAATACGCCTTTAGTTCGAAGTAGATACCAAAAATATCCATCTTGGTACAGCCCAGCTCTCATCAGATGCATCAAGGAGAAAATCAAATTCCATAAGCGTTACGAAAAGTATTTCAACCTCGAGACTACTACACATTCTCGCTACTTAGAACTAGATGCAACACCCTTATTAGTGAATGTCATAAAAAATACGTCTCGACAGTTGAAGATTTTTTGGTTGATGATCCGAAAGCTTTTTGGCGATATATAAATGACAAAAAGGGCAGAGTCACTATTCCCCACAAGATGACATGCTCTTTTCTGAATATTTCAGATCCGTTTTTGATGTTTCTTCTGACCAACCAGGTGAACTGACTTTACGCCTATAATCTCCGACTTCACTTTATCTAATATTAACATACTAAATTAAAACAATTAGATAATCGTAAAGGTGCTGAACCAGATGATCTCTCACCATCGTTTTTAAAAAAAATGTGCCAATGAGCTATCCTTTCCATTGACTTTAATTTTCAATCACTCTTTGACGTCTGGCATATTTCCATCTTGCTGGAAAAAAGCGTACATCGTTCCCATTTATAAATCCAGTGATAAGACGTCTTGCACCAATTACCGTCCCATCGGTATTCTCTCAAGTTTGGCGAAGGTTTTTGAATCGTTGGTATATGTTTATTTATATAACCACTTAAGTTGTTATTTTACCAATAATCAACACGGCTTCGTCAAGGGGAGGTCTACTCTCAGCAACTTATTATAGTACAAAAACTACCTGTGTCAAGTGTTCGCTACCTGTGGTCAGGTTGACAGTATTTATCTTGATTTTAGTAAAGCTTTCGACAAGGTTGACCATTCCTTGTTGTGTCAAAAATTTACATATTATGGAATACATGGACGTTTGCTTAGATGGTAAACATCTTACTTAATCAATCGGTCACAAGTAGTTACTGTGAGGGGAAATTGTTCATTGCCTAAGCCCGTTACGTCAGGTGTTCCTCAGGGATCCCATCTTGGCCTGCTTCTATTTGTGACTTTTATAAATGACTTAGCTGGCCGCATATCCTGCCCCTCCTTTCTTTACGCAGACGGTATGAAAATATTTGTAGATGTTGAGAATCATGAGCAGTCTATTATGCTTCAAAATGATCTCAAAACGGTTTCGGAATGGTGTCACCTCAATAAAATGACACTTAACGTGGAAAAGTGTTGTGTTGTTTCATTCACCAGAAAGAAGAACAGATTGTCTTATTCTTATTACAGAAGATAGCTCGCTTTGTAGACGTAAGGTTGTTAGGGATCTGGGTGTATTAATTGACAAGCAATTGACTTTTCGGGCGCATTGTGAGTGTATGGTCGGAAGGTGCCGCCGACTCTTGGGCTTCATAATCAGAACAACAAAGAAATTTAAGAACCCACGTAGCATATTGAACCTATTCTTTAGCCTTATTAGAAGTATTTTAGAATATTGTTCTCCGATTTGGTCTCCATATTACAATGTTCATGTTGATAACATCGAGAGAGTATAGAAAAAAGTTTTAAATATATCTCCCAAAAATATAATTTCAGCCGCACCCTTCAAAATGATGAACAAAAGCTCTCAAAGTATAGGGTGGTCTCCTTGAGAATCCGTCGAGTGAGGTATGATCTTCTGTGCCTTCATAAGATCTTACATTATTTTATCGACGCGCCTGGTCTGCTCTCGTCGCTTACTATCAACACTCGACATAAAATAAGATCTTTGAAAACATTCGCAATTAAAGTTTATAAAAACAATACGTCTTGTTACAACCCGTTAGGACTTACAACGAGGTAGCGTGTGGTAGCAAAGGCACAGGTAAAGATGTATTTGATGACAATTTTTCGACGTATAAAAGAGCGGTAACTAAATATCTCAAACATGATATCCTCTCTCCTTAATAGTTTTAGTTTTATATTTGAATGATATTAAATTGAATCTCCAATTTTAATCATTACTATTATTAGGGGGTCATCTGCCAAGGGCGTGCTCGTCGCGACTCCTGCCAATCCGATTTCTCGGATTGCAACCTTGGACCGAACTAGTTCCGCAGTGCGGGGTTGGGTGTTTCCCCGATGCGACGCGCACCGGCGAGCCCTCGTCGGTGCGAAAAGTGGCGAGTGCGGCGAAGGGGGCCACTCTTCACGCCACGCCGGACACTGCGGAACGAGGAGAGCAGAGTGCCGTATAGGCACGTGGAATAAAAGAGGTGGAATGAAAGATAAGATGTATGAGATGATTGACGTAATGAATCAGACACGCCTGCATGTTCTGTGCTTGACAGAGACTAAGCGGAAGGGCAGCGATGCAGATGAGCTTCCCGGTGGTATGATGGCTCTGTGGTCTGGTGTGGAGCAGAGTTGTCATGCCAGCGGTGGAGTTGGAGTAGTGCTTTCCTCTCGCTTAGCCTCCGGTGTGAAAGACTATGGATTAGTTGGCCCGAGACTCCTCTGAGTTCGTATTAAACTGGGTATTACGCGAGTCTTTCTGGTTGCAGGCTATGCGCCAGTAAGCTCAGCCAGTCCCCAAGAACTGGAGGAGTTCTGGGAGTCTGTTAGAGAAATTCTGGACCTGACTGAAGGAAATGAGCGGATAATTATGTGTGGTGATTTGAATGGTTGGGTTGGCACCAAGCGATCTGACTATAAAGCAGTCCTTGCCCCATATAGAGACAAGAGAGTGAATGATGCTGGTAAGCAAATCTTAGAAGTATGTCGAGGCTAATTCCAAAGTCTTCTGGAAGGAGGTTAAGAGGTCTCGGGGGTATTCGTCGGCGTCTAGAATGGGTAAGATTAAATCTAAAGCTGGTGACATTCTTGCAAACCCGAATGAGGTGTTAGAACGGTGGATTGAATATTTTGGAGAAATGTATGAGTATGTCTCTGATGTTGGCACTGAGAGTGAGGCTATGTCTGATTCTGTGATGCCAGCGTCTGATGAAGACATCACTATGAATGAGATTGAATGGTCGATACGAAGTCTGAAAAGTGGAAAGGCCGCGGGAATAGACAAGGTATCTGCGGAGATGATCAAGCTAGGTGGCGCTAGCGTCCAGGACGCTTTCTGGTTCTTGTGCAATCTATGCTGGAGAAACAGAAAAGTCCCAATGGACTGGAGACGGGCAGTCATCGTGCCTCTGTACAAGGGTGCTGGGTCACGTATGGACTGTGCCAGACATAGAGCCATCAGTTTGATCAGCTTAGCAGTAAAGGTGTATGGCAAAATTATTGAGAGGAGAATGAAGGTGAAATCCGATGGAATGTTGTGGGAGGCACAGGGAGGTTTCCGGAATGGTAGAGGATGCACGGATCAAGTCTTCTCCCTTCGCAACATCGTGGAGAAGCATCTGGCCAAAAGCCAGAAGGTTTTTTGCGGTTTTGTGGATATAGAGAAGGCCTTTGACAGGGTTGTACGAAAGAACCTTTGGGACATATTGCCGAGATATGGGATTGATGGAGCATTGCTTCGTGCTGCGCAGTCCACCTATGTGGGCTGTACGGCATGTGTGCAAGTGGAGGGCAGCCTGTCACCCTGGTTTGACGTCAATATTGGTGTCAGACAAGGGTGCGTGCTGTCTGCTCTGCTATTTATCCTATATCTCGACCATTGTCTCCAGAGGATTAGATCTATGAATGTTGGAGTGCGTATGGGTGACTTGGTTGTGAACTGCCTGCTTTACGCGGACGATGCTGTACTTCTAGCAGAGTCGGCATCGGATCTGCAGCAACTAGTCACAACATTGAAAGATGACTGTAAGGAGAGAGGCTTACATTTGAATGCGAAGTAAACAAAGATTATGGTGTTTGAAAGAGATGAAACCAGAACGGATACAAGGATAACGGTTGACGATGTAGTGCTGGAACAGGTGAATGAAATTGTATATCTAGGATCTGCATTTAGTAGAGATTGAAGGTACTCCGCTGATATAGAGAGAAGAGTGAATGCAGGGAATAAGGTGAATGGAGCGTTAGGAAAACTTCTAGGCAGCAAAGTCTTAAGCCAGAAGGCCCAGCTCGCTATACACAATGCGGTGCTGATTCCTACGCTAACATATGGAAGCGAGAGTTGGGTATGGCAGAAAGAGCATGAAAGTAAAATAAACGCGGTTGAGATGCGTGCGCTGCGGTAAATCTGTGGTGTATCGCTCACAGACTGCGTTCGTAATGATGATGTCAGAAAGAGAGTTGGTTTGAAGCACAGCGTCGGAGTCAAGGTAAGAAGAGGCATGCTCCGGTGGTTCGGACATGTGGAAAGAATGGATGACAAAAGATTGACTAAACAGATATACAATGCAAAATTGGAAGGATGTAGGAGCCGCGGAAGGCCCAGGCTCACCTACCATGACCAGATTGATCGTGTATTAAAAGAAGGTGATGTCAGGAGTCATAAAAACCGTAGAGCTTGTATGAAAAGGATTATGAATGTTGAAGAGGCGAGTGAGGTGTGTAAGGATCGTGCCATATGGCGTTCGGTTCTCTCTGCCTACCCCGCTAGGGAAGTGGCGTGAAGTTTATTTAGTTAGTTTATATTCTTAATTTATTTCACAATTACTACTACTACTAATTAGATATGACTGTAATCTGTCAGTGTACCATCTATACTTATAATAAATCTGTAGAGAGGTCAATTCTGTACGTAAAATATATTTTCGAAATAACAATCAGGGGGTGATTAGTGATCGATACTGATGCCAAAAATGCAATCAGAAAAAATTTTGTCTGTCTGTCTGTCTGTCTGTCTATCTGTCTGTCTGTCTGTATGTTCCTTATAGAAACAAAAACTACTCGACGGATTTTAACGAAACTTGGTACAATTATTCTTCATACTCCTGGGCAGGTTATAGTATACTTTTTATCACGCTACAATCAATAGGAGCAGAGTAGTGAAGAGAAATGTTGGGAAAACGGGAGAAGTTACTCCATTTTTAAGCTTCCGTCGCGTGTGCAGTCTTAATGGTTAAAGTTACATAGAAATCATGTATGGCGGAAATAGTCTTTATAATATTAACCATAAACGCGAGTGACACCGCTGGCACAGCTAGTATTAAATAAATAAATAAATAATGAAGTGTTCATCTGCAGTGTTGTTACCTAGTAAGTAAAGATTATTAAGTACGAAATTGTAAATTTTGCCATTTAAAAGAGTAACTATCGAGTTTCTTGCCGGTTTCTTCTCTATAGATTCTACCTTCCGAACCGGTGGTAATACTTGTTTTTTCTGTTTAAATTGACATTTATAAGTGCTTTTTTTACTACACTTTGCAACGTCATTCTTTATATCATTATCCATATTTGGCCAATAATAATATGTTTTAATATTATTGGTCATTCTCCTAATTCCGGTATGTCCACAAGAAAGTAATAAATGAAAATCATTCATAATGATTTTCTTTTCATGTTCAGAAATTATTCTGTGTACATCTTTTATTATACAAAAAGTAGGACCTTTCCAATCATCAAATTTGTTTATATTGCTAGCTAGCCATTCCGCAAAGTGCTTATTACACTCGTTTTTTATAATTATAATTTCTTTAAAATTATTTTGTTTACAAAATTTCACCAAGTCTTTCAAGAATTCGTCTCGCACAGTTCCTGATAAAGTGTCTTGGTTAATAATAAATAGAGATCTCATTGGTAAATATAAAATTCTCTTACAGTAAGAATAAATTATTTTATTTCGTTTGTCGTTTTCCGATATTTTAGATAATAATCTACGTAGATTTTGTTTGGACACTAAAGTTAGTTCAATGTCATTATCGCGTTTTTTAAGAATTTCTACGACTCTAAGTTGATCAGGCCTAAGATTCGAAGATTCGCTGGAGTTTAGTTCTGCCTCTACCTCTCCATTTTTTCGTGCATATCCGATAATTCTTTTGATGAAATAGTTATTCTAGACAAGGCGTCTGCATTTACGTTATCTTTCCCTTTAATATACTCTACTGAAAAATCATATTGTTCTAAACATACTCAAAATTTTGTTAAACGACTAGAAGGGTCATTCATATTAAAAAGGTAAAGTAAGGGCTTATGATCAGTCTTGATAATACATTTTCTACCATATACAACGTGTAATGTTAAATGCGCAAAACCTCAAAACAGTATGATCAGAATAACGAGCTGAATCAATTAAACCACTTTCTAATATAGGTCACATTTTTCAAAAAATCTTTATTAAAATGTTGCCCTGTCTGTTTACTAATATGGCAAGCCATCACGCGCACAAACGCGCCAAAATACGTAAACAAACTATGTCTGTCGTCCAATTAAAATTTTCTCTGCGCGGGATAATAATAGTTCTTATTTCAATGCAAATAGGAATGAACAAGACAATTTGAAGTAAACAAATCAATGTTATCTACACTTATTTAACTTAAACGTAACTCATAAAAAAAATAAATCGGGGTAGGGCGTGCGAAATTCGTGACAATGGCCCCGACCTGTTTACACTAGTTTTAGCGGCGCCGGCACATGCGTCACAGGTGCATTTTTTTTATTATGCGTGTGCTTAAAAAATCGCGACTATGGCGTTTTTATACACAAACATTCAGTATTGTGAAATGGTGAGAATATTAGCGCGATGTAATGACAACGTTAACTTGGCAGTGCGACGGTTTTAAGAAGAGATTGGGGTATCTGTATCCAATCGGACAATGATTGCAGCTACACAGAAGCTTCGTGATTATGGTACATTTACGCCTCGGTCAATGGACAGAGGGGGTCCACGCGTTTTAACAAGTGAAAAGTGACACTCAAGTGCTCGATTCGCTGAAAAATAACTTAAGAAAGCGGGCTGTGTTGTGTATTCACAAAGTGGTAGACATTTTGAATCTTTTCTACCGCAACAACAGGACCAGTAAGTGGAGATACCAAATTATCTACTTAATTAATTGTAAATAAGTTGATTACGTGCCAATTATTTGTAAATACAGTGATTTAAACCTTTTAAGCACGCCAACATCACGTACTTACATTACGTAGTACCTACCTAATAATAAGATCTTACTGTAGGTAAAGCCTGAAAATGTAGGTTACCTATGTTGCCAGTTCGAAGCCTGAAAAGTGTGATGGAAACATTTAAATCACTGTTCAAGGATAACCTTATTTCTTTATGAGCGTAGATAGTAATAATAATAATGTCAGCGCGGCGCAGCGGCCCGGCGGATATAACTACCGACTTCGCTTTCGACAGAGCGTCGTCCACAGACACAATAAATGATCAGAAGTGCCAGTAAAACTAAAACATCACATAAAATCTTAAAACATTTTTTTTTAAATAAAAATCTCTCATAATTAGGTCAATTGAATTAAAAATCATTTGGGGTGTCTGAGGTTTTGCGCATTTAACATTACACGTTGTAGATACGGACGGAAGTATTTTGACCATACTATTGCTAATAACTTTTTTCTATGATTGGGTAATTTAATTCATTTTTATGAAACCTAGAAAGATAATCATATTGTGTAGTACGGTAAAGATACTCATGCGTAAAATTGACGCATGTATTTTAAATAGTTGTAGGTCGAAGTTCATTAATTTTTTTCAATAAAATATATGTTATTATATATTTACACATATATTATAATAATGAATACTGCAGATAATTTCTTTATACTCATTTATTAATAAAAAAAACGAAAAAAGTTTAACTTCTGCTTAAAATAAACGAATTTCTTTAACATTTTCTCTTATACATGAAAAGTATTTTTTTATTACAATAATCAGTCTTTTTTTTAGGACAGAATCAAAAATTAACATATCTTATATATATTAGGAACATAAAGTTATATCAAAACCTTTTACAAACAGCTTTGGCACATATCAACGTTATGCTGACGACATATAATTTTTTTGCACTTTTTGCAAGACGCATTTGCCCTCCGCCTTATTTTATATGGACAAAAAGTACAATAAATAGGTTTTTTTGCTACGGGCTCATCACTATTGTCTTCCGATGTCCCAGGTCCTTCATTTGGCAACATGTTAGAGATATTATCTCGCAGATATCTCTTCAAAGTAGGAGCTTCTAAACGCCTACGCATAAACGCAGAAGACAGACCCAAGCTAAGATCTTTCATGAATTTTCTGCGATTTAAAGGCTTTTCTCCTTTGTTGGTAACATAAAGGTCGCAAATACAGTGTCCACCCGGGCAGAGGCGCCGTACCCGGGTAACCCTTCTACACCACGGGGGCGGGTGTTCCCGTGGGTCGGGCCGCTAGCCGCAGACCTACCCGGCCTACGTCCTCCTTGCGGAGGCGCCGGCGTCGCGAGCACCCACAACGCCGGACCTTGGGGATTTTTTATTGAGGTTTACTCCTCTTGGTCCGGCCGGTTAAGGCGAGACCCCTACCTCCCTGCCGAGCTGCGAGACATGTCCACGACGCTCAACAGGGAACCAGGTTGCCCGACGGTGGCCGAAGCCTGTCTGAGGACCACGACTGCCGTGGCCAACAGACCCGCCGCGCCGCAGGGTTACTCCCCGCCATCCCACGATCGAATTCGATCACCTGGTCTCTGCAGACCACTGACAACGTCGAGAAACGACTAAGGAGCGCGATCGCACCACCAACCTTTGCTAAATTGAGGAGGTATAGCTCCCTCAGAAGGAAGTGCGAAAGAACAGAAAAGAAACAACAGGCGAAGGACAAAAGAAGAAACAAGAAAGAAGGAAAGAAAGCCCTCTCGAAAAAGATCCCTCTCGAAAAAGAGTGCCCATCCACGAACCTACTTAAAAGACAAGGAGGGACGGGAAGGCACGGGTGTCAGGACATTGCCGTCGAATGGAGAGATCCGATAGGACGTCTCTAGCCGCCGTTGCCCGGGGTAAACCTGGCCCAACTGCTTGCCCTTCCCCCCTAATCCCCAGAAGGGGATTCTGAGGGACCTACAAGACAGCCAGGCGCACGAGGAGGTTTCCTGACCCGATACCCCATGTTTCAAAGTGGGCCTGGTGTGAAATAAGATAATAAAAATTTAAAATTACTAAGAAAAAATAAAAATATGACCCGACCAGAGCAGACCAGTCCCCAAAGGCGGCACCTGTTCCCAAGCATGACGTATGTGTCAGCCATCGCTTCACTCAACCATATTTTAGGGAATGTAACGACCCGCCACATAGCGCCACCACCCCAGCGACATTTTAGTGAGCATGACTACTCGGGTTGGTCAGAGAAAAATGGAAAATTTAAAATAATAATAACAAGCCAACTAAAGAACACAGCTCAAAGCTTCTTAGGCAATGTCATATAATAAAAATTCAGTGAATTATTACATAAAATTGTGATGTCATGATTAATTTCATAAAATAGGCGAATTTAATTTATACATAGATAGTTAAAACTATTATTAGTGACTAATTAATCACTCGTAGACCATCGGTTTTTGTCATTCAAGAAATCTTCAACTTTATAATAACCTTTATGCATAAGATTTTTTTTTATGTATATCTTAAACTTGTGCATAGGTCGGTTTATAACCTCTTGTGGCAGCAGATTGAACAGTTTTTTTACTTTGACCAACAAAAGAATTACTAACCCTACTTAGCCTGAGATTTGGGATAGCTAGCTTATGCTTGTTTCTAGTATTAATGCTATGACTATCCGATTTTTTGGGAAGAGAATGCAAGTTTTTATACACATACATTAAACAATCGAGAATGTATTGGGACGCCACAGTGAGAATGTTGATTTCCTGAAATAACTCTTTTAGGGAGTCGCGGGGTCCAAGTCGGAATATAGCCCTAATTGCCCTCTTTTGTAATACAAAAATAGTTTGGATATCCGCTGCGGATCCCCATAAAAGCAAGCCATAGGACATGATACTATGAAAGTAGCTGAAATAAACTAATCTAGCCATTTCGATGTCAGTGAGATTCCTTATCTTCCTATATACAAGCTATATATCTATATATATCCTATATATCTATTGTTTCCTATATACAAGCGATGTATTTTCTTTTAAAGTAATTTACTTTTTATAAACATTTGTAAATGTTAATTTGTCTCCCGGCAAGTGAAAGACATCTGCAAACTTTGCACATTTGTTCAACTGACAATCTTTCTAAATCTTGCAAGTAATCTAATTTTAATAGAGAAAATAAAATTGTTACTCTATCGACCGTAACATTAGGTTTCTCAAAGTGACAATAGTCATAATCATTTAAATTGTATAGTTTATGTCCGATAAATTAAAGATTACGTTCTTATCAGAGGTGTTCAATATTCTTAATGGAATTTTTCTACCCTTAGGAGTCGCTACAATGCTTGCTTAAAACACCCATTCACTTAATTTAATTAAATTATTTTTTACTGATACAACTCAGAAAGTACACGATAATGGTACAACTTCCTTAGGTGTACCTTTACTTATGGGAGTGCCCCAGGGGTCGACATTAGGACCCTTGCTCTTTTTAATTTATATTAATGACCTCCCTTTCTTTACTAGAGACTTGTGCGAGATCGTATTATTTGCTGATGATACATCCTTAATTTTTAATTAGGTGCTCCATTGGTTTTCAACCAATAACTTATTACTCAATGCAAAGAAAACTAAATGTGTAAAGTTCTCAATGCCAAATGTGAGGCAAGCTAGTACAACAATTATAATGAACGATGAGTCCATTGATGTCGCTAATTAAACAACATTCTGGGCATCACTCTAGACTTAAAATTACAATGGTTTTCGTATGTTTTAAACCTGGCACGAAGACTTAGCTCAGCTGCGTATGCGGTTAGGAAGATAAGAAATCTTACTGATGTAGAGACGGCTAGATTTGTTTATTTTAGCTATTTTCATAGCATTATGTCCTACGGTCTGCTATTATGGGGACCCGCAGCGGATATCCAGACAATTTTTATACTACAAAAAAGGGCAATTAGGGCTATATACCAACTTAGACCTCGTAAAAGAGTTATTTAAGGAAATCAACATACTTACTGTGGCATCTCATTACATTCTTGACTGTTTATTATATGTATTTTAAAACATGCATTCTATCCCTAAAAAGCGGATAGTCATGGCATTAATACTAGAAACAAGCATAAACTAGCTGTCCCAAATCTAAGGTTAAGTAAAATTTGTAATTCATTTGTAGGACAAGGTATAAAGATGTTCAATTTGCTGCCACAGGATGTTGTTAACGTACCTATATTAAAAAAAAAATCTCATGCAAAAGGGTTACTATAAAGTTGAAGATTTTTTCAATGACAAAAACCGATGGCTTCACGCTATAGTATGACAGCATGGAGTGCTTCGTTTTTTACTAGTCCGTGGGATACAAGCATAAAATTATTATAATTTTATTTTACGTACTGGGCTCCTCTAACCCAAGTGTGAATTGAGAAGTATTGGAATTTTATTATTGTTTGAAATAATAATTTAATTTGTTTAATTTTACCCTGATTAACTACAGAAATAATTAGTTAAACACAAATACGATATTTCGTTGCCGTAGGTAGGACAGTGTTGCCGTTACAGCATTAAAATAAATTACATGTATTATTTAAGTTATGTATTTTTAGTTTATTTATTTTGAAGGTAATTTACTAATTACTAAGGTAATAAAATGTTTAATTATTTTATAAAGTAATTGGGTGTACTACTTTTGCAGCGTGTCAGTGAAATAATAGGCACTTATTAACCTGGTTACGGGTAGCAAAGCATAATGATAAGTTGTTAATTTCAACACATTTGCAATGAAGTCTGCTAGGCAAACAACAACACTAATCAACAGGTAAAAACTAAGGCAACCTGTAACCCAAAACGCCCAGACTCAAGTAAATTTATAACAAAATTATTAAATGAATCTCAGCGGGAATTACAAAAATTTACGCCTGGCCTTAGAAACATTTCAACAACGCGTTATTATTATTGCGGGCTTCATAGCTCGTTTGATTTGATTTTTGTTTAGCCGAATTATTATTTTGAAGAAACTTATTAAACTAAAATTATGTAGTTAAGTACGGTGTATCAGTATTAACTAAAACTGCACTACTTTATTTTTACAATTGGTGTAAGTAGTATCAAACAATTAAACCAGTTGCTAACATGCAATGATTAGTCAGCCGCGTTTGTTTACTTTAAAGGAGCGGCGGTTTTTTCTTATTATTGATGTATCGTATTTCAGTTCGGTTTCATACGACTTCGGATGCGTATTGATTTCGGATAATTTTGCGATTTTGTATTGTTATGTATTTTTCTTAAGTGTTTTCGTGTCGAGTTGAGTGATATTAGTTGTGTTGTGCTATGATAAGTGTCCAAGATGCCTTTTTATGCAAACAGCGCTCGCGAGTACATCAACATGGTGAACTGTTACGGCATGGCCCATGGAAATGCTTCCGAGACACTGCGGCTGTATGGGATAGAATATCCTAATGCACATCAGCCTCGTGATCCTCGAGTGATCACTCGGGCAATGCAGCGGTTGTTAGACAACCAGCCTATCGCGCCCGTTTTATAGGGCCGTGAGTTTTCGACCGCCCCTGTGAGTCAGCTGATGAGATGCGTCAAAAGATCATCCACGTTTTTGACGAACTCAAAAGAAAAGCAGTTCAAGAAGGACTCCTGGACCGGGTATTTCGCAACACGCTGTACAGGGCGCGTGTTTGTTTACCCGTAACGGGTCGCCAGTTCGAGCCACATCTTGTCCACTTAGAGAGACCTACACTGGATGACAACGATGAGCACTAGGTAAGTACTTACTAACTAACTAACTAACTAAACATCACGCCTATAATCCCCGAAGGGGTAGGCAGAGTCAAAGGGGCAGCATGCCCCTTCAACCACATTCAGCCATAAAAAAAAAAAAAGCCGGGCTGGGTTAGATGAAAAATTGTGAAAAAGCAGTGACAAGCGGCTAACCTATCGCCTACACAATCACACACCCAAAACCCGATCTACCATTAGTCGCCTTTTACGACATGCTCGGCAAAAGCCACAGTTGGCATATTCTTTTTAAGTCCCAGACCAACATAGGACAGTGGGCTGGGTTGGATGGAAAGCTGTGAAAAAGGAGTGACAAGTGGCTAGCTCGTCGCCTACTCAGTCACATACCCAAATGCCCGTAAACCATTAGTCGCCTTTTACGACATGCTAGGCAAGAACCACAGTTGGCACATTCTTTTTTTTTTGTCCCAGATCAACATGGGCCAAGTCCCAGACCAACATGGGACAAAAGTAATTTTGCATGTATGAAGTAAGTACTTACATTGACTTCATACATGCAAAAAAGTGTTTTTACGTGTGAAATAATTAGCATAATATCAGTCATGTTTCCATCGCACACGCGCGCTCGCTTCGCGTAGGTACCTAGTGAGAGAGCCGGGATGTCCCCCCTCCCGCGTTACATTGCGTGGTCTAGAAAACTGCTGTTTTTTTATGCAAAAAATTAAAAGTCGTTTCCGTACAATAATATTTGAGTATAATACTCAGTTATAAGAGTGGAATGCGTGGTTTAAGGCTTCATTTAGGCTTTTTTTACACGCTGTATAATAGTTTTTTAAATATCCACTGATATTCTCCACAAGTCCTCAGTTCTTTTAGGTTTAGAAGAGAAGAGAAGAGTGAAAACATGGTGCACATAGTGTTAGCAGTGGCCAATAAAATAGGCGTCTCCATAGACGAGCGGGACATAGTCAGTGCCGAGCGTGTGGGACCAGTCCGGGCTCCAGCGCAGGGTCCGGAGGCCGCGCGCGCGTGGCCCCTCGCCGTGCGGCTGGCTCGGCGCACGCTGCAATCCCGGCTGCTTGCGGCAGCGCGCGTGCGCTGCTCTATGAGCACGGAAGGTTTAGGCTTGTCTAGTGCCCCACAATCTTTTTACATTAATAAGAGATTGACAAAGCACAACCGCCAATTGTTCTATAAAGCCCGCCAAGCCTCGTCTAGCGCCAAATGGAGTTACGTGTGGACACGTGATGGGAAAATTTACGTCCGTCGAGAGGCGGGGGCACCTCGTTACCGTCTTAAATCTGAATTGGATATAAATAGGGTTTTTGGTGAGAAATAAGTTAGAACTGATAAATATCACTGTTGTGTCTCTGTTATGTTTGTCTTTTTATTTTTTGTCAAGTTTTTTCTTTTGTATTTGTTTAATTGTATGTTTTAAAAATTGTTGCTTTTTTAATGGTGTGTGTGTTTACTCGTCCTCGTAATAATTTTACTCGTCCCCAAATGAGCTACCAGTACGTATACAACTAATACCCATTGGGCAATTTGGCCTTGATTTCAAAAGGAAAAACCTTAAAGATAGTTAACAAAAAAAATTAGTAAAAACACTTTTTTGCATGTATGAAGTCAATGTAAGTACTTACTTCATACATGCAAAATTACTTTTGTCCCATGTTGGTCTGGGACTTGGCCCATGTTGATCTGGGACAAAAAAAAAGAATGTGCCAACTGTGGTTCCTGCCTAGCATGTCGTAAAAGGCGACTAACGGTTTACGGGCTTTTGGGTATGTGTCTAAGTAGGCGACGAGCTAGCCACTTGTCACTCCTTTTTCACAGCTTTCCATCCAACCCAGCCCACTGTCCCGTGTTGGTCTGGGACTTAAAAAGAATATGCCAACTGTGGTTCTTCCCTAGCATGTCGTAAAAGGCGACTAATGGTATATCGGGTTTTGGGTGTGTGATTGTGTAGGCGACCGGTTAGCCACTTGTCACTCACTGCTTTGTCACAATTTTTTATCTAACCCAGCCCGGCTTTATTTATGGCTGAATGTGGTTGAAGGGCATGCTGCCCCTTTGACTCTGCCTACCCCTTTGGGGATTATAGGCGTGATGTTAAGTTAAGTTAAGTTAACAAAAAAAAACACTGTTTGAGAATAGGGTTATTAAATGCTAGATCCCTGAATACTTGTCAGGATGAATTACTCGTATCGTTTAATAAATATAAACCAGACATTCTGGCTGTCAATCAAACGTGGCTTGCTGATAGCCAAGATGTACCCAACTTACCACAGTATACATTCATACATAGAGCACGTAATGACAAGAGAGGAGGTGGTGTAGGCTTTTATATACGAAAAGGCACACTCGCGTACGACGACAGCCATCTTCTGATTTAGAACAATTATGGCTGGAAGTGCCGTTACCGGGAGCTAAAATGATACTAGGTACCGCCTATAGGCCTGAGAATATATCCCTCCAAGTGACTTGGGATTCTTTGAGCGCATCAATTAATTCGTTTGCATGCTACGATCACATATGTCTGCTAGGAGATCTTAATATTGATCTTTTAAAAGAAAATTCTGCGCGTGCCAAAGAACTTATAGCTTTTTACAGCCATCACAATATGAAACAACTTGTAACAGAAGCAACTAGAGTGACAGACGACTCAGAGTCCTTAATAGATGTCGTGATGACCGACAAGGCATTGATTTGCAATGAAGTGACTGTGGTACACAATGAGTGTCTTAGTGACCATGCTATGATACTGACTGATTTAAACATTACAAAGCCTAAAATAATTAAGCAGATAAAATCCTCTCGAAATTTACGAAATATCGACTTATCGCTATTTGATAAGAATTTAAAATCTACTGCATGGGAAATGATCTTGGTTCATGGAGATGTTAACAATATGGTAGAATTATTAAATAATTTTATTTTAGATATATTTGATTAGCATGCACCTATAAAACGGAAAGTAGTGAAAGCCCCCCCGAAGCCATGGATTACAGATATGGTAAAATTTATGATAGGACTACGAAATGATGCCTTATTAAGGGCTCATAAAGAAAAAACGAAAAGTGCTAGGGAATACTACTGCAATTTGAGGAATTTCGTTACTGCCACTATAGAACGAGAGAAAAAAGCCTATTTTAACAACCTATTGAACAATAATTTGAACAAACCTAAGGAACTTTGGACGAACATTAGAAAAATGACGGTATTAAATAATTCCTATTTAAATTTAATTCCTGACCACTTGAATGATCCTGATAAAATAAATGAACACTTTTTAACATTGCCCATTGATGTGAAAAAGAGTTCAATAACACCGGAAACAAGCACAAGCGAAGATCATAAGGATAAAAATCCTGAATTTAGACTGAAACCTACGATAAAGGACGAAGCAAGGCATATAATTTATAGTATTAAAACTAATGTAGCAGGTTATGACGCACTATCAATAGATATGATAAAGCTTACCTTAGATTATACATTACCCATCATAACGACCATTTTTAACAAATCTATAGAGACAAATACTTTCCCATCAAGCTGGAAAATTGCGCTTGTCAGACCGATACCGAAGAAAAATACTGTTGCAGATCTTAGTGATCTCCGTCCCGTATCAATATTACCGGTGCTTTAAAAAATAATGGAGAAGGTAGTTTTGAAACAAATAGAGTGTTATTTACAAGTAAATAATATAATACCGAAGTATCAATCGGGTTTCCGTAAAGGACGTGGAACTGAAACGGCACTGCTTCATGTAACCGACGAACTCACGGAAGCTTCAGACAGGGGATTAAGTAGTATCTTGATGTTACTTGACTATTCTCAAGCTTTTGACTGTCTGCATCCAGAGTTACTAATATCTAAATTAGCAAAGTGCGGTTTTTCCAAAGACACTTGTTTGTGGTTCAAAACGTTTTTAGTCAATAGAGAACAGATGGTACGCAGATGACACTCAAATATATTATTTTTTTGACAATAGAAAAATTAATGGAGCAGTAAATAAAATTAATCAGGATCTTGAGAATATACACAGGTGGTCACAATTAAACTCATTGGTTCTGAACCCTAGTAAATCAAAATTAGTTATAGTCGGTACCAAGTGTCAAATTAAGGGAGTCGTAGACAGTGATGAAAAGGTAAAAATTAACGGGACTATTATAGAACCAGTATCACATGTTCGAAATTTGGGAGTTATTTTGGATGGTGGACAAAAATATGACAAACATATGAATGACAAAATTAAGAACTCATTCTTCCGACTGAAAATGCTGTATAAAATTAGGCCATATATAAAAGAGGAACTAAGAATAAAATTGGTGGAATTGCTCGTGCTGTGCGGTATATGGCCCAAGATTAAGTTGTAAAACCGAAAATGCGGGTTGAAAACCAGCGCGGACGGGGAGCCTCGCTTCAAGTCAGCATAAGCTGAAATACCTTTAGTAGCCCAATCACTAAATTGAATTCTTGGATTGTCTACTTTGATAACTTTTTTAGTAAATATAGTATAAAATTCTTCTTTGATTGTGTTAAATAGATGTTCATATAAGTTATTAATATTACTTTCTATAAATGTGATATCAGCGAATTTATTATATTAATTCGCAGATAATTTATATAAGCCAACGAGTGAGCAGTTTCGTCCGTTCCGCACGAGATCGAATCGCAGAAAGAGACCCGCCAATACCGAGCGACAGTATTTATAGACGGAAGGCGTGACGTCACTGATGAACGTCGGCTTCGACTACCATCTTCAATAATATATTGATTTTTTTAATTGTTCAACGCGGGCAACTGTTATTGGTCTAAAACTAATATTTCATAAATTACGTGCATGATGATACTCAAACATTGCCATCTGCCCAGTATGGTCAGAATGTATAAAATTAAGTATAGATTTTTCAATCACTTTACAATTACAGAAAATATTGTCTAGGCAAGTAACTGATGTGGAAGTTACTCGGGTTGGTTCGTAAAAGAGCTCGTGAAGGTCGAAGGACTTAAATAGAATTAAAAACTTCGTCGAGTTTTGTAAGTTATTTTCTAAAATATTAATATTAAAGTCTCCACATACAACTACTTTTTATTACATTTACAAACTTTTTTTAAAACCTCTTCCATTGTTGATTCAAATAAATTATAGTTGCCAGATGGAGGCCTATACACACAGACAATGATGTACTGCTCATGCTCTGCACATGATAGCTCAATGGTTCGCTCAATAGAAAGAGATGTTATATCGGTACGGTCTTTTGATTTTAATGAGTTATGCAGTAATGTAAGTGACCCACCCATTATAGCGGTCGATCTAGTGAAGGAACTAATGACCTTATAGTTGTCTAATTAATAACTCACACTGACGTAACCAGTATTCAGAGAGACATACAACATGTATATTCATTTTATTAAGGCAAAGTTCTAATTCATATTCTTTCCCAGGAAAGCCTTGAATATTTTGATTTTTGATGAACAATATTTATATAATCTGGCTTTCCTTGAATCTTTAAATTTAATTCGCAAGAGATATTCTCTGTTGTCTTATGATATAATTTAAATTATTTGGAAAAGCTTCCAAATTCAAACAAATGTCACAATTGAATACTGCTCAATAAAAGCAGGTTGGGTAGCCAAATACTTGACTGATTTAATATAATAAGATAGCGTAGATGCTATTTGTGTTTTAAAGAAATTAGAAAGACAAAAAAATATCTTTGTAATTATCTATGTAAGTATGTATTTATTACTGGATACCATACTGACGATAGTTTAAATCCATCCTCCCGATTGAAATTTTTATGTTTTTTAATTTCAATCGCTTCACGTACCATCCTGGTGTAATAGTGACGATAGGTCTACTTTTTATTGCTGAACCTTTTTTGTCATAATATTGAATTGCATAACATCGAATGGCAGAAACTTATTTTGCCGAAAATCTTTTCGCATGTACTCAGTAAGCATATACTCAAAACGCATAATTTTGTAAAGCAGAATCATCTTTAGGCATAAGTTCGATATCCATAATAATGAAAAGGCAGAACTTTCATACGCAGAAAATTTGCATTTAGAATCATCCTTAGGCATACTTTTCTTATCCATAATATGAAAAAGCAGAATCATCGTAGCTCATAAAGTTTACGTTCAGAATCATCTTTAGGCATACATTTCATATCCATAATATTAAAAGGCAGAATTATCTTCACTTAGAAAGTTTACATTTAGAATCATCTTTTATTATGCATGCAGAGAGCATATAACATGCAAGCAAGCATGCATGCTGAAAGCAAGCATGCAGCATGCAAGCAAGGGTGCAGCATGCAAGCATGCATGCATCATGCAAGAATGCAAGCAAGCATGCAGCATGCAAGCAAGCATGCAGCATGCAAGCAAGCATGCAGCATGCAAGCAAGCAAGCATGCTTTCGCTCATCACCGCAGCTTCGGCTTGCTGGCCGGCGCTTACAAACTGCCTGCTCCTCAGCTCGCGGGCCGCCTCGCCCCTCCGCGCCTACGCGGGCTTGAATTACACTCTAGGGGTAGGGCAGACAAGACTACGTGGAGTCGGTTTTGCAGCGATTCGTTTCTGCCACGACAGTTTTGTAGCACAAAATAGTAATTTTTAATCTATTTGTAATTTAATTTACAGTTAAAAGCTATACTATTTTAAAGAGAAAATATGCTATTTAAAATTATCCCAAATGAAATTCTGCCATCTTCATAGTATGCCAAGTAAAATTCTACAAAATAAAAGTTCGACTAAATAAACGTTATGCTAAACGAAAATATGCGAAATTAAAATATGGATAAGGAAATTATGCTAAATAAAATTCTAATTTCTTATAAGTATGCCATTGTAAATTCGGCCAAATAAACATTCGGCCGAACAACAATTATCCTAAACAATTTTTATGCATTAAACATTTTCGATTAAATAAAAATATGCCAAGTGTGTTCTGCCAAGTGAAATTCGGAGCAATAAAATTCGGCCAGATAGAGGGAACCCAGTGACGATCGGTGGAGAGAATTTTTGGATCGTGCAGCTCCAGGTTGACACCCATGTCCAGTAGATGTTCAGCAACCGCGGATTTGCTCGTTTGTCGATTTTTGACTGCGGCAATATGTTCTTAGACTCTCTCAGCAATAGTCCGCTTTGTCTGGCCAATATAAGAACTACCGCAGCTGCAATCAATTTTATACACCCCCGGTGTTTGGAAAGGTATAATGTCCATCGGTGATCGCAATAGCTTGGCTATTTTACATAACGGCGTATATACAGTCTGGATAGAGAGTTTTTTAAGTACTGTTCCAATTTTTTCCGTTATGCCCTTTACATAAGGTAAATACGCAGCCTGGCGGCTTACCTCAGGAGATTTCTCTCGTCTGTGTTGCGTACTCCGTTGTTTCGGCATCCTATATCCGCTATGTTTAAGTACCTCCTGAACATGTGTAAGCTCTGTCTGAAGATGTTCAGAGTCACAAAGATTATGAGCTCGTTTGATAGTGACGTAACCACGAATTGAAGATGCCTGGTTGGTGATGGCAGGACGCGTGTAGGTACCTGACCGTGTGTGGCTTTCTATACACCGTATGCGATAACTTGCCATCTGCCCTGGCCTCAACCAGCACATCTAGGAAAGCCAAGGACCTGTTGCTCTCTAACTCGTAAGTAAACTTCTGTCTGGGGTGAATAGAGTTCAGATGTTTAACATATTGTTCTACCTCTTGCTGACTTCCGTTGATGCTACAAAATATATCATTAACATACCTCTTCCAGAGCTTAACAGTACGCGGACCAGTAGCTAATGCAGTGGTTTTCAAAATGTTCCATCCAGATATTTGCAATAACCAGTGCGAGTGGGCTTCCCATTGCAACTCCATCGATCTCGAGGTAGTACTGGTCTCTGAATAGGAAGTAATTTCCGTCCAAACAGCTTTCTATGAGAGCAATATACTCCATAGGCAGTTCATGATCAAACAGTTCTTATATTGGTCAAACAAAGCGCACTATTGCTGAGAGAGTCAAAGAACATATTGCTGCAGTCAAAAATCAACAAACGAGCAAATCCGCGGTTGCTGAACATCTGCTGGACATGGGTGTCAACCACTGGATAGAGCTGCACAATCCAAAAATCCTCTCCACCGATTGTCACTATCACACCAGGATGGTACGTGAAGCGATTGAAATTAAAAAACATAAAAATTTTAATTGGGAGGATGGATTTAAACTATCGTCAGCATGGAATCCAGTAATAAATACATACAAACCGCGCGAATTGCCGTTCAAAACAAACCCGGATACTGTGAGTGTAGTGTGTCGGAGTGATTTCACTGTGTTTTTACTGTGGACTCAATAAAAGACAATTCGGGGGTAGAAGAAGAATTAACTCGCCCAAACAAACAAAAACGTCGCGCACCCCCAGTCAGCTTGTGATCACGGTCGTTGCAACACGGCCGAAACGTCAAGCTGTAAGTACTCATGTATTACATAATGTATATCGCGTTTAGTCCCGTCAGTATTATTTCCAGTAATAATGCAACGCGAAAGTTTAAAATCATATATTTCAAACCGTTACGGGCCGGAATTTATATTTAAAGGTAAGTTTTAATTAGTAATGTAAATACAATCAGTGTGATTTGTAAATAAGTTAATTCCAAACTTTAAGTACGCCTCAATCCATTCCAATACAGCCTGTTGTAAATAAGTTAATAAGTCGTATCAAAGAGCTTTCTATTTATTACCAAAATATTAGAGGTATGAGAACAAATGTAATGATGTGTACGCAAAGATACTATTATCCTATTATGACATAATTGTTTTTACAAAAACTTGGCTCAAATGGAATATAAAAGATAGGGAAATTGCCGATTCTAGATAGGTACATTGTTAATCGCTCAAGTTGTAATAGCTCAAAGAGGGACGGGGGCGGAGTAATGATGGCTATTTCACGCGACATTCCTTCCGTCAGAATGCACAACTGGGAGAGCGAATGTGAAGACCTTGGTGGTTGGTAATTTGGATACCGGAGGTGGCTCAAAGAAAATCGCTATCGGCGCTATCTACCTACCTCCTCCTCTGCGCTTGGAATCTCTCTCTACCTTTCTTAACTGTGCCAGTGATGTTATGAATTGTGTTGAGGATATTATAATTATGGGAGATTTTAACCTCCTTGTAATTAAGTGGTCTATCGATGATGAATCTTTTGGTATGATTCCCAGTAATTATAGCGGTTCATTAAGTTTATCTTTAATTGATTTTATGTCTTTAAATAATTTTTATGAATTTAACAAACTTAAAAACGTTAATGACAGTATATTGGATTTAGTTTTTAGCAATGTATCTGATATAATTGTGGAGCAGCCATTGGGCACTCTGAGTAACCTGGATGACAATCATCCTTGTTTGTTAATTACCACACGTTTTACTCTTCCTGAAAAATATCTAAGACCGCAATGTTCTAAACGTCTTAATTTCTTTAAAGCCAATTTCGAAGGCATCATTCTGGACTGGTGGACTATATTTGATGTTTGTGATACTGTTAACGCGATGGTCTCAGCGCTTTGTAACACGTCGTTACATATTTTATTTCGCAATATTGATTAGTTCTTAGATACCAATATTCACGCAACGCCACCTGGTACGTATCTGCTGAACTACTTGCGCGGCGGTGCTTACTAATGCGTGGACGTCGATCTTTTGAGCAATGAATTCAGTTCATGTAGGTTTTTTGTTAATTCCTATTTTATGATTTTCACGGTTTAGAATATGTTCTAAAAATTCTTGTGTAAAATATACAACCATTCTCCTTATGTCTTACAATTTCAAATATCAATCCGACTAAATGAATCGGAACGCATCCTAGTTTGACAGATTGGCTTGGAAATTTTGCGAGTGATTCTTGTCACCGGCGCCTGCGCGTCTGGGGACGAAAAATCGTTCTTTTCAAGTTATACATCTGGTCCCGGACGGTCTTCACATCCCGGAGGTCTTCATGTTGATTGAGACAAGTCTCAATTTCTTTTTCCAAGTTAACGTATTTCGTGTCGCGGGGAAACCACGTCACATATTGACGTGCCACGTCGTCCCTTGGCGATCTGCGAGGATAGAATCACATCCCTTCGCTTATGGATACCCTCTGTCCTCTTTCTTGTTCTGTGTAACTTAATTTTGTCATTTGTTTTAGAAAGGTTTATCGGACAAAATCCGGACATTTGGGTGACGCGAAATTGCGTGCATTCGAATAATATAAGAAGCTTTATTCTTCTTTTTGGGTAATCACGCTTTGCTTATGTCTTGCACACCCCTCATTGCGTTATTCCGTGCTATTTCCGTTGTTCCTCTTCACCACATGTGGCGCTACGTGTGCACATGTATGCTGATCGCCGAAGCATGTGTCCTTCATGCTGAAACACACGCCCAGCCCCTTCTAAGCTGCGTGCTGGCTGTGCTAATGCTTGAGTTTGTATGTGTTTCAGGCATAGAAGCCCTCTTTGGTACGAGAGGACATTCTTTGGTACGAGCGGACATTCTTTGGTACGAGTGGATATTCTTTGGTACGGACAGGAACTCTCTGGTACGGACCGTGACCTTTTGGCATCTCCGGACGGATGAAGTACACACACAATTGCTGCTGCGCTCATATACATAGCTCGGTTCAGGTCACACATCTTTCCCCTCGCATCACGGCACAGCTTGGGCTCGTTCAAGGCTCACCTGTATACGGTACCTCATTTGAATTATTTACTCCTGCTCATAAACAGGGACAGACTCAGCAGTTGTCTCCTTAATTAAGGTTACTTAATAGCTTACCCGAATATTTTTTTTTTTTACCCTCCACATATAATTATTTTATTTTCAAAAAGCAAGTGGCGCCCTTTCACAACCCCTTCTGACGCCCTGGGAGCACCTCAGAACCCACGGAGCTAGCATTTACATCGGCTGATACACCAACATAAGCCACCAGGTTACAGCTTTACTCGGTCATCAACGATGTCATCAACAGAAACGTGGGGCATTTCACGTAAAACAGGCAAGAATTGGAAAGAAATAAGCAATGAATTTTTCGGGTGCGTCTTAGTTGTTATACAATCATTTGATATAATTGAACTTTAATGACGTGCATTTTATGTAATAATCATTTGTCATATCAACTCATAATATAATTTTGTTTGTCATAACGTTTACTTTATATAATATTCATTTTATATAAGACTATTTAGTATAACGTTCATAACGAATAAATACGTTTGAAATAAAACTCATTTTAGATATCGTTCATTTGATATTATTTTGTTTAATATACGCATCATTTCATATAAGAAATATTTAAGATAATAATGTTACGTTCAAATAGATATACATACCCTACAATTGATATAAACTTCATTTGGTGTAACTTTACTTGGTATACAGTACATACATATGTACATATTGACTTTATTTATACTTCAGGGCAAATCCGACTTAGCCAACCCCTCTCCACGTAGTACTTGTCTGCCCTACCCAAAGAGTGTAATTCAATAAGGCGGAGGCGCGGAGGGAGGCAGCCCCCGCCCGCTGTACATTGTAACGCCAGGGTGGAGGGGCTGCCTTCCCGTAGCACCGAAGCACACGAAATCCTAAGTGCATGCTTGCATGCGGCATACCTGCTTGCATGCTGTTATTATATTATTATAGTTAAATTAATTTAAATTATGTGATCCATTGACAGGAATGAAAAAAATATTTTATACGAACTCACTTAAAATACGAAACCCAGCAGCTACATTTAAAATTTTTGTTGTCATTGATTTATATCAAATGATATTATGTATATGAATTGGAGTTTATATTGAGTAATCATTATATATTTTAAATATTATTCAAAAAGAGTGTTATCGCAAATGAAGGTTATATTAAATGTTATAAGTTTTAAAATGATGTAATTTAAAATTATATTATTCCATCATTATATTAAAAAAGTGTTATATTAAACAAAATTATTTCACATGATTATATACTTTTAGAATAGCTTTTTATGCAGTCAATCAAATGGATAAAATAGTAACTAAGTACTGTTTATTGAAAACAATATTTTTTTTTTCTTTAGTAATTATGAAATTTTTGATTATTTTTTTTTTTATTCACATAGTAAACCGAAAGTTAATTTTTAAAATCATTGGCATTTTTTATACTTTTTATTTTTACGTAAAAATATATATATAGCATATATTATGGAAATATTATGTAAAAAATAAAATTGATGGTATCTCTCATTATTCCGAAGATACATCAACTAAAGTACGTCGGTGCGCCACGACGCGCGCTCTAACTGAGCGGTTTCTTAGTGAGGATATTTTAATATCGTAAAGGGCGACTAATGGTTTACGGGCTATGTGTCTGAGCAGGCTTGGCCTTGGCCACTTGTCACTCCTTTTTCACAACTTTCCATCCAAACCAGACAATGATCTGTGTTGGTCTGGGACTTAAAAATAATATGCCAACTGTGGTACTTGCCTAGCATGTCGTATAAGGCGACTAATGGTATATCGAGTTTTGGGTGTGTGATTGTGTAGGCGACAGGTTAACCGCAGGTTAGTTGCTGCCTTTTCACAATTTTCCATCTAACCCAGCTCGGCTTTATTTTTGGCTGAATGTGGTTGAAGGGAAATGCTGCCCTTTTGACTCTGCCTATCCCATCGGGGATTATGGGCGTGATGTTATGTATGTATGTAGTGCGTTCAACATCAGTAGTCGAGTGTGTCATCAGTAGTGAGCGGAATTGAGACAGTATCAAAGGCTTTTGCCAAATCCAAAAATATTCCCATTTTTTCTTCTTATCAAGATTACCTACTATATTAGTAACCAAATTTTCCATTGCATCCGTAGTTGATTTGTTTTTTGTAAATCCAAATTGTTTTTTTTTCCTCTTCGGGGATTATGGGCGTGATGTTATGTTGCAACGAAAGAGAATGGGGCAACATAGATTTTAAACTGAGTACCTACTCACTAATATCTTGAAAAAAATCAACCTTTAAAGTAACCCTAATCATATATTTGGATTAATTAATAACCCAATATTTAATAGTACGAGATTCGACTGCAAAATTACTGCGCTCATTGAGTATTTGCCATAAACCAATTTCTTACGCATATTTGTGGTTAGGAGAATATTTATCTATATGAACTTTTTAAAAAGAAAGAAAGAAAAAAAACATATTTATTTAGCACACAAAAAATAAAATTACAGACGTCTTACAAAAAAAAGACAATTAAAATAAAATAAAATAAAACAAAATTTAAGTGTGCTAAAAAGGCTACCACTCAGCACTATGTCATGGTGCCAATAGCTGACACCAAGACGCTGATTTTCAGGGGTCGCCTAACAACAATCGAAGAGGCACTTAAATAAAACAAGACAAAAATATACAAGTTGGTTATGGTAGTGGTGGAAGAATTTACTGATAAAAAGATAGTTTTGCATCCGAACATTTAACACATTACTACTCTTACAGCACAAAAAACAAACAAAAAGAAAACAAAATAACAACACATTTACATCACACGTGCATTCACTCAAAACACCTACATGACAACATAGCTTCACTCAATCAGCCTGCACGCATTAAAACTAAGGGATTACCCCTTAGTTTTAATGTTAAGCCTAGACACAACACACTATTGCTTCTGAAGTTTTAAAAGGTACGCTTTGAATTTAATTTTAAAAGTAGAAATGGTCTGAGAATTTATGATTGGTGGGGGTATATTGTTCCAGCACTTCGTGGCTACGTGACTGCGAGACTTCATATTTAAAAGTCCACCCTGTGTCAGAAATGGAGTAACATGGGCTCTACGAGGGATCGAAAAGCAGAAGCGCGCACAGGCGTTCTGCACTCCCTGGACCAGCTTCTTTGTGCGTTCCAAAAGACAACCTCCTATGACTGTATCAGCGTAGTTAAGCTTTGACAGTATCAATAACTCGGATATCGGATAAGATAGATTCGAAGCTCAACAGTTAGGTATTGTTTTATTCTGTAGAGAACTTTTAGCCTGTAGTAAATTTTTTTTATGGTATCTAGTATATGGTTCTCGAATTTCAGGCCTCCGTCCATGAGTACCCCCAGATTACGCGCCTCGTGCACCTGTTCCACAGAGCTATTACTAATTTTCACACAGGGGCCGAAGCCAGTTATATTAGCAATTTGTTTTTTTTGCCCATTATCATGTATTTTGATTTAGCAGGGTTGATAACTGTTATATGTTTATGTTGGTAGTTGTGCGGGCTGCGGGCCGCTCGGATTCGAGGGTTGGCTGCTCATTGCGCTTTCAAGAATTTGGAGAAGGCCTTACTGGATAAATTCATAATGAGCATGGCATCGGGACATGAGCGGGACAAACTGTTCGCGCAGGATCAGCGGGAGCTGACCCTCGTGAAAGCCATCGACTTGGCAGACAGCGTGCGCTGCGCACGCCAGGCTTCGTCGCTGGCAGCGCCGGCGCCGGGAGGGAGCGGCTACGGCGCAGCGGGCCCGGTCAACGTGTTCAACATCTCCAAGAAGGAAAAGTGCGGTGTATGCGGATTTAGTAATCATAAGTCGAATCAGTGCCGGTTTAAAAATTACAAGTGCAAAAAGTGCAATAAAAAGGGTAATTTGCGTAAGATGTGTCCCACCGAGGGTAATGTAAAATATGTGGAGGAGGGCACTGTGGAAGACGGAGACGACGAGATAAAATTATTAATAGCAGATTTAACAATGCGAATATTATCCTTCATAAGGTTGTACATTTCAAATTCGCTCTTTTGGCATGATTGAATAGCAGCATCATACTTTCGAGCATCTTCAGCATCTAAGGTGCCGAAAAAGAATTTTAGAATTTCGCCACCGAATTCCAGAGATCTTTTGACCTTGGATGGTGTTTGATCGGAGATAATATGCGACAAAGATTGTAACTTATTAAAATTGGATTCGATCAAAACTTCTAATGTACTAGCAATGTCTTCGCATTGAATCAAGTTTTGAGATTGCAGTTTGTGACAAAGATTCAGAGATTTACGTAATAATATTTCAATAGTGTTAAGATAAGGTTCTATAGACATTATATCAATGTGCGTAACTATCTTCCAGTAATCATTATAAAAACAAATATTAGCAATAGGTTCGAAATAGATACCGGGGCTATTAACTATGTGGTAATCTTCGTCTCAGCGTAGCATCCATAGCACAATGCCCTGTAATAACATAATAAAAGATAATATAGTTAAAATAGTAAGATTAGGAATTAAGTTGTAGCAGGTTTTATCTCATTGGTATGATATTTTACATGTTTGCGACCTATTTGTAAGGTCACGTTATGTTTATTATGAACCTTTATTATTTTATAAGGGCCTTTCCATATCGGAGATAAGGCTTTGCGCAGTCTATGATGTTGTTTTAAATAAACTGTGTCTCCAGCTTTATAACTTGTACTGCGAGTGGACTGATCATAATAACGTTTGGAAGATTCCTTTCTTTGAATTATATTTTGTATCGCTTTTTCGCGACTAAATTTCATACGATATTGTAAAGCACGTATGTACTCGTTATAAGTGTTATTATCGTTAGTTTCGTAAAGGGAATTAGGAATGACGGGTTTATATCCGTAAAGTAGTTCATATGGGGTGAACTGTGTTGTACAATGAGGAGTAGTATTATAAGATAAAATGGCTGTAAATAAATAAAAATGCCAATCGTTTTGATTTTCGAGAGTAAGAGAGATGTAAGAGATTATGTTATAGATCTTAGTATAATTTATCTTAGAAAATGGATCAGAGAAATCTGATATAGCGAGCTCAATCGTATCTGGACTGTCTGTTAAGATTTTATTTCGTAGATTTAGTAATAAGTTATAAATATCTTTATATTTAGTCTCTTCATAATGATATATTTTAGTGTATAAGAAATAGTAAGTTTTATTTTTGTCACTTAACACCTGAATTGTAAGCGCTTCGCGTTCGGGAAGTAATAAGCGTTCATTAACGTTCTCCAATTGCGATAGTATTTCTTCGCAATGTGGCAAAGAATAGTCGAAGTCTAAAGAGAAGGGACATGCGATAGATTTGATTTTAGTTAAGTGTAGGGCTTGACTACACTCTTCAATGCTAGTATCACAAACTGGTAATTTATTTACGAATTGAGATTTAAAGTATTTTTCATAGGCTAAGTTATTCAAGTTTTTTTTATATTTATAGCGTTAATAGGACAGCGGGACAATGCATCTGCATTGGAATTGAGACGACCTTGTTTATAGATTATTTCGTAGTCATATTCTTCTAGTTTAAGACGCCATCTGATTAATCTAGATCCAGGATCTTTATTATTGAAGAGCCAGACAAGAGGCCTATGGTCAGTGACGATCTTAAATTTGCGTCCAAAAATATAAGGTCTAAAGGTCTTAACAGCAATAATGATAGCGAGAAGTTCCTTCTCGGTAGTGGAATAATTACCTTCAGGCTTGTTAAGCGTTCTGGAGGCATAGGCTATTGGTTTATCTTTCCCTACATCGCCTTGGGATAAGATTGCACCAATGGCATAGTTAGAAGCATCCGTCGTGATGATAAACGGAGCTGTAAAATCTGGATATTGGAGAAGAGGAGCAGTGGTGAGCTTGTCCTTGAGGATATTGAAAGCTGTGTCTTGTTCGACTGACCAATTAAAAGCAACGTCCTTTTTTAGTAATGATGTTAGCGGCTTAGTCAATTTGGATAATAGCCAACTAGACCTAGGAAAGATTTTGTTCTATCGGTGATTATGTGCCCTAAATACGCGACTTCGCGACGTAAAAATTCGCATTTGTCGGGCTGGAGTTTCAAATTGAATTTTCGTAATCTGTCGAATACGAGATGAAGTTTAGAGATCTGATCGCTTAAGTTATGAGAGTAAATGATGCAATCATCAAGGTACACATAGGCATGTATGCCTTGTAACCCAGAAAGAGCCGTATTCATGAGCCTTTGGGAAGTTGTAGGGGCATTTTTCAACCCGAATGGCATTCTGGTAAATTCGTAGTGTCCAGAAGCAGTAGAATTTGTATTTACCGTGAATCCGGTTTTCGGCGCATCCTCGGCCTTCATCCTTATTTGATGGAAACCGCTAGAAAGATCCAGAGTACTAAAATACTTGGAATGACCCAACTGGTCCAGAATATCAGTAATAAGGGGCAGCGGATAACTCTCAGACACAGTGACGTCATTGAGGTGGCGATAGTCTATGACGATCCTCCATTTCTGTTTGCCGGAGGCGTCCATCTTTTTGGGGACTACCCATACTGGGGCACTTCAAGGTGAAATAGAAAGTTGGATGATGTTCTGATCCAGCATCTTGCGGATTTGGGAGTCGACTTCCTCTTTGTGACATTCCGGGAAGCGATAAGATTTGACGTGGATGGGAGGTGCATCGCCAGAATTGATGGAATGCTCAATGGCATTAGTATATAATAAGGGTTCACCTTCCATATGGAAAACGTCTGTGTATTGAGAGCAACAATCTAGAAGTGATTTCTTCTCTTCTGAATTTAAATGAGAGCATCGAATGAGGTTAAGTACCTTCTGAACACGATCTGATTTAGAAGTAGAAATAGAATTAATATTTGGATAAGATTCAGTGTTAAAATTAGTTTTTACCCAAGGTGTGATCTCTGCGCGATAATCTTTGACTTCGATATCCGAGTCTGTCGTATTTAAAATAGTGACATTAATTCGGTTGTTTTGTTTAATTGAAACAATGCAATTTGCGACGTAGACACCATCGCATATGGACTGATCTAATACGAGAGCTTCATTGTTATGATAGCGCTCGGGCGAGTAATTTGATATCGCGCACTCAATAACGGCTTCGGCACGGGCAGGAATAATATAAGTTGGTTAAATATAATTTATTAGTAATGAATGTCCGCGAATATTTATTAAATTAGAATCGTAATCGATGTTTGATTTAAAGTGACCTAGGAAATCACTGCCGATGATTCCGTCATAGTCTAAACTGACGTCATCCGTGACAACATGAAATTTATAATGGTATGACGTATCGGGACTTAGTATAAAATCCATTTGGAAAGTACCTAAGGTTTCTGAACAAGACTCAAGGCTATTTATGCCTTTAAGTTTAACAATTTCGCGAGACAATTCGGGAATAGTATTTAAGCTAGATTGTTTTATAAGGCTAATACTCGCGCCTGTATCAATAAGTAATCGTAATGAGTTAGTAGAGTAACTTGATTTTAAATATAGATGTGGCAGAGACACTTTGATTTAGTAATGTTTGTTTCGAAGATAGGAATGGTATGACTCAGCTCAGTGAGATGAGGCTGAGATGAAAGACTCGAGGGCGTATCTCGAGATGTAGATGGGTAAGTATTTCTTTTATTACATGATTTAGCATAAGATTTAGTGTAAGTGTTAGAATAAGATTTAGCATTAGATTTAACATAAGATTTAGGATAAGAGTTAGAATAAGATTTAGTATCAGTGTAAGATTCAATTGGACTCGGAAGCTGTGTCCGAGATGAAGAATTAGTAGGACTCAGGTTAATTTTCTGAGATGTAAAGTTAGTAGAACTCGGAAGCTGTGTCCGAGGTGTAGAATTAGTAGGACTCAGATTGTTTATCTGAGATGTGGATTTAGTAGGACTCGGAAGCTGTGTCCGAGATGAATAATTAGTAGGACTCAGATTGTTTATCTGAGATGTGAATTTAGTAGGACTCGGAAGCTGTGTCCGAGATGAAGAATTAGTAGGACTCAGATTGTTTATCTGAGATGTGGATTTAGAATGAGTTTGCGTGTCATTTAATAAGTGATTAGACTTTGGCAGACACGGGACCAAAATCTTATCTAGTTTAAATTATCGGGATTTTGTAATTCGGAAGCGGTGCAGAGTTTGACACCAGAGGTGCTTGCACGTGGTTGTTGTTGGTGGTCACGTTGCGCCGCGTTTGCGTTTTCGCGCCGTGCCATATTATATTGCCTTTTGCGGCATTGTTCAATCGTATGACCGATATTTTTACAGTAGTTACAAGAAATGCGATTATAATTATTATAAGGTTTATTTGAATTAGCAAAAGTATTGGAATGTGAATCGACGTGAAAAGTTTTATGATAGAATGGTTTATTTTTAGGTTTAGTTTTAAGATAGCATTCGGAAGCTGTGTGCCCACCTTTAATACAGATGGTGCATTGCTTAAATTTAGATGAACTTGTCTTAGAAAGGTTAAATAGTTTTTCCTCCTCGGTAGCGTGCTGTATAGCATCGTTGAGGGTGGAAGGATTACGACATCTAACAATGGTGGAGATATTACTATTCAAACCTAGCAAAAAGGTGTTAAGGGCAAGGTCTTCCATTGCCGCTATTCGGCCTACAAGTTCACGGTGATCCCTGCAATTATAGTGTATATCTGATTGTATCCTAGTCAGGATTTGCTCAATCCTGAGGGAATACTTGGTTACATCTTCGCTAGAAAGTTGTTTGCAATTTTGAAGGTCTACTAATAAATGAGTGGCGTGTTTTTTCTCGCCAAATGTGCTCCTTAAAAACGATTTAATCTGGTCCCAGTTACTAAAAGCTTTGAGGCTGCACGCTACTTGCGCTTTGCCTTCTAATTGGGATAATATATATTTAGATAAGACATTTTTCTGTTCTGTGGAAGCCAGGGACATGGCATTGTCACAGTTGTTAAAAATGGCATCTTGGACACTTATCACAGCACAACACAACTAATAATTTGGAGTTCGGCTCAGGAGGCCGTGGTGTCTAGTCGCGTCCACGCATCCTGCGCTCACATAACCAGACTACATAGACCCCTGCCTTACGTGATTTAGACGGAGCTATCGTGTCTACGGTCGCTGGACGGTGCTGCATCGCATGACCAGTGTAGTTGACCCCGCGCTTATGGACCATAACCTGACTGCTCGGTGTCTCGCACGACTGGTTCTGTGCGTGTTTTTGTGTTTGACCAAAGTGACGTTTGGCGTTGTGAATATCGGTGTGTCTCTGTTACACTCGTGGTGTGGTTTTGATCTCATTGAGAGACAGATGTACTCTCGAACTTAATTGTCGTACCGGGTAAATAAAAGTGTAAACTGCCGTCAAAGTGATCGCCACTTTCGTAACTATTTAAAAATATCTCGAGCAATACTGTTCAATAGTTTATTATTGGTACACAATCATGTCTAAAATGTTACGTTCACCGCCCCCAACACCGAATGTGTTAACGCAATCACAATCAGACTCGAACATTGCAGGGCTAAGCGTTTCTGACGAAGGAAAGATAAAAAAAAAACCCACGCAATTAGCGCCCTAGATGTAAAAAAATTTCCTGTAAACGATCTACACGATTTTAGGCAAGAACTGAAAGAGGAAATCGAGACTATGTTTGCCTCGTGGAACAGTATTCAAATGAAAGAATTGTCAAAAATGCTACAGGATCAACATCCTTTATACTAAACAATCTGATGTCTGAGGTCAATGAAATTAAGACACAGAACTCTGAACTAAAGAGATCATTTCTCGAAGTAGAAAAATCTGTCAAATTCGTTAGTTCTCAATATGATGATGTCACTAAGAAGATCCTCGACTTGGAACTGGAAAACAAATATATAACAGAACAAGTCAAGTCGCTTGGAAACACACTCAAGGACATACAGCTCGACTCCCGAAGCTCCACTATCGAAATTAGAAACGTACCTATTAAAGACAATGAAACATATGACGACTTGGTATCCATCATTACCGAAATCGGAAAAAAGATTGAACACAATGTTATCTTATCAGACTTCAGGGATGTTCGTCGTGTACCCGGCAAGCCAGGAATGCCAAAACCAATCCTTGCTGAATTCACAAAAGTTATTACAAAACGGGAATTCATCGCTGGCATAAGAAAGTTTAATAAAAATGCTAAGCATAAGCAAAACAAATTAAACACAGAACTCATTGGCATACCAGGTACCCGTACGCCGATATACGTATCGGAGCTACTGTCATTACAAACGAAAAAACCCCTTTTCCGTTCACAAGAATTTGCTAAAGCAAATGGATATGATTATTGCTGGACATCAAACGGAGCAGTATCATCATCTTCCTAGCGTTATGTCCCGTGCTTAGACGGGGTCCGCTTAGACCATGATCCAGGATTTAGCGAGTCTGGTAATTACATTGAAGCGACTGCCGATCTGACCTTCGTAACCCTAAGATAGGGGAACCAGACAATTTTTGGATCATGGTTACAAATTCAAAGTTGTTTGAATTTGCAGGTTTCATCACGATGTTTTTCCCTCACCGTCGAGCTAGTGGTATAAATATGTACATAGATTTTTTAAAAATCTAGAGGTACATGCCCGGGTTTGAACCCGCACTCCTCGGTTAAGAGGCGCGTGTCCTTACCATTGAGCTACCACCGCTCCTCAAACGGAGGAGTATATCTGAGGAAAAAAGAAGGCGAGAAGCAAATCATGGTTAAATCCGAACAAACCCTAAAAGACCTGCAGAAGACCATATGACTAGACTCATACACCTTTTGTTCCTTTACGTTATTTATATGTTTCAAATATCTCATTGTAATTTTTCCTACATATACTCACAGAGAACACTCACCTCACTCACACACGTACAAACGAATCCTGCATACATACTTACACTTCCACTTAGCAGTAAACCTTCACAAAACAAACAAGAACTTCAAATCATCCTTGCATAATATACAATCAGAGCTTTGCAGTTGTTCTACAGTATTGGCTTACGTATTATACTCAATTCTAGTCATCAATAATTTGTTACTCAAGCTTAATGATCAAATAATATTCATAAATGGCTAATCACAATAGTCTAATTAACCAAATTGATGATCTATCTATCTCGCAAACTATTCAATGTGACGTGCAAACTTGTAGAAATTATATAATATATAAATTAAAAGCCTTGTCAATACTGCATGTTAATATTCGTAGTATTAATAAAAATTTTGATGAACTTCGAATACTTTTAGTTTCACTTAACATTGCTTGCGATATATTGGTTCTTTCAGAATGCTGGCTGTCTAAGGTTACCAACTTACCTAGACTTGAGGGCTACTCGTCGTACATGTCAGAACTCACGCGTAATCAGAATGATGGTGTAGTCATTTACATTAAAAACTCGATCTCACACCAAGTTTATCAGCCAAATTTTGAAGACGGAAATTGCATAATCTATCGGTCGGTCTATATAGATCTCCCTCATTTAGAAATCCTGAAAAATTTCTTGATAGTATAAATACTACATTAAATAATCTATCTACAATCAATAATATTGTGATAATGGGCGATATCAACATAGACATTAAAGTAAACAACTGTGATCCAAACTCTCATGAGTACCTAAATCTTATGGTATGTTACTAGCTCACCACACTCCAACTAGATTGAATAACTGTTTGGATCACGTTATTTTAAAGACTAAACTTGACTTTTCTCAAATTACACTTGATTTAAAAAATACAGACTTCTCTAGAATTTTAAACATTGATAACGTCAATAAGGCGACTGATCTGTTCCTTGACATATTAATTTCCACAATGAAAAAGAATACCATCACGCACACAGTTCCATGCAGGCTGCGAATATTAAAACCCTGGATTTCCGCAGGTATGCTGAGATGCATAAGAAATAGTTTAAATTAAATCCACATAATATTACACTTTCTATTCTATTACATATAAACGTTACAGGAATTTCTGTTATAATATCTTAAAACAACTAAAGAAAGACTATGAAAGAGCTGAATTTGCTAAGGCTAGAAATAATCCAAAGAAAACATGGGAGATTATTAAAAACGTCACTAACACGAGGAAATCTGTAGAACCTCCTACTGAACTTCTAAAATTAGATAATGATCCTGAAGTATCTGTTAATATGGTAAATTCATTATTTGCACATATTGGGAAAAACTTTGCCTCAAAAATTAAACCTAACCCTAACTCTAAGGTCCATGACCTACCCTCCCAGCGTCAATACTCTCCTCCTCATTCTATGGCTATTCTAGAGATCGAGGAAAAAGAGGTGCAGGACATTGTTATGAACCTTAGGAATGACTGTGCGGTAGGGTGGGACGGCCTGCCAGCCAAAATATTTAAGTCCAGTCCTGTTCTTATACCTATCATTACCCACCTGTGTAACCTGGCCGTGAAAAATGGGATGTTTCCGGTTGCTTTGAAAAAAGCATTGTCCACCCCATCTATAAGAGTGGGGACAGAGCCAGTGTTAATAATTACCGTCAAATCTCGGTGTTGCCCACCCTTTCCTAGATCTTAGAGCGTTTCCTGAATCGCCGTCTGATTTCTTTCCTCGAAGCAAATAAATTAATTTCTAATAATCAACTGGGTTTCAGGAAGGGTAAATCTACTGAGGATGCTGTGGCCTCACTTGTAGAATATGTGGTCAGTGAACTTGACAATAACAAAAAATGTCTAGGTATTTTTCTGGACCTTTCAAAGGCGTTTGACACTGTCTCTGTTCCCTTACTCTTGAAGAAGTTGGATGCACTGGGCGTAAGAGGATATGCGCTAAGCATATTTTCCGATTATTTATCGGGAAGGACGCAATGTACCAAGATAGGAGAATTTGTCAGTAACCAAGAAGCTCTTGACTTCGGAGTTCCCCAGGGAAGTATTTTAGGGCCTACATTGTTTCTGATTTATGTTAATCAGCTCTGTGATCTACAACTACCTCATTGCCGTATAATAGCCTATGCTGACGACACAGTTCTGGTTGTTTCAGGAAATGATTGGTCTGAAACTTTTGCACTGGCCGAAAATAACTTTAGAAATATTATGAATTGGCTAAGTCATAACATCCTAACGTTGAATGTAGATAAAACGAAAGTTCTAACTTTTTCGTTACGACCTTCTACACAACCACTGCATGAATGTTATCAGATGCGTGCTCATAACTGCCCTAGTGGGTCCCTAAACTGTGATTGCCCTCAATTACAAAATACTAATATTATCAAATACCTAGGTATCCAGGTGGATAACTGCTTAAACTGGCACGGTCAGGTGGAATCTGTAGCATGCCGCTTGCGAAAGATGATTTTCATCTTCAAGATATTGCGGAATTCTGCAGACGGATACATCCTATCGACAGTGTACTCTGCGCTTTGTGAATCGATCCTTTCCTACTGCATCCCGGTGTGGGGTGGTGCCTCCAAGACAACCTTCATTAAAATTGAGCGTGCACAAAGAGCACTACTTAAGGTCATTTATGGAAAGCCTTGGAGATACCCAACAGCACAATTGTACAAGGAGTGTAACCTACTCTCGGTTAGGAAATTACATATCCTCCGAACTATCCTAAGGCTACACCTGACTGTGCCGGTAAACTATCCAACTGAGCCTAAACGTCGTCCTAAACCACCTTGTCGTATAACCACAACCAATACCGTTTTCGCTAATAAACAGCTACACAACTTAAGCGCCAGGCTGTATAAAAAACTGGACAAGATATTACTAATACATAAATTAAACAGGTTTGAACTTAAAAAGAAGATAAAGCTGTACCTACAGGATCTTAGTTACCTTGACACGGTGGATTTATTATCTTGGACCCCAATCTAGGATAATGGATATTCAGCACACGAACAACCACACACACACACACACACACACACACACATATATATATATATATATATATATATACTGGATGACTTTTTTTACCGTCAGGAAAAAAGAACTGTGTAATGTGTACCTAAAACCATTTCTATACATGAGTGTGTTTATAAAATACAACTGATTTTATAAATTTTGGAATATCCAAAAAAAATCATAAATTTGAAATACATTAGTGCATGCGTATTATTTGTAGGAAATGTAGTAAAACGGTAGCGGTAGCGCGGCGCGGGGGACGCGCGGCCGCCGCCCGCCCCGCGTGTGCCTGAATGAATTGAATGTCGTTCATTTTGAATCCTTGCAAAAAAAAAAACCAGCTAGACAAAAAATCGCAAATTTTTTTCGTGTTATTCATGGGATAAATTTAAAGTAAATTTCAATCCTTCCTTCATACTTTTACGGACTTAGGACCGCCAAAGATGCAGTAGGTTACATTTTGTTACCTACATTTTGTTAAGTTAAAAGAAATTTGTACCTACATACGACTTATTAACTTATTTACAACACGCTGTATTGGAATGGATTGAGGCGTACTTAAAGATTGGAATCAACTTATTTACAAATCACACTGATTGTATTTACATTCCTAATTAAAACTTACCTTTTAACGATATTTTGACAGTTGTTCAAAATGTTCTCCGTTTTTTTCCAAACACAAACTAGCACGTCGTTGCAAATTGTTTGTTAAACTGCGAAGAGTGTCTCTATCACTTTTTATAATATCGAAAGCGTCTATTATTCGCTGTTTTGTAGTCATTAACACTTTGTGCTTCCTCAGTGTACACTAGCCGCTTCAACTCGGCCCACAAATAAAAATCTAGCGGCGTTAAGTCCCGTAAACGCACGGGCCAGTTCACAGGCCCGCCAAGGCCTAGGTCTATCAGGAAAAACAGCATCCAAATACTGGCGGTTAGATCGTTCGTAATGGGCAGGACAACCGTCGTGTTGAAAGTAGAGGCCTCGTAAATAAGTCAGGGGAACGTCATCTAACAGAGTGTCAATGACCGATTGAATCATCTGTAGGTATGTAGCACCTGTCAATCGTCCTTCAATCCAGACTGGCCCAATAATACGATCGTGGATTATCGCAGCCCACACATTGACACTGAACCTGATTTGGTGCGAGTCTTCTTTTATTTTATGTGGGTTTCGGAAGCTCCACCGGTGTTCATTATGAACATACTAAATGCCCACGGGTAAAAATGGATTCGTCGCTCCATAGGTTAGGTTAGCCAGCGACAAAACTCCATGCGGGGTCCGGGATCAGCGGCGTGTAATGCCTGTACACGTGTAAAATGGTACGGATGCAGATTTGACAATCTTTGGTAGGTTCTCAAAATTAAATTTGTACTAGGAATCCGCGGAGCCAAAATACCACTGTTCCGCAAAGATTGTAGATGGCTCGGTTCTGCGTACATTCGTCGCGCTGCTTCTACACTTTCACTACACTGAATATAACACCTAACCATTGCTAGGTATTCCACATTTGAATATTCGTAAGTTTTTATAACGTACGTCTACGTAATTACGGCGAGCGAACGATAGGTACTTCCGATACGGTCACGCGTATATCACAAAGCACGACAGGTGAGTGACTGACTGAAGAAAGGTCAAAGGGGCCGCCTGGCCGGCGCGGGCGCGTGCGCGGGCGCGTGCGCAGGCGCGCGGGGTTGAAATCAGTAATAATAATAAGTGTGCGCTGCGCAACAAAGAAATAGATAAACACGAGCGAATTCATTGATGTTTAGCGCATTCGGAGTAGGGTGAATATGCGTTTGAGTTTTGGTGGTTTCGTATTTTTATTATCTTTTTTCTAATATTCGTTTTTTAAATGTTATGTTAGTCAAAATTAAGTTAGAATTAGATGGTTATGAGGATAGGTTATCTATTAAAAAAATTAAAAAAAATATATTTTTTTTAAAGTGATCATGCTATCGTCATCTATATCATGTACCTATCTCACACGTAAATTTTCCTGACGGTAAAAAAAGTCATCCAGTATACATACACACACACACCTATTATAATAATTATTATTTAATTACTTAAACTTCTTTGTTATATTTCAAAATCTTTTCAAAGGAATGCTGATTTACTTTGTACCTATGTTGTGTAACAATACAATGAGAGCCGGACCACTGACTCTTCAAAGCACAGGTTTTCCTTTTTTGAAGGTCAGGGGAGCAACGATATTGTGAGCTTTACGAAGTATTTATTATCTAAGATACCTATGTATTATTGTAGTGTTAAGGTTTGGAAATAAACGATTTATTATTATTATTATTATTATTTATATTATCACTCAACTCGACACGAAAACACTTAAGAAAACTACATAACAATACAAAATCGCGAAATTATCCAAAATCAATACGCATCCGAAGACGTATGAAATCGAAGTGAAATACGTCATATAATAAGAAAAAACTGCCGCTACTTTAAAGTAAACAAACGCGGCTGACCAATCAGCGCACGCGATCCGGTTGTTGCCGCCTGTTGTAAATAATGCACTGAGATACTTTAATATTTTCTTAACTGCGTTCCAGTGAGACTCGTTGTAACAGTGCAAAAACTGACTTACCATACTGACTGCATACATAATGTCAGGTCTGGTTACCGTTGCTAAATGAATGAGTGACCCAACTGCTTCTCGGTATGGCAAGTTTTTCACAGGTGCTGTCCCACTTTTCTGTAACTTCACATGAGGATCCGCAGGAATATTATTTGGGTTGGCGCTGCTCATGTTAAATTTTTGCAGTAGTTTATCTATATACTTGGTTTGATGAACAAAGATGTGTCTTTCATTTCGCTCTATTTGCATACCAACAAAATTAGAGGGAGAACAAGTCTTTATATCAAAGTTATTTTTCAATTCCCCAATTACTTCTTCTAAGATAAACATTTCTTTTGATATTAAAAGACCATCGTCTACATAAAGGCATAAATAGCATTTAATTCCTTTAACTTGGCCAATATAGACACACTGATCAGCTGAGCTTTTGGCAAGACCAAACTTCTCTAGAACTGTGCTGAATTTAGTGTTCCAGCACTTGGGAGCTTGCTTAAGGCCGTACAGAGATTTATTGAGTTTGCATACACTGTTATGTGCACATTCTAAGCCCTCAGGAGGAACCATGAATATTTCTTCTTTTAATTCACCATATCGAAAAGCTGTCTTTATGTCGAATTGTATCATTTCTAGATTTTGTTCAGCAGCTATTGATAAAAGAGAACGTATGAAGTCATACCTGACGGTCGGTGAGAATGTTTCCTCATAGTCTATTCCTTTGGTTTGTGCATAGCCCTTTGCACACAGACGAGACTTGTACCGTAGACCCGTTGGTTCTTCTTTAATTCTGAAAACCCACTTACACCCAATCACTTTGGCAGTTGCAGGCTTATCAACCAATGTCCATGTCTTGTTTTCAGTATGAGATTTCAATTCTTCACTTATTGACATTTTCCACTTATCAGAATCAGCTGATGTAATCGCATCATAGTAAGTTAGAGGTACATCTAGAGTTCCTTCATTACAACACAAGTATGTTTCAAAATCTTCTGTCTTAGACTGTAATTGTTTGTTTCTTGGTCTTAATGTTATATTTGACACAGGCGGGTCTTCAATTTTTCTTTCTGGCACATAGATACTGTTATTTGGTGAGTAATCAGATTCAGATTCATCTTGCCTTTGTTGATTCAAATTATCAGATTCAGATTCATCTGAACTATTTGCCGTAGAAGATGATTCATGGCTTACTCGAGGAATATCTTCGCTTATGGACTTATTGATTGATTCTGTTAAATCCATTGGAACATAGTTTCTTATAACTGTTGACTCCAAGAAAACTGCATCTCTGCTTTTCACAACCAATCCAGAAGTAGGAATAATGAACCTGTAGCCTTTGGTGTTACTACAGTAACCGGTAAAAATAGCTTTTATTGCTTTAGGATCCCACTTCTTTCTCTTCTCTTTGGGTAAGTGTATCATGGCTTCACACCCAAATACACGGAGATGACTGACACTTGGTTTTGTTCCGGACCACATCTCTTCAGGAGTTTTGTAGGACAAGGATTTTGTTGGAATTCTATTAAGTAAATAAGCAGCAGTTTGAATTGCTTCAGCCCAGAATTTTTTTGGTAATTTGGCATTGAGTAACATGGACTTCGCTTTTTCTACTAGTGTCCTGTTCAGACGTTCAGCAGTTCCATTTTGCTGCGGAGTGTAAGGTACAGTTGTTTGATGTGTAATACCATTACTTCTTAAGAGATCAGAGATATTTTTATTAATAAATTCAAGGCCATTATGCGGAGACACTTGATTTTGCAATCTAGTTGGTTTTCTTCATATGTCTTAAATTCTTTCAATTTATCTATCACTTCTGATTTCTTCTGTAACACATAAACAAATACCTTTTTAGAGTAGTCATCAATAAAGGTGAGAAAATACTTTGCCCCGCCAAGAGATTCAGTCTCCATGGTGCCACACACATCAGAATGCACTAGATCAAGGAGTTTAGTGGCTCTTGTGCCTTTATTTTTGAATGGCAATCGAGTCTGCTTTGCTTCTAGGCATGTTATGCATGTTAAGTTGTCCTTTTTCTTTAGTATTTTCATTCCTTCAGTGTTTTCTATCATTTTATTTAAGTCATTAAAATTCAGATGACCCATACGCTGGTGCCAACGATAAGCATCATTTTCTTCAACATCAGATATATAAGCATGCTCACTGTATATATTTAGTCTATACATGTTGTTCACTAATCTGGCTGTTGCTACTATGGTGTTATGTTTGTTCAGAATAACACACCCCTTGCTGTTGAATTTGACTTGGCCACCATTCTTTATTATTTGGCTAACTGATATTAGATTAGTTGCCAAATCTGGTACATACAGCACATTCTGGAATAGCACTTCTGCACTGACCTCTTTCATCACAGACATCAAGATTTAATTGCCCGGAACATTTCACATACATGGATTTGTCATTAGCAACCTTGATTATTTTGATTGGTGGTTCTTTTATGTGTGATAATAAATTGTTACATAATAGTCATGTGCACAGATGCTCCCGAGTCAACATACCATTCATCACTGTTGTTATCAGAAGCAATGAATGCAGCAGCGTAACTTGAGCTTTCTACTTTACCTTTCTTCTTGGATTTGCACTCGGTGCTGATGTGACCATACTTATTGCATATATAACATCGAGGTCCTTTTGAAAAAAACTTTTTATTTCCTTTCTTTTTGAAATTTTGGTTAATTGCAAATGCTGAATTTTGATTCTCATTCATTTTGACATCTTGCAGAATTTTTGATTTCACTGAATCTGCACTGATTTTTATTCCTGAACTTTCAATTGCAATAATCATGGGTTGATAGGACTCTGGTAGACCTGAGAGCAGTAAGGTTCCCAACCACTCGTCGTCTACTTTAAACCCAATGTTTCTTAGTTTGTGCGCAGTCGTCATAATCTTACTGACGTATTCCTCTACATTTTGACAACCGGTGAGTGTCGTTGTACACAGTTCCCGAAGTAATCCAACACGGCGTGTCAGCCCTGAATCGTCAAATGCTTTGGCTAGATTATCCCATACTTCTTTCGCAGTACTTGCTTCTTGGATATGAACGTAATTAGTTGAATCAACAAGTAATATTATCTTAGATTTCGCTTTTATGTCGCGTTTGATATCCACATTGCCGTCATCCTCTACACAATCCCACAGTTCCTCATGCTGAAGATATGTTTTTACAGCAAATCTCCATGTCGAGTAATTATCTCGGCCAGTTAATTTTTCTATTAATGCCAAGGAGCTGTTAGATGACATTATTGTAAAGTTTGAGACAACTTTTGAGAATTTTGTTTTCACTTTTAGGTTAGGAATTTGCCGGCTTGTTGTAATCACTGTTTTAAGTTTTATTTTTATAAACTTTTACAATTGTTGTGATCATTAAGGCTTACTGGGCCCATAACCTGTTGTAAATAATGCACTGAGATACTTTATATTTAGATTTAATTGGATTACTAGAGAGATTGTACATAAACATTGACGTTTCACAGAGTAGAGAGACCATAGAGAAAAAAATAGTTAGTAAGGTTGACAGGAAGGCGCGATATTTATGACACTTAACTTTAACACCGCCTCGCCTAGTGTTGTCGTATTATTGACGATATAAGCTACATCTGTTTTGCTTGCAATTATTTACAAAATCAGATTTGCCTACGTGTTAGCAACTGGTTTAATTGTTTGACACTACTTACACCAATTGTAAAAGAAAAACGAAGTGCAGTTTTAGTTAATACTGATACACCGTACTTAACTACATCATTTTAGTTTAATAAGTTTCTTCAAAATAATAATTCGGATAAACAAAAATCAAATCAAACGAGCTATTAAGCCCGCAATAATAATAACGCGTTGTTGAAATATTTCTAATGCAAGGCGTACATTTTTGTAATTCCCGCTGAGATTCATTTAACAATTTTGTTATAAATTTACTTGAGTCTGGGCGTTTTTGGTTACAGGTTGCCTTAGTTTTCACCTGATGATTAGTGTTGTTGTTTGCCTAGCAGACTTTATTGCAAATGTGTTTCAATTAACAACTTATCATTATGCTTTGCTACCCGTAACCAGGTTAATGGTTTACGTTTCGTGTGCGTAAAATAATAGTGCCTATTATTTTACTGACACGCTGCAAAAGTAGTACACCCAATTACTTTTTGAAATAATTAAAAAAATTATTACCTTAGTAATTAGTTTATTAGGGTGAAGTACCCAATTATCATTTAAGAGTTAGTCGTAACTTAAGCCTATTTATTATTGCGGAAAATAGTTCTTTACCCGTTAAGGCGATTTTTCTAGTTTTGATATTTAATAAGGAAGACGATATTAAAAGAAAAACATGGTTAAACTCTATCCAAGATTTTTTAGACAAGCAAAAATAAAAAATGACCCTCTTACCATTTACTGGCACCATCGCCCCCAATTAATAGCATACAGCGAGCCAATTATCAGCACAATACTATCACTGTTAGGAGTGGCATTAAAAAAATGTTTGTCACAATTAAAATCTGTTTTTTATTTTTTTTTTATATATAATTTGTAGGTAGGTACCCTGTAATACAAAACAATCACTTATAATCTAATAATACTTTTCTAAAATTGACAAAGTTTAACATTAATAAAGTTATCTTAAGTAGGAGTTTAAATAAATTTGTTCAGACTTATGAAAATCTTACTAGAAAGTGTTTTACTTAAATATATAATATGGTAGTCGACCAATACTATAAACTATGAGGTATCTAAAACCATTAAGAAACATAAAATTGCACATAAGAAAGTGTACCAGTGAGTAAATAAAATAAAAAAAAGAATAGTCTATTCCTTCCTCTTTCTTCTTTTCAATAAATTCTAATCTTCAGCAAGGATCTTCTTTAGTTCTAGTAAAGTGTAACTCTTCTTTTTTTTATTGTTTATTATTTTTTCCAACGGTTCTAATTGGTTGTTATCTCTTTGACCAGCTTGCGACGTACTGGATAAGTTTGGTAAATTAAGTTTAATGTCGGAAAGTATTTGGATTTTTTTATTTGGTGGATACATATATCTTATATCTCCTGTATATTATTAGCTTCTGTCTCTTGTTTTTTAGTATCTATTGCCTCTTTTGCTGGTATCTTGTTTCTGGTGGTTTCTACTTTAGTTTTATTTACCTTAGTCTCCTGTATAAGATAAGCTTCAGTCTTTTGTTTTTTTGTTTTTATTGTCTCTTTTGCTTTCTTGTTTATCTTGTTTCTGGCGGTTTCTTTTGTTTTGTTTTTTTCATCTTTTTTAAGTAATCTGTTCTTCTTGCGAGCCTCTTGTTCTTCTTCTTTAAGTTTTTTAGCTTTTAATTTGTCATTTTCAGTCTTCTGCCATTCCGCTGAAGTAAGCACGAATGATGTTCTCTCTATATTTTTAACACCTTTTCGTTCAGGTGTATTTTCAGCAATCAAAACGTCCTATAATTTGACTGGAGTTAGTAAATATTGTTGACTATCAAGACATACCAATTGCGTACTACCAAGACAATCTTCAGTATTGTTATAACATTGTTAATTTATTATAGTAGTTGTAACAGCTTGCATATCATCTATAAAATCTCCTGCTAAAATTACTGGTAATTGAGCAATGTCTTGAAATCCAACTGCTTCGACATTCTCAATTTCGATGTGAGTTTCTTTGGTTGTGGATGTATCAGTTTCTTGATTTTCAAAGAAACAACAAATTTTCTTCAAAATCCTTTTTGTTTCTGTCAGACTTTCAAGCAGCGTTCTTTGCAGTAATGTGACATTTTCTTGTCCTACAATGTTATCTAAAGTTTCGCGTGTCATCATTTTTTCTTTATTTGAATTGTCTTGTAGTTTTAAATTGTCTTCTTTTGGTTCTTCGTCGTGTTTACTTCCTTTACCCAGACATTTATTGTAGTTAATGGCTTCAGAGTTCCAGGGACATAAGCCAGTAGTCCTGAATCCATTTATAATAGATACGACATCTTTGATACCAACCTCCAAAGTCTCCTTGAGAACAGGTACGAAATTATTCTTTGTGAGAGTCTCCAAAGGGTGATCTCTTCTCCATTTCAGGACACTTTCTTTCCATACAGTTTTGAGAGGTCTAAACGCTGACACGTCAGCTGGCTGTAGTATCCGTGTGGCGTTGGGATACAGTGCTATCAAAACAACCTGCTGCACAATTCACTTACTTCAAGACTGAGATGTGTTTTGTGTCCATCTACAAATAGTATGACGGGGAATGTTACCTTTCTTTTGTTAAGGTAAGGATGGAACACATTTTTGATATAATCATAGAAAAGTTCAGACTTCATCCAGCCAGTATCGCTTAGACCAATGCCCCACTCATCTGGAACTGATGAAGTAATATCCTTGGGAAGCCTCTTGTTGGGAAACACAACTAATGGAGGTGTTACATCTCCGTTGGCGCAAAATGTAAACAGTACAGTAAGGACTGTTTAAGCTGTAGCGTGATCCACTTCATACACATCTCTTTCTCCTCGTAACGAAATAACTTTGCCATTTTTGGGACATAACTGAAAGTTTGATTCGTCCCCATTAAAAACACGACTGTAAGATGTCAAAATAGTTGTTTTCCTTGAGATAAAGCTCTATTTTGTGGAACCATCCTTTGATGTCTTTTTCTGACACATTAGCACTGGATGATGTGACAGCTTCGGCAGTACGTTCGCTGAGTTCTGGATGACGGTGCATAAAAAGATCATACCATTTTTTACCAGGTATGTCATCTTTAAAGGGGTTTTCTCTTCCTGATTTCTTTAAGAAGTTTGCTACACTTAATTGTAAATCAGATTTTCTTTTTGGAAATCCTTTCCGGCAGCAATCTACAACCCACTGTACCAAAACTTCTTCTTCTTCTGTCGATAATATTGGCCTAGGACCTGGTACATTCTTGCAAGGCTTTCTTAATCGCGACTGGATAGTTCCTCTTGGCACATTGTAAGTTTTCGAGGCCAGTTTTTTGGACATACCTTTTTTAACTGCATCTAAGGCTTTTAGTAGGTTTTCGATTGTGTACGTTTTTCGTTTATTTGGTTTATTTTCTTCCTTTGGTTTCATGGTAGGTGGATAAGTAGTTCTGAAAAAAGAAAAGAGATGATGAAATTCTAGGAAAACCAATTTATCAGCGTGCTTTTGATCCAATGATTAGCACCATGCTGACAAATGGTAAATGCGGTTTCAGCACCATGCTAAGATTTGGATTTTGATAGTATAAACTACTTTTACAAAACAAAATGAATTCTATGCATAAAATAAACATAGTTTATATTAAAAAGTATGAAACTAACGTTTACGTACTTTTCTCCATTTATCAGCACCAGTGCTGATAATTTGGAATTTACAAAATATTAGATCCATTTATCAGCACCACGTATTTTACCAATTTATCACTGTAACCTCAAATTCTACTCTTCAGATTATGCTCATAAACTATCCCAAATATCAGATAAATCGATAGTTTAAACATAAAATATCTAAAACATCTAATAAAGATGTAAACACGTGAACTTACCAGCGATCACAAGAAACAGGCCAAAAAAAAAAACCGCAGGACACAAATGTTTCGTTTACACAATTTCCGCCATTTTAAAGTCTCAACGTATAGTGTTGCCAATAGAAGGATTCCAAAAACATATAGGTATTTATCTATTTATTAGTGTGCAACCCAAATTAGTAAGTGAACATCTTAGAATTTGACTATTTATACGGAGTGATGATAATTTGGCGCAGTGCTAGCGTTTGGGTTATTCACCCTACCTTCAAAGTAAATAAACTAAAAATAACTTAAATAATACATATAATTTATCTTAATGCTGTAACGGAAATACTGTCCTACCTACGGCAAAACGAAATATCGTATTTGTGTTTAACTAATTATTTCTGTAGGTAATCAGGGTAAAATGAAACAAATTAAATTATTATTTCAAAAAATAATAAAATTCCAATACTTCTCAATTCACACTTGGGTTAGAGGAGCCTAGTACGTAAAATAAAATTGTAATAATTTTATGCTTGTATCCCACGGACTAGTAAAAAAAGAAGGACTCCACGCTGTCATACTATAGCGTGAAGCCACGTTTATACATGTGTGAGTGAGATACTTATGGATACCAGATATCGGATATCTGTCAGTTGGAGCACTTATTATTTCAATGTGTGACGTAAGTTGCAAGTCAAGGTGGAGCACCTGAGGAGCTTCAATGACTAGTTAGTGGCGCGGAGTCCTTCTTTTTTTACTAGTCCGTGTTGTATCCATAATGAATTTACGTTTATTTATCGTCAATAAGTTCGTTCTTAAAGTCAATAAGTATTCTTTCAGGCGCTGGGGAATGCTCATTAGAGCATCATTAGAGCTTCATACAATTATGTATGAAGAAAAAACATTCCATTTATTTGAAATCCTGACTAAAAATTTGATTGGGTTCGAGTAAATTGGAAAGAGTAACTGTATTTACTACCAATCGTTTATTAATTATTACGTAATTTCATCTTTTGAATAATAAATAAGTGAATTTGAAAAAAAACAAATTAAATTCTAATATAAAAGACAATGTCTTAATATTTTCAGCCAATATAGGAGTTGGCTATGGTTCTCTTTTGAGCAAAAAATTAAAGTGTAATGTTATAAATTATTGCTTTCCTGACGCCCCACTCAGTGAAATATGTAGCAGAGTGGTGGTAAAGAGTGATTATAATGAACACTCAATAATTATTTTAATGTTTGGAAATGGGATAAACACTAGTAAAAAAGACAGAAGGGCAGCGATGCAGATGAGCTTCCCGGTGGTATGATGGCTCTGTGGTCTGGTGTGGAACAGAATTGTCATGCCAGCGGTGGAGTTGGAGTAGTGCTTTCCTCTCGTTTAGTCTCTGGTGTGAAAGACTATGGATTAGTTATCTTTCTGGTTGCAGGCTATGCGCCAGTAAGCTCAGCCAGTCCCCAAGAACTAGAGGAGTTCTGGGAGTCTGTTAGAGAAATTCTGGACCTGACTGAAGGAAATGAGAGTATAATTATGTGTGGAGATTTGAATGGTTGTGTTGGCACCAAGCGATCTGACTATGAAGCAGTCCTTGGCCCATATGGAGACAAGAGAGTGAATGATGCTGGTAAGCAAATCTTGGAAGTATGTTTGGAACGGAACCTCCTTGTGGCAAACACTATTTTCCGTCATAAGGATATTCACACGTATACTTGGAGACGGAATGACCAAAAAAGTGTGATTGATTTGATTTTAGTCGATAGCCGCCTCCGCAATAGTATATTGGATACAAGAGCCTACAGAGGCCCTACTCTTGAAACAGACCACTACCTGGTAGTATGCCGGTTTGCTGGGCTTTTCAAGAAGTGGAGGCACTGGCGAGTGCGTACTCCATGCGGAGGCACTGAAAGGATAAGGAATGAAAAACTGGAAGATGAAAGTGTAAGGAGTGTGTATGTAGGCTTAGTCAATGAAAGACTTGCGAATGCGAGTCTTTCTGACTTAGATGTTGACGATTGCTGGAACATTTTGAAAGAGAGCATAGTGGACAGTGCAAAAGAGGCATGTGGATGCGCAAAGAGACGTAGAACAATGAAAGGTGACGCATGGTGGGATGAGGAGGTCAAAGCCTCCGTAGCGAGAAAGAAGAAGGCCTGGCTTGACTATGTCTCATCTTTGCAAATGGATAAAAGTATGCTTGAGATGAAGAAAAAAATATACCGTTATTGCAAGAGTGAAACCAAAGCTTTAGTGAAAGAGAAGCGTGAAAGAGTAGCTATGAATGAAGAAAGGAGACTGACGAATAGTTTCGAGGCTAATTCCAAGCTCTTTTGGAGGGAGGTTAAGAGGTCTCGGGGGTATTCGTCGGCATCCGGAATGAGTAAGATTAAATCTAAAGCTGGTGACATTCTTGCAAACCCGAATGAGGTGTTAGAACAGTGGAGCGAATATTTTGGAGAAATGTATGAGTATGTCTCTGATGTTGGCACTGAGAGTGAGGCTATGTCTGATTCTGTGGTGCCAGCGTCTGATGAAGACATCACTATGAATGAGATTGAATGGTCGATACGAAGTCTGAAAAGTGGAAAGGCCGCGGGATTAGACAAGGTATCTGCGGAGATGATCAAGCTAGGTGGCGCTAGCGTCCAGGACGCTTTCTGGTTCTTGTGCAATCTATGCTGGAGAAACGGAAAGGTTCCAATGGACTAGAGACGGGCAGTCATCGTGCTTCTGTACAAGGGTGCTGGGTCACGTATGGACTGTGCCAGCCATAGAGCCATCAGTTTGATCAGCTTAGCAGCAAAGGTATATGGTAAGATTATTGAGAGGAGAATGAGGGTGAAATCTGATGGAATGTTGTGGGAGGCACAGGGAGGTTTCCGGAATGGTAGGGGATGCACGGATCAAGTCTTCTCTCTTCGCAACATCGTGGAAAAGCATCTGGCCAAAAGTCGGAGGGTTTTTTGCGGTTTTGTAAATATGGAGAAGGCCTTTGACAGGGTTGTACGAAAGGACCTTTGGGACATATTGCCGAGATATGAAATTGATGGAGCATTGCTTCGTGCTGCGCAGTCCACCTATGTAGGCTGTACGGCATGCGTGCAAGTGGAGGGTAGCCTGTCACCCTGGTTTGACGTCAATATTGGTGTCAGACAGGGATGCGTGCTGTCTGCTCTGCTGTTTATCCTATGTCTCGACCATTGTCTCCAGAGGATTAGATCTATGAATGTTGGAGTGCGTATGGGTGACTTGGTTGTGAACTGCCTGCTTTACGCGGACGATGCCGTACTTCTAGCAGAGTCGGCATCGGATCTGCAGCAACTAGTCACAACATTAAAAGATGATTGAAAGTAGAATAAACGCGGTCGAGATGCGTGCGCTGCGGAAAATCTGCGGTGTATCACTCACAGACTGCGTTCGGAATGATGATGTAAGAAAGAGAGTTGGTCTGAAGGACAGCGTCGGAGTCAAGGTAAGAAGAGGCATGCTCCGGTGGTTCGGACATGTGGAAAGAATGGATGAAGAAAGATTGACTAAACAGATATACAATGCGAATGTGGAAGGATGTAGGAGCCGCGGAAGGCCCAGGCTCACCTACCACGACCAGATTGGTCGTGTATTAAAAGAAGGTGATGTTAGGAGTCATAAAAATCGTAGAGCTTGTATGAAAAGGATTATGAATGTTGAAGAGGCGAGTGAGGTGTGTAAGGATCGTGCCATATGGCGTTCGGTTCTCTCTGCCTACCCCGCTAGGGAAGTGGCGTGAAGTTTAGTTAGTAAGTTAGTTAGTCAGAAATCACAGTTAAAAAAATTTACATGTGTGCTTGTCCCTATTCTAAATATTATGCCTGTGAACAAAATGATAGTATTCACATTTTGAATACTCTATTATACAATTTGACCTGTCATAGCGACAATTATGTATTTTTTGACATTAATAAGTTTACTAATAGTAAACTAGTTTTGACTGGCAAAAGTTTTTATTTGCCTTCTAAGATAAAAAAAACATTGGCTTATTTATTAGCCTATAATATTGATATATTATTAAATAAGTTAACTTTGGAAGTAGTCCCAAATAATTTAATTTTAATGTTGAGACAATAGAAAAGTCCTCTAGCGCCTTGGTGACAAAGGAAAAAGCCACCTACCTAAATATTGTACACCAAAATATCCAGGGCTTTTCCGGTAAAGAGTTAGAAATAGAATTGTACTTAGAAGATAAGAATATTCATGTATTGTGTATTACAGAACACTGGTTTAGTCGACACGAATTATTATTGAGTATCAATAATTATCATGTTTGTAGCTCGTTTACTCGAGACACCGCTATTAGAGGCGGGTCACTCATTTTACTGCGAAACTCTCTGAAGTATAAGGAACGTAAAGATATTGTATCTCTTTCAGTAGAACGCACAATGGAAAACGCATGTATTGAATTAGATCAGCATATAATTGTAAGTGTATATAGGCCACCTTATGCTAGTTTAATCTCTTTTGAGACTGTCATGGAAGATGTATTAGGAAAAGTCAGCTCATGTAATAAAAAAGTTGTAGTGTGTGGGGATTTCAATATTGATATATTGAAAAATACACAAGAGTCCGTTAGGTTTTTAAATCTCTTTAAGTCTTTTAATTAAGGTAACCTTTTTAATGAACCTACACGTGTGACCTGTACAACAGCCACATGCTTAGATAATATTTTTTGTAACTGTGGGGTATTAGAAAAATCTATTATAAATTGTGTTAACTCAGACCATAGTGGCCAGCTAGCTGTCCTGGAGCACAGGCATGCCCCTTCATCGGTAAGTGTTGTTAGTCGACCAATCACTGCATTTCGTGTAGAAAAATTTAGACAAAATGTTAGTAATAAATTATCGTTGCTCAGTTATAATGACAGAGAAGTAGATATATTGTATTCAAGTATGTTTAATATTATAGAAAAAGAATTTAAAAGTAACTTTCCCAAAAGGACCATACAAATAAATAACACAAGGTCCAAATTCTGTGACTGGGCAACTGTTGGAATTTACAAAAGTAGACGGAGACTATACGAACTCTATGATCTGAAAGCAAATTCCAATGATCCTTCAATTATAGAATAAGTTAGAAAATACTCAAAACTATTTAAGAAAACATGTGCATTCGCTAAGTCTTGTTATTTAAAACAAAAGATAGTGTCAGCAACAAACAAAAGTAAAGCAACTTGGAAAATTATAAATTTTTCAAATTCAAATTCTCTTTATTTATATAGGCTTCAAAAAAGCACTTATAAATAGTCAATTTAAACAGAAAAAAGGATTACCACCGGTTCAGAAGGTAGAATCTATCGAGAAGAAACCGGCAAGAAACTCGATAGTTACTCTTTTAAATGCAAAGATTTACAATTTCGAGCTTAATATTCTATAGGTACTTATTAGCTAACAACACTGCAGGTGAACACTTCATTATGAAGTTAAACATAAATGCTTATCATTTAGGAAGTCTTTAAACTTATAATAGCCCTTTTTCATTAAGAACGCTTTAATGCACAATTTGAACTTATTAGGTAATGCTAGTAGACTTTCTGGAAGTTTATTAAATATTTTAATACTAAGACCAATAAATGAATTACCACTCTTCTGGAGTCTATGGTTTGGAACAGCAAGTTTGTGTTTATTTCTAGTATTAAAACTATGAGTGTTTGACTTCTTAGGAAATTGGTCAATGTTTTTATATATATACATAATACAATCTAAAATAAATTGTGATGCAATTGTTAAAATGTTAATTTCTTTAAAAATATCTCTAAGAGAGTCACGTGGTCTAAGGCCGTATATGGCTCTAACGGCCCTTTTCTGCAATACAAAAATAGTTTGTATATTAGCCGCAGATCCCCACAGCAGCAGACCATATGACATTACGCTATGAAAATAACTGAAATACACCAATCTTGCTGTTTCAACATCTGTTAATTGTCGTATTTTCCTGACTGCATATGCAGCCGAACTAAGTCTTCCTGCCAAGGCCGCAATATGGGAACCCCATTGCAATTTAGCATCTAAGGTGATTCCAAGAAATACAGTTGAGTTAACTACATCAATTGCTTCATTGTTCATAGTGATTTGTGTATTAACTTGCCTTGTGTTTGGCATTGAAAACTTAACACATTTTGTTTTTTTTGCATTAAGTAGTAGGTTGTTGGTAGAAAACCAATATAGTACTCGTGAGAGAGCGTTATTTACATCGTCAACAAATTCCTTTTGTCTATCAATTTAAAAAATCAGGGAAGTATCATCAGCAAATAAAACTATCTCACATAAATCCTTTGCAAAATAAGGGAGATCATTAATGTATAAAAGAAAAAGCAGAGGTCCCAATATTGAGCTCTGGGGTACTCCCATCGATAATGGGGCACCAGAAGAGTTTGTACCATTTACACTCACTATTTGAAGCCTATCAGATAAATAAGACTTCAGCAGACTAAGTGAGTTCCCATATACACCATAATAACGTAGCTTCATTAGTAAAGTTTGGTGGTCAACGCAATCGAATGCCTTCGACAAATCACAGAATATTCCAACAGCATCCTGTTTTCTTTCCCAAGCTTCGATAATGTGTTTTGTAAGTGCCACTCCTGCGTCAGTAGTGGATTTCCCTTTGGTAAATCCATACTGATTGCTATGTAATAAATTGTTGACACTAAGGTGACATATTAATTGACTAAATATATTTTTTCAAAGATTTTACTCAGTGCTGGCAGGATAGAAATTGGTCTATAATTAAATGGGTCACTTTTGTCACCTGATTTAAATAAAGGAATAACTTTACTATGTTTCATTAAGTTGGGAAATTGACCCATATCAACACATTTATTAAAAATATTTGACAAGATAGGGGCAATACATTGTATTATATGTCTTAGTATATGTATCGAAACGCCCCATAGATCTTCGGTTTTCTTAAAATTTAAACTTATGAAAGTATTTAAAATTACCTTATCATTAACATGATGAAAACTAAAAGCAGTATTGCATTCTTCTACACTAGATTTCAGGGTGCTATTTGCAAGGTGTGGGTTGGAATCTAATGAACGAGTAGTTGCAGTCGGGATATTAGAAAAATATGATTCAAAAGCTTCTACCACTATCCCATCTGAATGTAGACATCTATTATCAATGTTTAGTGAGAACTTGTGATTTTGTATTTTGTTTTTACAAGTCTCTTTGTTGATGATATTTCAAGTAGCTTTAATTTTGTCACTAGAATTTGAAATCTTATGCTTAAGATAGTTTGATTTTGCTACTGCACACACTTTTTTAAATAATTTGGAATAATTTCTGACATATTCGATTAATTTAGGGTCATTCGAATTTGCTTTATCATTATACAAATCGAATAGCTTTCGTCTACTACTAGTGAAAATACCTGTAGTGGCCCAGTCACTAAATTTTGTTTTAGAATTATTAATAGTGACTTTTTTCTTGGTAAAAATCCTTACAAATTCTTTTTCAATTACATTGAATAACATGTTATATGAATCATTAATATCCACACCCCTAAACTTTAACAACGAGACTCTATTGACTATATTTTTCCTAAATGTATCTAGTCGATGTGCTGTGATTGGTCTACAACTGAAAGTAGATGAAGTCGTGACAGCATAGTGCTCCAAGCTAACAATCTGTCCGCTATGGTCAGAATTAATGAAATTAATTATTGACCTATCAATTACATTGCAATTACAGAAAATATTATCAATACAGGTGGCAGATGTAGAGGTAATTCTAGTAGGCTGGGTAAACAGCTCATGTAAGTTATAGCTTTAAACAAGTTTAAAAACATAATTGAATTTGGAGATGTATCTAAAATATTTACATTAAAATCGCCACATATAATGATCTTTTTGTTACAATTACATATTTTTTTCAATACCTCATCCATAATAGACTCAAAAGTGTGATAATTACCAGACGGAGGCCTATAAATACAGACAATAATGAACTGTTCAAGCTCTGCACATGATATTTCAATAGTTCGTTCAGTTGAAAGTGCCACTATGTCTTTACGCTCTTTACCTTTTAAATTATTGTTTAATAGTATAAGTGACCCGCCTCTAATAGCTGATTTTCTTGTGAACGAACTAATGAGTGTATAATTTTCAATATTAATTAGTAGCTCACTCTTCCTCAACCAATGCTCGGTCAAACATAAAACCTGTATATCCATTTGGTTAAGACCTAGTTTCATTTCTAATTCTTTGCCGGAGAAGCCCTGAATATTTTGATGAACAATATTTAAAATATTGGACTTCCCTATTGTCTCTAAACTAGATATTCTACTAACGCTAGAGGTGTCCTCTATTGTCTTAGATGTAAATTTAAATGATTTGGAACGAGTTCCAAGGTCCGATTATGTATACAATTAATATTATAGGCTAATAAATTAGCCAGTTGTTTTTTAATCTTAAAAGGCAAATAAAAAGTTTTGCCAGTCAACATATTATTAGGAATAAATTTATTTGTGTCAAAAAACACAAATTTGTCATTATGACTAGTCAAATTGTATAACAATGTATTCAATTTATGAATACTATCATTTTGAGAAGATGAATAAAATTTATAAAAAGGTAATGCGCATAAATAAATTCTTTTTACAGGGAGTTCTGACAGAAGAGAAAACCCCTTAATAATGTCTTTTTTACTAGTTTTTACATTACCTATCATTATTATAATTGTAGAATATATATTAAAATTACTATTAAGCACACGTTTACATATCTCACCTAGAGGAGCGTCTGGCATGCAGAAATTTAAAACATTACAATTTAACATTTTATTTAATAGGGATCCATAGCCAACTCCTATATCGTCAGAAAACATTAAAACATTATCATTTATAGGTGTCAACGGTGTTAATACGTCACACAAGGGTTGCTGGACAACATCTACACTGTGCTGATCAGAAGGATCTGCGCTTTGATTACAGCTGCACCGGTCCACAAGTGTGTTGACAGCTTGTATGTGTTCATTTATTTGGGCTCGAGCAGACTTGTATCTGTCGGTCATAAGCTCAAGGGACCTGTGCAATCGTGAGATGTCAGCCTGCAACTCCTGTGTGTCATTGTCATATTTTAGTCTACTTTGATTGAGCTTGTAACTATACAATTCCAGACTGTCTATCAAATCTAAACGTTGTTTTCTTATAGGGTTGATTGAATTATTATAAGATAAATAATAATAACAAGAATTTTATCTGTTCTAAGATTTAATTAAAATTAACTAGTTTGGTCATTTATTTATTATGTGGGTAGATTTAATATGACAACTTATCTACATGTATACAAAATTATTCAAATAGATTATATTAGATAAATTCCACAGCTTTAATGTCTAATGCAGGTTAGCCTACAGGTGTTATGTATGTTTATAGTGTATACAGCCAAAGAGTTGTCTATCAGCTATTGCTTTACTTTATGTTAAGCAAAGTGAGACACAACAGAGGCCTTTTACATTAGAATTTGACAAATCTTGTTAAAGAATCGTCTCATTCATATGGGGCTAGTGTAACATTAGACAATAAACGAAGTATGACAGTACGTAAGATGTAAATGTAAACAACTTTAGAGATAGTTGGGACTCAAGATAACCTATTTAAAGTTTATTAATTCAAAATGTATCTATTGTTAAAAGCTATACTAAGGTATATTGTATTGTATAATATATATTATATTACAAGATGATTGGAATAAATGTTTTTAAAAAGAATACTCCCCCGGTTTAAATCCGTTGTTTTGAATTTTCTTGATGACACTTTGACAGCCGGCCGGCGGTCGGAATTAAGTCTAAAATAAAAAAAAAAAAAATAAAATAAAAAAATAAAATAAAATTTATTGTGTAGCCATGATACAGTTTACAGTTTTCGTTGTAGAATACAATATTACATATGAAAGAATTACAAGGCTGTTATAGTTTGCGGCAAAATGAAGTTCCCCTGACTTTCAAGCTAGGATACCCTGTGTTATGAAAGTCAGTGATCTCGCAGAGTTCACACTCATTAACAACCATCTAGTAATTGACTGTGGTTACTTGAAATACAGATAATTCACAGGCTATACAATTTACATTACATCATATGATAAAAGTTATATAATGGAACAGAAAAACGGAAAAAAAAATAAATTTTTTTTTTTATATAATATGTATTTTGTTAATTTTGGTAAAAGATTTGCCAAATTATGCCTTAGTATATTTGGGAATTGTGTATTTAGGATAATATAGATATAGGAACTTTGTTGGGTTTTTATTATGTTATCATTACAATCAGGTGAAATTGTTAGTGTGTATATATCCTTATTTAATATTTTATTTATTTTAGTAATTCCTCTGATTCGTTATAATCTAGCGTTTTAAGGTACCTACTTATATTAGTTTTGCATTTAAATTTAGTATGGGAGTAAATTTGGAGGGTTTTATCAAGTCTGTTGTAAATTTTAGCACTTAAGTATTCATAGTTTTTCCTCGCAAATGTGGTCTTGCAGGTGGGAATATGACAAGGTGGTTTAGGTCTTCTTACGGATTTGCTGGTTGGTGCCGTGAAAGGAAGTGAATGATGTCGACGGATAACTGTTCGTAGTATATACAACTGTCTAACCGAGAGAGCAGATGAGAGTCTGTATAAATCCCTAGTGGGATATCTGAAAGGCTGCTTATACAGTACCTTTAGAGCTGCTCTCTGCGCACGTTCCAAGTGAAGTATTTTCGTTTTAGATGAACCTCCCCAGATCGGGATGCAATATGAAATAATGGACTCACAGAGAGCAGTATATATCATTTTGATGGTATCTGGGTCCGCAGAGTTCCTTATTTTTTTAAAGATAAAAATTAATTTTCTAACTCGGTTAGCCAGGAGGTCAATATGGTCATGCCATTTTAGATTGTGATCCAGCTGGACTCCAAGATATCTGATGGAGGAAGCCCTACTCAAAGAAGGACAGGAGCAGTTGGCCAGCACTTGGGAACAACAATGAGCTTTAATATTCACAGTACCTACTGATGGTAGGGAGTTGTTATTGATAGCAAATGTAAGAAACTTAGTTTTGTCTACATTCAAAGTTAGTAGGTTCTTGGAAAGCCAGGCCAAAGTATGGGTGAATACTTGTTCCGCACGTATTGATGTTTCTCGCCAGTCTTTGCCATATACAAGGATGGCTGTGTCATCTGCATAGGCGATGATTCGAGAGTAAGGTGTAGACAGTTGGCAAAGGTCGTTTACGTAAATCAGGAACAATGTGGGGCCCAGTATGCTTCCTTGGGGTACTCCGCATTGCACCACAATATCTTTACTAATGTGCGATCCAATACGAACACATTGGGTACGCTCAGTTAAGTAGTCAGAAAAAATACTCATGGCCAGTCCTCGCACACCTATTGACTCTAATTTATTTGTTAGGAGAGCAGTAGGGACTGTGTCGAAGGCCTTTGTGAGGTCCAGAAATATACCTATGCATTTATGTTTTCTATCTATTTTATTGACAGCAAATTCTACCAGTGAGGCTACCGCGTCTTCAGTAGATCGACTTTTTCTAAAACCAAACTGGCTATCTGAAATAATATTATTGGCTTCCAAAAACCCAATAAGGGCATTATTAAGGACTCTCTCTAAGATTTTCGAAAGTGCCGGAAGGATTGAAATTGGTCTGTAATTACCTACACTACTCGGATTGCCGGTTTTAAGTATAGGAAGTACAATGGCCTTTTTTAGGGATTTTGGAAATTTTCCCGTATCTATAGATAGAGAAAATAACTCGTAATACTGCACGTACAGACTTGCGTACAATAATCCTTATGATTTTAAACGACACTTCACTAAATAACTTATTTTTAATGTACAGAGACACTTAAAACTATAAACAAAGAGACTTGTAAAAATAAAACACAAGACAACAAGTTCTCACTCAATATAAATGGTACTTATTTTGATTCAGATGCTGATGTAGCAAAGGCATTTGAATCTTTCTTTTCTAACATTCCAATTTTAACAACTAGCAGATTAAACTCTAGCCCACGTCTTGCTGACTCCCTGCTAAAATCAAAAGTAAATGAATGTAAAATTGGTTTTAGTTTTAGTTATATTGACACTAACACCATTTTAAAGAGTTTTAAGGGTCTGAACATAAAAAAAAACAGAAGACCTTTGGGGGATTTTGGTCAATTTATTAAAAAATATTATTACCTTTATTGCACCATATTTAACGTTCTTGTTTAATAAATGTATAGAAGTAGGTCAAATTCCAAATTTAATGAAGCTAAGTAAAGTGATCCCACTATTCAAGTCGGGTGATAAAAGTGACCCTTCTAATTTCAGACCGATATCCATACTCCCAGCTCTTAGTAAGATATTTGAAAAAAAAATATTTATGCAACTGTTATCCCATTTTGAAAATAACAAATTGTTGTATGACAGTCAATTTGGGTTCTTAAAAGGTAAATCCACTGATGCGGGTGTAGCTCTCATCAAACATATATTTGATGCTTGGGAGAACAAGCGGGACGCTATTGGAGTCTTCTGCGATCTGTCTAAAGCTTTTGATTGCGTTGATCACCAGACGCTGCTGATGAAATAACGGCATCACGGTGTTACGGGTAGGTCACTTGATCTACTCCGATCATATTTATCTGACGGGATTCAAAGGGTTAATATCAATGGAACTGACTCTTTTGGTGCTTCTTTATCCATGGGGGTGCCACAGGGCTCAATATTAGGACCTTTACTTTTTTTAATTTATATAAATTATCTTCCGTACTATACGAAAGATCTGTGTGAGATAGTGTTGTTTGCTGATGACACCTCTCTGATTTTCAAAGTTGACAGAAAACACCCTAATGTTGACGACGTAAATAATGCTCTCTCTCACGTACTACATTGGTTCACGATTAATAACCTACTTTTAAATGCTGGTAAAACTAAATGTGTTAAGTTCACAATGCCTAATGTTAAGCAATCAAATATTAATTTAAACATGGGTGATGAACCTATTGAAATAGTTCACTCAACAGTATTTCTAGGCATTACCATTGATTCTAAACTGCAATGGGGCCCTCATATTGCTGCTCTAGCGGGAAGACTTAGTTCCGCAGCATATGCCATAACAAAAATACGGAAATTAACTGATGTTGGAGCGGCAAGATTGGTTTATTTTGGCTACTTTCACATCGTAATGTCGTACGGCCTTCTGATGTGGGGGTCTGCTGCTGACATACAAAATATCTTTGTATTGCAGAAGCGGGCTATCCGCGCCATATATGGCCTTAAACCACGGGATTCGCTTAAGGAGGTATTTATAGAAGCCAATATATTAACCGTAGCATCGCAGTACATGTTTGATTGTATTATGTATGTACGCAAGAACTTTAATCTCTTTTCCAAAAAATCGGACCATCATAGTTTGAATACCAGGAATAAACACAAGCTTGTCGTTCCACATCTTAGACTTCATAAAAGCAGTAATTCTTTTGTGGGGCTTAGCATTAAGTTATTTAATAAGTTACCAGATAAGGTAATTCAAATGCCCGTTCATAAATTCAAATCACATATGAAAACATTTCTCATGAAAAAGGGCTATTATAGAATTAAAGACTTTTTCAGTGACAGGAATCTGCAGTCTGCGCTCTAATTCTTGCATGGTCTACTCTCCTATTGTAATGTATTACATTAATTATATTTGAATTATATACATTTGTAGAAGTAGATATAAAGAAGCATTGTTATTGTATACATGGCAATTTAAAAGAGTAACTAAATAAATAAATAAATAAATTCTTCAGACTGACACACCAATTCCCTAGTCCCAAACTAAGCTTATGCTTGTGCTATGGATACTAGGTGAATGGATAGACATACTTATATACGTTTATAAACATCCATGACTCGAGTACAAATGTCCATGTTCATCACACGAAACATTTGCCCCTAGCGGGATTCGAACCCGCGACCCTTTGGTTTCGTGGCCAGGGTCTCTGACCACTCGACCAACGGGCTAGTCAAGAACTACCGAGTTTCTTGCCGGTTCTTCTCGGTAGAATCAATGTTCCGAACCTGGCGGTAGAATATTTATTTTGTATTATTATGACTATTCATAAGTGCTTTTGTGGAGCCTATATGAATAAAGATATTTCTATTTCTATTTCTATAGGAGTGTCGCGCTAAGTTCATAAGATCCATCATTCCACAAACACATAATGTACAATTATGTTTTCTGACATCGAATAATCAATAAATACGGTATTATGTCAGGACCCGGGAGTCCTTAACATGACCTCAGTTCCCCAACTGAGGTTATGGGTACATATTGCATTCCCAGGGTCGAAAAAAAAAGGTGATTGGTGTATTTGGTTACTACTTACATGTTTATTACAGGTATCTAAGCAATGTACCTAGATAACTAATAAAGTTGATGAAAAATAGGCTTTAAGCGATCAGCTGGGTTGGCCCGACCGCGCCCGCGAGTCGTTGCCCTCGGATACGCGAGTGGTACACAAAAAAGCTAAGGCGTGCGCGCGTGTGCGTGCGCTGTGTAATATCCGCGCAACCGCTACAGGGGATAGTGACTGTGTGTGCGCGTGCAATGTACATTGCAAGCCGTGATTTGTCAGGCCTTATTTTCTAGGAAATATTCAAAATTAAGATATGGTTTCTTTGGATTAAAAGGTTAGTAATAACGTTTTAATTCTTTTTTATGTGAAAAACGTAGAATTTTTTTTTAATCTTTAAAGGTCAATATCTCAGAAACTATACATTTCCGAGGTATTTTTCTAAAACTAATGATGTTCGTAATGACCAGGAGAATATGTAGTTCACGGCTTCGTTAAGGTATTTTTTACACCCGTTATATAACGGGTGTAAAAAATACCTTCGGGCCAACCCAGCTGATTGCTCAAAGCCTAGTTTTCATCAACTTTATTAGTTATCTAGGTACATTGCTTAGATACCTGTAATTAACATGTAAGTAGCAACCAAATACACCAATCACCTTTTTTTTAGACCCTGGGAATGCATTACACAGGGTGGGTAGGCTGTCAAAATTAAAAGTCGTAAAATTGTGCTCCTCTTAATTTTTAATAAATTAAAATACTAATCGCTTTTATCAAGGTGTAAATGTTTGTGTAATGGACTGAATACCTGCCAGTAAATCCCATAACCATATTTCCTATACTCTGAACGGATCGCAGCATCAATTACTCTACTATATCACTCCACTCAACATCACTGCACTTCAAATGGAGTCACTACAGCAATCGTTGGAGGAAGTAAGAAGTATGTTCACGGAGCGGATGGCAGAGTTCCAGTCAACACTGGACAGGGCGGCCCCTCAAGTTCCATCAGCTACCTCTTTGAATTCCCTAACTGCAGACTTCGCCGGCTTCAAGAAATTTGTGATGGCAACGCTCACAAATCTGCAACAACAGGTAGAGCTTCTTGTACGTGAGTGTGATCGCTTAGAGATGCACACCAGGCGTAAAATTCTTCTGATCCATGGCGTCCCTGAGGCACAAAATGAGGACACCATCTCTATCGCTCTCAAGACGGTCGCTCAGCGTGTGAAGGTTCCCCTGTCAAAAGACCACATCAGCCGCAGTCAACGCATGGGGAGGTCTTCAAAGGATAAGCCCAGACCGATCTTGGTGAAATTCCGTGAGGCGGTCGACCGTGATCGTATTTGGTATGCCAAGGCTGCTATGAAGGGCTCCGGTGTAACGGTTTCCGAGTTCTTGACCAAGGGATGACACAGTGCATTTTTGGAGGCCCGAAAACGTCTAGGTGTATCAAAAAGCTGGACTCGGAACGGGGTAATTGTCGTCGTTGCACCGGACGGCAGGCAACATAATGTAACATCAGTATGTGAGCTGAACAAGATCTGCCCGCAGCCGTCTAACATCCAGCCGAGAAAAGTTGCCGAGATCATTGTCCCTGACGCAGCGAGCACCGGCAGGCCTAGGCGCAATCGCAAATAGTGGGTACATCTGCGATTGCTGTAGGTGAAATACGTCGTAGGTATATTTTCCCAGACACAAATTTATTTTAAGTTGGGTAGTTATTCTTAGCACTGATACTTCTAATTTCTCGCTACCGAACGATTTATTTCACTTTGGATTTTGCACCTGTACCTTCACTTTTTACAACTTTTTTGTGTTTATTTTTTGTGTGGTCTGTCAACTGTCAGTGTCAACTTGACTTTTTGAGCGTTTCGTTTCACTCAATAATTTTATACGAGCGTTTTATATTGTTTGTTTTTATTTATGACTATTACTGGCGGGTAGAGGAGGTTATAAGACTAAAAGTCATTTATAAGCGTACCTAAGATTATTGAAATTATATTATTAATTAGTTTATTTTTATATTTATTTTAATTATTTATAATATTATTAGTATCATTTTAAAGTATACATATTTATAAATCATGGATATACCAAATAATAGTGATTAAAGCGACAATTTTCTCTCTTTTTCTTCTGACTCAGAAGAAAGTTTTCACTCCACCTCTCTTTCTCTCTCTAGCATACTTGAAACTGCCTTCTCTGATGTCACGAAAAATTTTCATGTCGTTCATATCAATGCCCAGAGCATTTCGGCCCATTTTACAGATATGTTGACGACCTTTGACAACAGAGACATTCACGCTATCCTTGTATCGGAAACCTGGCTAAGCCCTAGCCTTCCGTCTAGATCTTTCTCCTTACCTGGTTTCCAACTTCTCATGAATGACCGCATTATTCGTACTGGAGGTGGTATTGCAATTTATATTCGAACCAATATCCCCGTTTCAATAGTTAATATTTCCCCTCCATCTTCTTCATCTGATATGGCACAACACTTATTTATTGAATTAACTCTATCCCATACAAAACTTCTTCTTGGGGTCTTCTACAGTCCTTCTCTTAGAGTAGATTACTTTTCAGAACTTGAAAAACTGCTTGAGGATCTCACTCCCTTATATTCACACACCATCCTAATGGGAGATTTCAATACATGTTTACTTAAAAATGATTCTCGATCATGTCGCCTCAGATCTGTCATAGACTCAAACAATCTACACATCCTACCACTTAATGCCACACACTTTTTTCCAAACTGCACCCCATCTCTTCTAGATGTGATGATTGTGTCTTCCACTGACCATGTAGCCAAACATGGTCTATGTCTTGCTGATGCCTTTTCAAACCATGATCTCCTATACTTGTCTTATAAAATTCGACCCCCTAGATCTAAGGTAAAATGTTTTCTACAGCGCAATTTTGGTGGCATGAATCTTGACGACTTAGGACAGGACGCTAGTGATATGGACTGGTCTATTATTGGAGATACCGACATTGTTGATGAAAAGGTACGCATTTTTAACTCACTGTTAGTCCAGCTATTTGATAAACATGCTCCTGTACGCCCTGTCAAAATTAAACATACTCCTGCACCCTGGCTATCTGAAGATTTGAAAAGGTTAAGGGATAAAAAGCATGCGGCTAAACATAAATTCAAAATGGACCTAACCGACAAGAACCAAGAGAAATATAAGCTGTTAAGCAATCGCTGCAATAGATTGTGTAGAGACGCTCAAAGACGCCATATTCATAAGTCCGTGGAAAATGAAAATCCAGCCAAAGTCTGGAAATTTCTTAAGTCATTAGGTATCGGAAGAACTCGTAACGATTCACTCTCAAATGATATTAATGTCGATCTTCTGAATAAGCACTTCTCATCGTCTGTTACCATCGATGGTACTGTGAAAACGAATACCTTAAATTAATTGTCATCTCTTCCGATGCGAGACTATACTCCTTTCGTTTTTAGTCAACTATCCGATTGTGATGTTAAAAAGAGCATCTTGTCCATAGGTTCCAATGCTATCGGGAGTGATAGTATAAGCCGTAACATGATTATACCTCTCCTTGATATTCTTACTCCCATGATCACCCACATCCTTAACCACTCCTTATCCACGAGCACTTTCCCCTCTGGATGGAAAGATGCCCAAATTATCCCACTCCCTAAAAAGACCAACCCGTCATGCCTCTCTGACTACCGTCCCATATCCATATTGCCTTTCCTGTCAAAAGTGTTCGAGCGCATCGTTTATAAACAACTCAGCGATTTCCTATCTAATAATAACCTTTTAAACACATACCAATCTGGTTTCCGCCCTGGTCATAGTACTACTACAGCCTTGATCAAGGTTACTGATGATATCCGCCAAGGTATGGACAATAAACGACTTACGGTTTTAACATTATTAGATTTTAATAATGCCTTTAACACAGTGGACTTTGACATCCTTCTTGGTCTTCTACGCTCTCTTAACATATCTCCAACGGTAGTTGACTGGTTTCATAGTTACCTGTATGGTCGCCGGCAACGCATTCGTGCAGAGGATACTCTGTCCTCATGGTGCGATATTATTGCTGGTGTACCTCAAGGTGGTGTCTTGTCTCCTCTTCTCTTTGCTATCTTCATCAACTCTATTACTTACAATCTCACCTCTTCCTTCCACCTCTATGCAGACAATCTTCAGGTGTATTCTCAAGGTAGCTTGGATGACCTTCCATACATAGTTGATAATATCAACGCGGATTTGATGCGGATATTGGATTGGAGCAGATCGTATGGCCTACATGTTAACCCCACCAAGACGCAGGTTAGTGTCGTTGGTGGTTCACGGCTGATCTTAAGGATTAACTGGGAAGTTCTGCCATCCATTATTTTTAACGGAGTTCAAATCCCTTATAGTCAAGTGGTAAGGAACCTTGGTGTTTATATAGACCGCTCCCTGTCCTGGGATGCTCAGATTAAGGAAATAAGCAGGAAAATGTTTTCTTCGGCGAGGTCAATTAATAGACTACGAAATTTTTTACCCATACCCACCAAAATTGCACTTGTACAGGCCCTATTACTACCTATTTTAGATTATGCAGACTGCTGTTATTTAAACCTTAGCGAATTACTTCTCGACAAACTTGAGCACCTCCAAAACTTCTGCATACGCATTATTTTTGGACTGCGTAAGTTTGACCATGTGTCCAACTTCAGAAGCCAACTTAAATGGCTTCCTATCCGTCGACGTCGAGATCTTCACGTTCTTTCGCTCCTGTTTTCTATTCTGTTTAATCCTCTCTCACCACCTTATTTCAAAGAACGATTCCAATTCCTGCAACCCACCGACGATCGTAAAATGCGGACATCCCGAATACTTCACCTATCATCCCCTTCCTATTCCTCTGAGTATTATGTCCAATCCTTTACTATCCAATCCACTCGCCTCTGGAACTCCCTTTCTCTTACTATCAGGTTATCTGATAGTCTTCCGATTTTTAAGTCCCGAGTCGAATCCTATTTTCTTTCTCTTTAAAATGTACACATAGAGTACATTAGATCTCCTGTTGTTTGGAGCTTTTCTCATGATACAGTTTTGGTATAAGTATAAGTTATGTATTGCAGCTTTGTATTTTTTTGTATATACTATTTAATATTTACACAATTACGCAGTTGTATTTATGTTTGTATGTATAAGTTTAATTATTTAAGTATTGTATCATCCTTTCTTTTGTATCCCCTTTTATAATTATCAAAGTAATATGTTTACTGCACGGCCCTACCCCTCTCTTTTTCGATAGCTTATTTTCCTCTACCTGAAGGTTGTCTGGAAGAGATTTCTTCTAGCGATAAGACCGCCTAAATTGTATTGTATTTGTTTGTATCCTTATTTCTGTATCTGTTTTTCGTGCAATAAAGAATATATCTATCTATCTATGTACCCATAACCTCAGTTGGGGAACTTAGGTCATGTTAAGGACAGGCACAGCGCGAGAGTGGGCCCACGACGCCGGTCACGGGGATGATCGGCGTCTGAATCCTGGGCGGAGTGGTTGAGGCATGCTGGGTGGCCTGGCATGTCTCGACGCGCGCGCGTGCTCGGTGCTGTGCATCCGACGACTGATGGCGTGGGCTGCACAGCATCGACCACCGCCGCGCGAGGTGAGCCGCGCAGCGCGGCACGCGCACTACCGGAGGAGCTGTTGTATAGTCCCGACAGTGGGGATACCGGCTCCTCCGGAACTGCGCCGATGGAGGCCACCTTGGGGTTTAGTCGGTTCGAGCCCGACACACCGCCCTCTGGATCCCCGTCCGGAGGGCGTGGCTCGTGGGAGTTCCCCAAGTAAACAAAAAAAAAAAAAAATAAATGTTAAGGACTCCTGGGTCCTGACATAATACCGCATTTTTAAATTATACGATGTCAGAAAAGCTAATTGTACATGTGTTTGTAGAATGATGGATCTTACGCACGTAGCGCGACACTCTTATAGGAAAACTAATAGCAATAAAATTTATAAGGAATTTAATTTGGCTTTTTTCAAATTCGCTTATTTATTATTCAAAAGATGAAATTACGTAATAATTAATTAACGATTGGTAGTAAATACAGTTATTCTTTCCAATTTACTCGAATCCAGTCTAATTTTTAGTCACGATTTCAAATAAATGGAACTTTTTTTCTTAATACAATTAGAGCATTCCCCAGCGCCTGAAAGAATACTCTGGCAATTTCCTCTTTCTGCTTTAAGAACGAACTTATTGACGATAATTATACGTAAATTCATTATGAATACAACACGGACTAGTTAAAAAAAGGACTCCGCGCAACTAACTAGTCATTGAAGCTCCTCAGGTGCTCCACTTGAATCGTAACTTACGTCACACATTGATATAATAAGTGCTCCAACTGACAGATATCCGATATCTGGTATCCATAAGTATCTCACTCACACATGTATAAACGTGGCTTCACGCTATAGTATGACAGCGTGGAGTCCTTCGTTTTTACTAGTCCGTGGGATATAAGCATAAAATTATTACAATTTTATCTTACGTACTGGGCTCCTCTAACCCAAGTGTGAATTGAGAAGTGTTGGAATTTTATTATTGTTTGAAATAATAATTTAATTTGTTTAATTTTACCCTGATTACCTACCGAAATAATTAGGTAAACACAAATACGATATTTCGTTGCCGTAGGTAGGACAGTGTTGCCGTTACAGCATTAAAATAAATAACATGTTTTATTTAAGTTATGTATTTTTAGTTTATTTATTTTGAAGGTAATTAACTAATTACTAAGGTAATAACATTTTTAATTATTTCATAAAGTAATTGGGTGTACTACTTTTGCAGCGTGTCAGTAAAATAATAGGCACTTATTAACCTGGTTACGGGTAGCAAAGCATAATGATAAGTTGTTAATTTCAACACATTTGCAATGAGGTCTGCTAGGAAAACAACAACACTAATCATCAAGTGAAAACTAAGGCAACCTGTAACCCAAAACGCCCAGACTCAAGTAAATTTATAACAAAATTGTTAAATGAATCTCAGCGGGAATTACAAAAATGTACGCCTGGCCTTAGAAACATTTCAACAACGCGTTATTATTATTGCGGGCTTAATAGCTCGTTTGATTTGATTTTTGTTTAGCCGAATTATTAATTTGAAGAAACTTATTAAACTAAAATTATGTAGGTAGTTAAGTACGGTGTATCAGTATTAACTAAAACTGCACTACGTTTTTTTTTTACAATTGGTGTAAGTAGTATCAAACAATTAAACCAGTTGCTAACACGTAGGCAAATCTGATTTTGTAAATAGTTGCAAACAAAACAGATGTAGCTTAATCGTCAATAATACGACAACACTAGACGAGGCGGCAGCAACCGGATCGCGTGCGCTGATTGGTCAGCCGCGTTTGTTTACTTTAAAGGAGCGGCGGTTTTTTCTTATTATTGACGTATTTTAGTTCGGTTTCATACGACTTCGGATACGTATTGATTTCGGATAATTTTACGATTTTGTATTGTTATGTAGTTTTCTTAAGTGTTTACGTGTCTAGTTGAGTGATAAGTGTCCAAGATGCCTTTTTATGCAAACAGCGCTCGCGAGTACGTCAACATGGTGTACTGTTACGGCATGGCCCATGGAAATGCTTCCGAGGCACTGCGGCTGTATGGGATAGAATATTCTAATGCACATCAGCCTCGTGATCCTCGAGTGATCACTCGGGCAATGCAGTGGTTGTTAGAACCAGCCTATCGCGCCCGTTTTATAGGGCCGTGAGTTTTCGACTGCCCCTGTGAGTCAGCTGATGAAATGCGTCAAAAGATCATCCACGTTTTTGACGAACTCAAAGGAAAAGCAGTTCAAGAAGGACTCCTGGACCGGGTGCTTCGCAACACGCTGTACACACTGTGTTTGTTTACCCGTAGCGGGTCGCCAGTTCGAGCCACATCTTGTCCGCTTGGAGAGATCTACACTGGATGACAACGATGAGCACAAGGTAAGTACTTACATTGACTTCATACATGCAAAAAAGTGTTTTTACTTGTGAAATAATTAGTATAATCAATAATTATAATATCAGTAATGTTTCCATCGCACACGCGCGCTCGCGTCGCGTAGGGAGAGAGCGGGAATGCCCCTCCTCCCGCGCACGCGCCCGCGCTTGCGCGACGTACATTGCGTGGTCTAGAAAACTGCTGTTTTTTTATGCAAAAAATTAAAAGTCGTTTCCCTGCAATAATATTTGAGTATATTACTCAGTTATAAGAGTGGAATGCGTGGTTCAAGACTTCGTTAAGGCTTTCTTTACACGCTGTGTGTAGTTAAACTAACTAACTAAACTTCACGCCACTTACCTAGCGGGGTAGGCAGAGAGAATCGAACGCCATATGGCACGATCCTTACACACCTCACTCGCCTCTTCAACATTCATAATCCTTTTCATACAAGCTCTACGGTTTTTATGACTCCTAACACCACCTTCTTTTAATACACGAACAATCTGGTCGTGGTAGTGAGCCTGGGCCTTCCGCGGCTCCTACATCCTTCCACTTTCGCATTGTATATCTGTTTAGTCAATCTTTCGTCATCCATTATTTCCACATGTCTGAACCACCGGAGCATGCCTCTTCTTACCTTGACTCCGACGCTGTCCTTCAGACCGACTCTCTTTCTTACATCATCATTCCGAACGCAGTCTTTCAGCGTTACACCTCAGATTTTCCGCAGCGCATGTATCTCCACCGCGTTTATTCTGCTTCCATACTCTTTCTGCCATACCCAACTCTCGCTTCCATATGTTAGCGTAGGAATCAGCACCGCATTGTGTATGGCGAGCTGGGCCTTCTGGCTTAAGATTTTGCTGCCTAAAAGTTTTCCTAACACTCCATTCACCCTATTCCCTGCATTCACTCTTCTTTCTATATCAGCGAAGTACCTTCCATCTCTACTAAATGCAGATCCTAGATATACAATTTCATTCACCTGTTCCAGCACTACATCGTCAACCGTTATCCTTGTATCCGTTCTGGTTTCATCTCTTTCAAACACCATAATCTTTGTTTTCTTCGCATTCAAATGTAAGCCTCTCTCCTTACAATCATCTTTCAATGTTGTGACTAGTTGCTGCAGATCCGATGCCGACTCTGCTAGAAGTACGGCATCGTCCGCGTAAAGCAGGCAGTTCACAACCAAGTCAACCATACGCACTCCAACATTCATAGATCTAATCCTCTGGAGACAATGGTCGAGATATAGGATAAACAGCAGAGCACGCATCCTTGTCTGACACCAATATTGACGTCAAACCAGGGTGACAGGCTACCCTCCACTTGCACGCATGCCGTACAGCCCACATAGGTGGACTGCGCAGCACGAAGCAATGCTCCATCAATCCCACATCTCGGCAATATGTCCCAAAGGTCCTTTCGTACAACCCTGTCAAAGGCCTCTCCATATCCACAAAACCGCAAAAAACCCTATGGCTTTTGGCCAGATGCTTCTCCACGATGTTGCGAAGAGAAAAGACTTGATCCGTGCATCCTCTACCATTCCGGAAACCACCCTGTGCCTCCCACAATATTCCATCAGATTTCACCCTCATTCTCCTCTCAATAATCTTGCCATACACCTTTGCTGCTAAGCTGATCAAACTGATGGCTCTATGGCTGGCACAGTCCATACGTGACCCAGCACCCTTGTACAGAGACACGATGACTGCCCGTCTCCAGTCTATTGGGACCTTTCCGTTTCTCCAGCATAGATTGCACAAGAACCAGAAAGTCCTGGACGCTAACTCGGCGGTGACTCGAGTACTGTTCAGAGATGAATGGGCTCGAGTTGCCGGGCACTTCTTCTCTTGCGACCGAGCGGGATGGCAGGTTGCGGATAGCCTAGCTCCGGCTGCGGGACCGACCATTTGGTCGACCCCGCATCCGGAGTGCCTAATAGGGGCCCCGGACAAGAGAAGTTCCCGAAAGTCAAATCCCAGGCTAAGGGTAGCCCAAACCCCACTTCTTCTGATCTCTTTACCCATACCCTCCCTTCCTCTTTTCATTCCTTCTTCCTTTCGGTCCAAAAGGAGGGGCAACCTCTTTTCCAAAAAAGCCCACCCCAAAAAATCCATAATGCAGAATGAGGAAAAAGATTTTCCCCAGGTGTCCAGGAATCCCATGCCGATTCATCGGTCTGCCCCCGTCGTAATCTGGGGGGGGGGGGGGGGGGGCATCAATCTGCGTACTAATGTCGCGCCTTCTGCGCGGCAGGCTGCTTCAGCGCCTTTAACACCGGCTGCGACTCACGCGCCAATTGACACAAAAACGGCTGCGACTTCTGCGCCTACCCAGACTAACACTACACCTTCCACGAGGGCCTGGCAACAGAACATCGTTCGGAAGAGTGTAACAAACAACCCTGACAACGACACTGACAACGCACATCTCCCCAGTCTTGACGGCGAACTTCGCGCACTGGCAATCCAGCGCGAGAGGATCAAAGCAAGACTGCGGGATATCGACTCCGAACGACACGCGTCGGGAAAGGAAGCTGGAGCCGGTGGTTCCGGCTTTATCTCTGTGGATGAAGTACGTTCGCTCAAACGTAAGCGCGGAAAGATCCAGAACATAGAGAGAGACCTAAACAACCGTTTGCGCAAAATTCTAACTAACTAACTAACTAACTAAACTTCACGCCACTTCCCTAGCGGGGTAGGCAGAGAGAACCGAACGCCATATGGCACGATCCTTACACACCTCACTCGCCTCTTCAACATTCATAATCCTTTTCATACAAGCTCTACGATTTTTATGACTCCTAACATCACCTTCTTTTAATACACGACCAATCTGGTCGTGGTAGGTGAGCCTGGGCCTTCCGCGGCTCCTACATCCTTCCACATTCGCATTGTATATCTGTTTAGTCAATCTTTCGTCATCCATTCTTTCCACATGTCCGAACCACCGGAGCATGCCTCTTCTTACCTTGACTCCGACGCTGTCCTTCAGACCAACTCTCTTTCTTACATCATCATTCCGAACGCAGTCTGTGAGCGATACACCGCAGATTTTCCGCAGCGCACGCATCTCGACCGCGTTTATTCTACTTTCATGCTCTTTCTGCCATACCCAACTCTCGCTTCCATATGTTAGCGTAGGAATCAGCACCGCATTGTGTATGGCGAGCTGGGCCTTCTGGCTTAAGATTTTGCTGCCTAAAAGTTTTCCTAACGCTCCATTCACCCTATTCCCTGCATTCACTCTTCTTTCTATATCAGCGGAGTACCTTCCATCTCTACTAAATGCAGATCCTAGATATACAATTTCATTCACCTGTTCCAGCACTACATCGTCAACCGTTATCCTTGTATCCGTTCTGGTTTCATCTCTTTCAAACACCATAATCTTTGTTTTCTTCGCATTCAAATGTAAGCCTCTCTCCTTGCAATCATCTCTCAATGTTGTGACTAGTTGCTGCAGATCCGATGCCGACTCTGCTAGAAGTACGGCATCGTCCGCGTAAAGCAGGCAGTTCACAACCAGGTCACCCATACGCACTCCAACATTCATAGATCTAATCCTCTGGAGACAATGGTCGAGATATAGGATAAACAGCAGAGCAGACAGCACGCATCCCTGTCTGACACCAATATTGACGTCAAACCAGGGTGACAGGCTGCCCTCCACTTGCACGCATGCCGTACATCCCACATAGGTGGACTGCGCAGCACGAAGCAATGCTCCATCAATCCCATATCTCGGCAATATGTCCCAAAGGTCCTTTCGTACAACCCTGTCAAAGGCCTTCTCCATATCCACAAAACCGCAAAAAACCCTCTGACTTTTGGCCAGATGCTTCTCCACGATGTTGCGAAGAGAGAAAACTTGATCCGTGCATCCTCTACCATTCCGGAAACCTCCCTGTGCCTCCCACAACATTCCATCAGATTTCACCCTCATTCTCCTCTCAATAATCTTGCCATACACCTTTGCTGCTAAGCTGATCAAACTGATGGCTCTATGGCTGGCACAGTCCATACGTGACCCAGCACCCTTGTACAGAGGCACGATAACTGCCCGTCTCCAGTCCATTGGGACCTTTCCGTTTCTCCAGCATAGATTGCACAAGAACCAGAAAGCGTCCTGGACGCTAGCGCCACCTAGCTTGATCATCTCCGCAGATACCTTGTCTATTCCCGCGGCCTTTCCACTTTTCAGACTTCGTATCGACCATTCAATCTCATTCATAGTGATGTCTTCATCAGACGCTGGCACCACAGAATCAGACATAGCCTCACTCTCAGTGCCAACATCAGAGACATACTCATACATTTCTCCAAAATATTCACTCCACCGTTCTAACACCTCGTTCGGGTTTGCAAGAATGTCACCAGCTTTAGATTTAATCTTACTCATTCCGGATGCCGACGAATATCCCCGAGACCTCTTAACCTCCCTCCAAAAGAGCTTGGAATTAGCCTCGAAACTATTCGTCAGTCTCCTTTCTTCATTCATAGCTACTCTTTCACGCTTCTCTTTCACTAAAGCTTTGGTTTCACTCTTGCAATAACGGTATATTTCTTTCTTCATCTCAAGCATACTTTCATCCATTTGCAAAGATGAGACATAATCGAGCCAGGCCTTCTTCTTTCTCGCTACGGAGGCTTTGACCTCCTCATCCCACCATGCGTCACCTTTCATTGTTCTACGTCTCCTTGCGCATCCACATGCCTCTTTTGCACTGTCCACCATGCTCTCTTTCAAAATGTTCCAGCAATCATCAACATCTAAGCCAGAAAGACTCGCATTCGCAAGTCTTTCATTGACTAAGCCTACATACACACTCCTTACACTTTCATCTTCCAGTTTTTCATTCCTTATCCTTTCAGTGCCTCCGCATGGAGTACGCACTCGCCAGTGCCTCCACTTCTTGAAAAGCCCAGCAAACCGGCAAACTACCAGGTAGTGGTCTGTTTCAAGAGTAGGGCCTCTGTAGGCTCTTGTATCCAATATACTATTGCGGAGGCGGCTATCGACTAAAATCAAATCAATCACACTTTTTTGGTCATTCCGTCTCCAAGTATACGTGTGAATATCCTTATGACGGAAAATAGTGTTTGCCACAAGGAGGTTCCGTTCCAAACATACTTCCAAGATTTGCTTACCAGCATCATTCACTCTCTTGTCTCCATATGGGCCAAGGACTGCTTCATAGTCAGATCGCTTGGTGCCAACCCAACCATTCAAATCTCCACACATAATTATCCTCTCATTTCCTTCAGTCAGGTCCAGAATTTCTCTAACAGACTCCCAGAACTCCTCTAGTTCTTGGGGACTGGCTGAGCTTACTGGCGCATAGCCTGCAACCAGAAAGACTCGCGTAATACCCAGTTTAATACGAACCCAGAGGAGTCTCGGGCCAACTAATCCATAGTCTTTCACACCAGAGACTAAACGAGAGGAAAGCACTACTCCAACTCCACCGCTGGCATGACAATTCTGTTCCACACCAGACCACAGAGCCATCATACCACCGGGAAGCTCATCTGCATCGCTGCCCTTCCGCTTAGTCTCTGTCAAGCACAGAACATCCAGGCGTCTCTCATTCATTACGTCAATCATCTCATACATCTTATCTTTCATTCCACCTCTTACATTCCACGTGCCTATACGGCACTCTGTTCTCCTCGTTCCGCAGTGTCCGGCGTGGCGTGAAGGGTGGCGGCCCCCTTCGCCGCACTCGCCACTTTTCGCACCGACGAGGGCTCGTCGGTGCGCGTCGCATCGGGGGAACGCCCTACCCCGCTCTGCGGAATTAGATCGGTCCAAGGTTGCAATCCGAAATCGGACTGGCAGGAGTCGCGACGAGCACGCCCTTGGCACATGACCCCCTGCGCAAAATTCGCGAAGGCAATAGCCAGCGCGATGCAAAGACGGTTGTTTACAAAGGAGTACGCGAAGGGGATACCCAGCGCGAAAAGCAGCCGGACGCGGAAACACACGGACAGAGACGAGTACGCGAAGGGGAAACTCAGCGCGAAAAATCACTGCCCGTACCGGAACCATCCGGGGACGGCGACCGGAACCGTACCCAAACGACTCACAACCAGACGCCACAGAAAAAGAAACGAGGCAAGCGAGCTGGATTCTTGCACGCGGTGTCCATGGCACATAACACCAAGCCCAGCTCCTCGGAACCGCAACCTGGCCCTAGTGGCCTGGGAGCGGCGAAGAGGGTGCGCCCGGACGACACGGCTTCGCCGAGTACGCTCCAGGGGGATGCAAAGCGGATAAGAATCCAGACCGCTAAAGGAGAACAGAGGACCTACGCACGGGCCACAAAGGACATTCCTGCGCGGCTCGCCGTAGCAATCTGCCTCTCGCCCTCTACACGAGACATGACTTCTGACGAGGCCGAGCACATCAAGCTCAGCCTTGAAGACCTCGTCATGGACGCTGACCCATCGAACCCTCTCCCGGCTTTCCGCGGGTATCCACGGATAGCGGACGGCACGGTGCAGATGTGGTGCGAGGACGACAGTGCCCTGACTTGGTTGACCCAAAATGTGCCCAAAATTAAACTTCCCAACACTGACGCCTCACTGACGGTAATGAAACAGTCCGACGTGCCGACCCGTGTCCGAGCAGCGCTCTTCGTACCCAGATACAATGGGGACATTGCGCGGCTCCAAAGTGTTCTGATTCGTCAGAACACATGGTATGACATCGGGAGGTGGTCTCTGTACAGGGCGACATCAGTCGGTGGTAATAACCAAGGGACATACCTGACCCTGGGCATCCCACCGGACGAGGTCGAAAAGGTCTTGGGGCGGGAGCGTCGTGTATCGTACCTACTGGGTTCAATATACGTACGCTTCTACCCCAATACCCAACCCTCAGACACCCAGACTACGACCACAACAGAACCGACGAAACTGACACCGATTGACCACGAGGCAACGATGGCACAGCTTGAGGAGGAGATGGCCAAAGCGGCGATGGCTGACGCTGTAGCTGCAAGCGCTCCACCCACGTCATCAGGATGGACGGAGCAGCTGTTCGCCTCGTCGCCGCACGACGACCGGCATGGGCTAGAGGACGGAGGAGAACTTTCCACTGGATCACTCTCCTCATAACTCAACCCCACCGCCGACGACGCCTACACCAGATCCCCTCAACATCATACAGACCAACCTCCAGCACAGCCAGACTGCCACGGCTTGCTTGCGCAGGGCGCTGGAGATGAAACCCCGGACTATAGCACTGATCCAAGAGCCGTGGATCAGGAACAGCAGAATATGCGGCCTTAACAACATCGGAGGTAAGCTAATTCTCGACACACAAGGCGAGGACAAACCACGAACTTGTGCCTACCTACCAAAAGATATACCTACCACAACACTTACACAGTTCTGTTCCAGAGACCAAACAGCCGTCAGAATCAAAACTGACGGTGACACACCCGACATCGCCCTAGCCTCCGTTTACATGCCAGGCGAGGATGAGGACTGCCCATCAAAAATGATGACCGACTTGGTAAAGCACTGCGAAGATGCAAACCTGGACCTCGTCATCTGCACAGACGCAAACGCTCCCTTGTGGGGTGGTAATAAATCCAACACTAGAGGTGAACTATAATGCACATATCTTTTCTCCACTAACCTCAACATTGTAAACCGCGGCTCTGAACCAACCTGGGTCACTGCTCGCGGTCAGACAATTATTGACCGAACGCTAGCCTCAGAAGGCGCGGGTAAGCTTCTCAATCTGGCACGTCTCAAACGAGCCCTCCTGTTCGGATCACAGAAGGATTCGTTTTTCGCTAGTAGCAAACACCAAAAAACCTGAACCAAGACGCAACCCACGACGTACAGACGTACCTGGCTACAAACGGCTACTAGCCTCCCTACTAACCAGGCACCAAACACTCACAAACCTTACAGATCCCAAACAACTTGAAAACATAGTAACAATGCTCTCAGAATACATAATTGAGGCCTATCATGCCTGTTTCAAACTGAATGATCCAAACATCAGGAGCAAGGCAAACTCCTGGTGGAATGCAAAACTCGGCAAGCTCAGGGTCGAGGTGCGCAAACAATTCAACAAAGCCAAAAACTCCAGACTCTCAGCAGACTGGGACCTATACAAAGAAACACAATATACCTTCAAAAAACAAATCAGAAAGGCCAGCCGAGTAGCCTGGCGAAAATTCTGTCAAGACATTGAATCGAACAGTGAAGCCGCACGAGTTAGGAAAATCCTATCCACCGAACAGGACCGCACTCTCGGATCACTGAAAAACCCAGACAATACCTTCACAAAATCAGACCATGAAACAAGCAGGTTACTCCTAGAAACACACTTTCCGGGATGCAATCTCTCCGAGGACAGAACATGGGCAAATGAGTCATTACACACACCAAACGACCTGGACTGGTCCAGGGCTCGTAATATAGTAACAAAAAAACGAATAAAATGGGCAATAACAACCTTCAAACCATACAAATCGGCAGGCTTGGATAACATCTTCCCAGCCCTACTTCAATGGGGAGCAGATCTCCTCATCTCTTGGCTGGCCACAATTTATCAAGCATGTCTTGCACAGAAATACATACCACTCGCATGGCGCGAGGTAAAAGTTATATTCATACCCAAACCAGGCAAAACAGACTATACAGAACCTAAAGCATACAGACCAATAAGCCTAACATCTTTCCTATTGAAAACCCTCGAGAGACTCCTTGACCGACATATCCGGGACGGACCTCTTCGGGAGTTTCCACTACATAAACAACAACACGCCTACTCCACAGGAAAATCAACAGAATCCGCACTCCACAACGTGATCTCCAAGATTGAATGTGCAGTAGATCACAAATGCTCCTCACTAGTGACTTTCATTGATATAGAAGGCGCTTTTGGCAAAACCATTTTCCATAGCATCAACGCAGCCCTCAAAGAACACGGCATATGAAATGAAATGAAATGAAATGATCTTTATTTATATAGGCTTACAAAAAGCACTTAAAAATCATCATCATCTTCCTAGCGTTATGTCCCATGCTTAGACGAGGTCCGCTTAGACTATGATCCAGGATTTAGCGAGTCTGGTAATTACATTGAAGCGACTGCCGATCTGACCTTCGCAACCCTAAGATAGGTAAACCAGACAATATTTGGATCATGGTTACAAATCCAAAATTGTTTGAATTTGCAGGTTTCATCACGATGTTTTCCTTCACCGTCGAGCTAGTGGTATAAATACGTACATAGACTTGAAAAATCCAGAGGTCCCGGGTTTGAACCCGCACTCCTCGGTTAAGAGCCGCGTGTCCTTACCATTGAGCTACCACCGCTCACTTATAAACGCAAAAAGCACTTATAAATCGTCAGAACAAAATAAATATAAATATAAACCGGTTCAAACAGCAGATTCTACCGAGAAGAAACCGGCAAGAAACTCGATAGTTACTCTTTTAAATGCCAAGACTTAATAGCTATTATGTAGTTACAATATTTTTTTTTGTCAATTTAAATCTATCAGTGCAGACGAACAGCCTATTATGCGACTGGCCATATATTCTAATCATTTAAATAATCTTCTACCTTATAGTAGCCCTTTTATAATTTAAACTTATGCTGAGACTTTGTGGCAGCTTATTAAATATTTTGATACTTAGACCAATAAAAGATTTACCACTCCTATGAAGTCTATAACTTGGAACAGCAAGTTTGCGTTTATTCCTAGTGTTAAAAGTATGTGTATCTGATTTTTTAGCAAACATGTGTATGTTTTTGTACACATACATGATACAGTCCAGAATGAACTGCGAGGCTATTGTTAAAATATTGATTTCCTTAAATATTTCTCTAAGTGAATCACGTGGTCTGAGGCCGTATATGGCCCTGATGGCTCTTTTCTGCAATATAAAAATGGCTTGAATATCTGCCGCAGATCCCCACAGCAGCAGACCATATGACATCACACTGTGAAAGTAACTGAAATATACCAAACTTGCCGTTTCAATATCAGTTAGACTCCTTATTTTTCTCACTGCATATGCAGCTGAACTGAGTCTCCCTGCCAGGGCAGCAATATGGGGAGCCCATTGAAGTTTTGAATCTATTGTGATTCCAAGGAACGTAGTAGAATTAACAACTTCAATAGGTTCATTATTCATAATAATATTAGTGTCAATTTGCCTTACATTGGGCATTGAAAATTTAATACATTTGGTTTTCTTGGCATTTAGTAATAAATTATTGGTTGTAAACCAATATAGTATCTGTGAGAGAGCATTATTTACATCGTCAAACTTGTCTTTCTGTTTATCGATTTTAAAAATAAGTAAAGTATCATCAGCAAATAATACTGTATTACATAAGTCACTCGTATAGTAGGGCAGGTCATTTATATATATCAGAAAGAGAAGGGGCCCCAATATTGATCCCTGGGGCACTCCCATAGCTAAAGGGGTGCCAGGAGAATTACTTCCATTCACATTTATTACTTGACGTCGGTCATTTAGGTATGACTTTATTAGATTAAGCGAGTTCATTGAAACACCATAATGCCTTAGCTTAATCAAGAGAGTCTGGTGATCTACGCAATCAAAGGCCTTAGAAAGATCACAAAAAAATCCTACAGCATCCTGCTTGCCCTCCCATGCCTCAATAATATGTTTTACAAGCGTTATTCCTGCATCAGTGGTGGATTTACCCCTGGTGAATCCAAACTGTTTCTTATGTAATAAGTTATTTAAAGAAAAGTGAGATAGTAACTGAGTAAGTATAATCTTTTCAAAAATCTTGCTTAGGGCTGGCAATATAGATATAGGTCTATAGTTGGACGGGTCACTTCTATCACCTGTTTTAAATAATGGAATAACTTTACTATGTTTCATTAAATTTAGAAATTGACCATTGTCTATACATTTATTGAAAAGTTCTGCTAAAAAAGGGGCAATAGACTGTATTATATGCTTTAATATATCTATTGAAATTTCCCATAAATCCTCAGTCTTTTTAACGTTAAGTTCTCTAAAAGTTTTTAGAATAGTTATATCGTTAATATGATGGAAATTAAATGGAGTGTTACATTCAACAACGTTAGATTTGAGGATGGAATGAGCAAGACGCGGACAAGAATTTAATGAGCAGGTAATCGCAGTTGGAATGCTAGAGAAGTAGGTTTCAAAGGCATTTGCCACTTCATCGTCTGAATTAAGATATTTATTACCAATTTTTAAAGAGAGCTTGTGATGTTCTGTTTTATTTTTACAAGTCTCTTTATAAATTACATTCCACGTGGCTTTAATTTTATTACTAGAATTTACAATTTTGTTTTTAATATAAATCGATTTTGCAACTATACAAACTTTTTTAAATAATTTTGAATAATTCTTGACGTATTCGATTATTTTAAGGTCGTTTGAGCCTTAATATCATATAGATCGAATAGTCTACGTCTACTAGTGTGAATGCCCTTTGTGGCCCAGTCACTAAATTTAATTTTTGACTTATCCACAGTGACTGTTCTTTTAATAAAAATACTTTTAAATTCTTTATCAATTACGTTAAAAAGAGCTTTATACGAATCATTAATATCTGCATCCCTAAACTGAAATAATGAAATTTTATTACCCACATTTTCCTTAAATCTGTCCACACGATGGGCTGTACCTGGCCTACAAGTAAAAGTTGATGAAGGGGTGGCATGACGGTATTCCAACGTTACAATTTGTCCACTATGATCAGAATTTACAAAATTAATTATTGATTTATTACTGACATTACAATTACTAAAAATATTGTCTATACAGGTAGCTGATGTAGGTGTAATTCTAGTAGGCTGTGAGAACAAGTGATGTAAATCAAAACTTTTAAAAAGATTTAAAAACATTACCGTATTTTGACATGCATCTAAAATATTAATATTAAAGTCCCCACAAATTATAATATTTTTATTACAATTACTTACTTTTTTTAATACCTCTTCCATAGTGGATTCAAAAATGTGATAATTCCCTGATGGAGGTCTATAAGCACAAACAATAATAGACTGTTCAAGCTCTGCGCATGATAGTTCAATAGTTCGCTCAATTGACAGTGCGACTATATCTTTACGTTCTTTACATTTTAACAAGTTATTAATTAAAATAAGTGACCCGCCTCGAATAGCCGACTTTCTTGTGAACGAACTAATGACTGTGAAATTTTCCATATTAATAATGAGCTCACTTTGCCTTAACCAGTGTTCTGTTAAATATAAAACGTGTATACCCATTTGATTGAGACAAAGTTCTATTTCTAGTTCTTTGCCAGAAAAGCCTTGAATATTCTGATGAATAATGTTTAATACACTGGACCTTTCTTTTGTCACTATTGAGCTAGAGATTTCCTCTATTGTCTTATAATATAATTTAAATTACTAGGAAATACTTCCTGATTATTATTATTAATGTCACATTTATGCTCAATAGAAGCAGGTTGGGTAGCCAAATTTTTGGCTGATTGGATAATATAATAAGATAGCGAAGCTGCTAACTGTCTTTTGTAAAATTTCACAAGATAAAAGTTATCTTTTGTCACATTATTTACATTAAATATTAAATTATTTGTCAAATTACAAGTTAAATTATTACAGTCTATTAAGTGGAATTTTTGATAGTAATTATAATTACTAATTAACGTATTCATAGTCAAATTAAGCTTATATCTTAAGTAATTTTCTGACTGTGGAAAGTATTTGCTGTAAGGAAGTGTAAACATAATAATATTATCAATATTTAATGAAGTTAAACACTCAAAACATTTTACTAATTCTTTTTTGTTTACATTTCCTCTGTTCGCAGTTAATATTATTAAGGTACTATTTTCTAAAAACTTAAATTTTTTTATCTTGTCAATAATTCCATTATATGGAACATTTGGATAGCAACAATTCAATATTTTGTCCACAGAATCACTAATTAATTGGCCCATACCTTTACCTAGTTCATCACTAAACATGTTACTATCTCACAATATTTTTACCTACGTTATTTGATAACGCGAAGGAACTGTTGGCTTTATTTGTACTGGGTGAAGTAGTTACGTTATTACAATAACAATCATTGCAAGAGAATGATGAGTCACACAGTGACCGAGACCCGTTTATGGTACCTACGCTATTGTGGCTGTTGCCACTCGTCACAGATGTTTCCCAAAGGCACTTCAAAGCCAATATGTGTTCCTCATTCTTCTTCTTGATACATAAATACCTACTCAAAGTCAAAGTCAAAATATTATTTATTTATATAGGTTTCAAGGAAACACTTATAAATCGTCAAATACAGGTAAAACCACAGCTATATGATTCTACCACCGGTTCGGAATGTTGTATCTACCGAGAAGAATCCGGCAAGAAACTCGGTAGTTACTCTTTTCAATACAATTTATACAAGGTGTATGAATTATAATTAACTTTGAACCACGTTTTAGTGTGGGCCTGTCGTAGAGTATCAAAATAAAAATATATAAATTACAACCAAAAACTTGACCCGACCAGAGCAGACCAGTCCCCAAGGGCGGCACCTGTTCCCAAGCATGACGTATGTGTCAGCCATCGCTTCACTCAACCATATGTTAGGGAATGTAACGACCCGCCACATAGCGCCACCACCCCAGAAACTTTTTAGTGAGCATGACTACTCAGGTTAGTCAGAGAATAATAAAAATGAATTGTAACAAGCCAACTATAAAACACCGCTCAAAGGTTTTTAAACAATGTCATATAATTAAAATTCAATGAATAAATTATTATAACTGTGCTATGTCATAATTAATTTCATAAAAAGGCGAATTTAATACAAAAAAAAAATACAATTAGTATTTTTAGAACTCAATAATAATGATTAATAATTTGTAAACCATCGGTTTTTGTCATTGAAAAAATCTTCAACCTTATAGTAACCTTTTTGCATGAGATTTTTTTTAATGCACCGCTTAAACTTGTGCATCGGAAGGTTAACAACATCCTGTGGCAGCAAATTAAACATCTTTATACCTTGTCCCACAAATGAATTACTAATTTTACTTAACCTTAGATTTGGGACAGCCAGTTTATGCTTGTTTCTAGTATTAATGTTATGACTATCCGCTTTTTAGGGATAGAATGCATGTTTTTAAATACATATAATAAACAGTCAAGAATGTATTGAGATGCCACAGTAAGTATGTTGATTTCCTTAAATAACTCTTTCAGGGAGTCGCGAGGTCTAAGTTTGTATATAGACCTAATTGCCCTTTTTTGCAGTATAAAAATTGTCTGGATATCAGCTGCGGATCCCCATAAAAGCAGACCGTAGGACATAATGCTATAAAAATAGCTAAAATAAACTAGTCTAGCCGTCTCCACATCAGTAAGATTTCTTATCTTCCTAACCGCATACGCAGCTGAGCTAAGTCTTCGTGCCAGGTTTAAAACATGGGGAGACCATTGTAATTTTGAGTCTAGAGTGATGCCCAGAAATGTAGTTTGATTAGCGACATCAATGGACTCATCGTTCATTATAATTGTAATACTAGCTTGCCTTACATTTGGCATTGAGAACTTTACACATTTAGTTTTCTTTGCATTAAGTAATAAGTTATTGGATGAAAACCAATGGAGCACCTGATTGAGAGCATTATTTACGTCGTCAAAATTTTTTTTTGTCTATCAATTTGAAAAATTAAGGATGTATCATCAGCAAATAATACGATCTCGCACAAGTCTCTAGTAAAGAAAGGGAGGTCATTAATATAAATTAAAAAGAGCAAGGGTCCTAATATAGACCCCTGGGGCACTCCCATAAGTAAGGGTACACCTAAGGAAGTTGTACCATTACCATACTGGTCATCATGTCCAAGGATTCCTGTAAAGTTTGCATTTTACATTCCAATTGCTTAATGCTATTTTCGTATGTGGTGATATTATTATCTAAAGTTAATGAATACAAGTCTAATTCATCACCTAATCTTTGTCTATCCCGAATACACTTAATTTTATTGCATGCACAATTTTGTTTCTTAATTATTTTTTTTTGTTTTCCTAATATATCTATTAATTCTAATGTATTTTTTCAACTTATTCCTGCTACATCTAGCCAATCCCACTGCAGGCGAATGACATATGGTATTTTCATTTGTCAAGTCTATGGTTATAGTGAGATTTAGGTCGCATGCAGCAGAAATAAGGCTGGGCGCACTACCTATCAGTTCGTCGTATAGGCACTGGGTTTGGGACGCAGCCACGTCCTGCTTCTCCGTCTCCAAGTGGCTAATGTGGTGGTGAGCCTCTTGCAATTCGTGCTCCAGCATTGTGACACGCCTAAGGTTGTGGACGTACTCCTGGCTACACTCACCAAACCCATCTACTATTGATTGGAGTCTGTCCCGTTCCTCAACTTCAATCATATGTTGAGTATGCAACTCAGCCATATCTTTTTTTAACCTACTACTCTTATCCAATACCTCCAACAATTCCTTCTCATTGTCCTCTCTCTCCCTTTTTAGTTGTGTAACCTCTTCCTTGGTGGCCTTCAATTCCTTCAAAGCCAGATCAAGTCTGGACTCGGTCTGACGAGCCGAGGCGAGTCCAGACCCTCCCTGACGAGCCAAGGCCTTGCTACGAGTCATCATAATTGTGTATTTTTATCACTATTGTATATTAGAGACAAAAACACACTTATGTCACGTACTACCGTATAATAAAATAAAAAGTAGGTACCCAAGGATTTGTTTACACAATTTGTGAGGTTAGAAAACGATCATTTAATTACGATATATATAATCTTTATAAAATGCTTCACAAACACATAAACTTTGTAATAAATAAACTACAATCTATTACATAGGTAATAAGAGAGATAAACAATGATCACATAAATTCAAACTTGCCTGTCATCTACCTTATAAATAACTCGTCTCACAAGCACTGTAATACTTAGTTTTTAACACAATTATTATACACACACATTAATTTTATGTTAATTATTAGTTTGGTAGCAGTTAAATGGCCAATTAATCAGTATTTATATTAAAATATAAAATTTAAAACCGGGACAAACGAAATCAGATGTTACTAGCAGTGTTGCCACAACCAAAAAAAAAAAACAAAAAAAGATATATACAACGTGTAATGTTAAATGCGCAAAACCTCAGACACCCCAAATGATTTTTAATTCAATTGACCTAATTATGAGAGATTTTTATTTAAAAAAAATGTTTAAAGATTTTATGTGATGTTTTAGTTTTACTGGCACTTCTGATCATTTATTGTGTCTGTGGACGACGCTCTGTCGAAAGCGAAGTCGGTAGTTATATCGCCGGGCCGCTGCGCCGCGTTGACATTATTATTATTACTATCTACGCTCATAAAGAAATAAGGTTATCCTTGAACAGTGATTTAAATGTTTCCATCACACTTTTCCAGGCTTTGAACTAGCAACATAGGTAACCTACATTTTCAGACTTTACCTACAGTAAGATCTTATTATTAGGAAGGTACTACGTAACGTAAGTACGTGATGTTGGCGTGTTTAAAAGGTTTAAATCACTGTATTTACAAATAATTGGCACGTAATCAACCTATTTACAATTAATTAAGTAGATAATTTGGTATCTCCACTTACTGGTCCTGTTGTTGCGGTAGAAAAGATTCAAAATGTCTACCACTTTGTGAATACACAACACAGCCCGCTTTCTTAAGTTATTTTTCAGCGAATCGAGCACTTGAGTGTCACTTTTCACTTGTTGAAACGCGCGGACCCCCTCTGTCCATTGACCGAGGCGTAAATGTACCTTAATCACGAAGCCTCTGTGTAGCTGCAAGCATTGTCCGATTGGATACAGATACTCCAATCTCTTCTTAAAACCGTCGCACTGCCAAGTTAACGTTGTCATTACAACGCGCTAACATTCTCACCATTTCACAATACTGAATGTTTGTGTATAAAAACGCCATAGTCGCGATTTTTTAAGCACACGCGCCGCCGGGGTATCGAGATAATAAATGTGACCTATATTAGAAAGTGGTTTAATTGATTCAGCTCGTTATTCTGATCATACTGTTTTCAGGTTTTGCGCATTTAACATTACACGTTGTAGATTCGACCCTGCAAGGATCACAAACATGCTCAGACTCAGAGCCGTACAAGTCACAGTGAACGACACCAGAATAGCAATTGTGGCGAAGGGATGCCCTTAAGGAGGCGTTCTTTCGCCACTCCTATGGAACCTTGTGGTAGATAGCCTAATCAAACGCCTAAATGATAAAGGCTATTTCACGGTGGGTTACGCAGACGACATAACCATAATAATAAATGGCACACATGAAAACACACTCTGCAACCTCATGCGCCAAGCCTTAAAGATAGTAGAGGACTGGTGCAAGGATTACAAACTAACAGTAAATCCTACCAAAACAGAACTTGTCCTTTTCACAAAGAAAAGGAAACCGACACCACTGCAACTACCGCGATTTTTCGGGACTACCCTAAGCCTATCAACTGAAACCAAATACCTGGGCATCTATTTGGACAAACAATTGAACTGGGCAAAACACACAGAGCACATCACAACAAAAGCCAGTATAGCATTATGGCAATGCAAAAGACTGTTAGGCAAGAACTGGGGCATAAGCCCCAAAACTACCTACTGGCTATACACCACAGTCATCCGACCAATCATCACATACGGCTCCCTAGTTTGGTGGCCCAGAACTAATCTGAGTACAGCCCAGAAAGACCTTGAAAAACTACAAAGATACGCCTGTGTAGCAATCACTGGCAGCATGAAAACAGCACCCACCGCAGCTCTACAGGCGATGCTGGGGCTACCACCTCTGCATCTTATTGTAAAAGAAGAGGCGACCATGGCGACCTTCAGACTGGAAATATCCGGCACCCTAAACAGGGATTCCAGAATCAAACATACACGCATAAAGGAGGATGCTATCGACCAACAACCTATGATGGCATCACCCAGCGACAGAATCCTGACAACACACTGTTTCCAAAAACATTACAACATTGAACTCACAGCAGAGCAGTATGACTGGACCGTAAGAATTAAGGATATACACTGACGGATCGAAAACCGACCAGGGTACTGGTGTGGGACTGTACTCAGCTGACCTAAACATCAACATATCTAGACCCCTAGGAATGCTCAATACAGTCTATCAAGCGGAATGTGTTGGCATTATCAACGCAGCACACGCCATAGAGGCCAGGAAGGTCACAGAAACCCAAATTCGCATACTCTCTGACAGTACCTCGGTTCTCCAATCCCTAAAGAAAAACCATATTACGTCGAGACTAATACTAAAATGTCACAACGCTCTAGAACGCGTCACGGTACTAAATCGTAATACAGTGACACTACAGTGGATCAAAGGACACAGTGGATTAGTTGGTAATGATGCAGCTGATGAACTAGTCAGAAGAGGCTCCGACACCAAAGCCGTGGGTCCAGAACCTATAGTACCCATTCCCTTCAACCAGTGGAGGACCTGGTTAAGGGAACACACACAGACACTAGCGACAAAATGGTGGACCTCGACACCAGTATGCAGGCAATCCAAGGAAGCTATGCCATCCCTGGACATAAAACTGACCAGGCGCCTTCTGCGCATGGACAGGAATAGCCTGAGACTGGTATCGGGGACCATCACCGGACACTGCTCACTAAACAAACACTTTCACACACTAGGCATAACAGACAGTCCTCTGTGCAGAGCGTGCATGGAGGCGGAGGAGACTGTGGCGCACGTGTTTCTTGAATGCACTGGCGTCGCCCTAATCCGCAAGGAGATTCTTGGTACACCGAAATCACTCGCGGATGCCCTGAGTAGACTGGGAAGTTTCAGAGGAAGCTGCAGAAGCCAGGAACAAACACTTTTGGACATATCGTCTAAACTTTGGCCGAAAGTTTTCGCGCGAAAAATGTAACCTAGATATTTATCAAAGATTACTTTTGACATGCGATTTGCTCATCAGCTCAAAGAGAAAAATAATAAAAACCTCCTCAAAATCATTTTTACCGGAAACATTAGACCTTTTGCTTCCTGCAGAGCCGAATGAAAATAAAATATGTGATGAAAGCAGTGAAATTGACGGTGAGGAGAATTTTTTTATTTTTTATTTAGCCATTTAAATCCCACTGCTGGGCAAAGGCCTCCCCCTGTGACCGCCACTCTTCTCTGCGCTGTGCCACTTCTTCCCACTTTGGCAAGAAATTTGCGAGATCATCCCGCCATCTACGCCTTGGACGGCCGCGTCTTCGGTGTCCGTCATGTGGAATCCTATCCTGTCTATTTTCGCCCACCGCTCCGGCTCCATGCGACATACGTGGCCCGCCCAACTCCACTTTAACTTTGCGGTTACAGGTCCAACATCCGCGATCTGAGTTTTTGAGCGCAACGTGGTGTTTCTGACTCTGTCGGAGATTTTAACATCTAATATGCTGCGCTCCATTGCTCTTTGGCAAACCTTGAGTTTGGGCTTCTGCTTTTCAGTCAAAGACCAGGTTTGCGCACCATAAGTAAGGATTGGCAGGATATACATGTTGACGAGCCTACGTTTCAGCGTAAGAGGCAGTTCCCCCTTCATAAAAGCCTTCATGGACCAGAAACTTCTCCAGGCGTTGTCGATCCGACGATCGATTTCCTTGTCCTGCCTGTTTTCGAAGGAAATTATCTGGCCTAAATAAGTATATACGTCGACATACTGTATCTCCTGCCCATCTTCTTTTTTTTTTTTTATTTATTTTTTTTTATTTTTTTTTAGTTGGGGAAACTCCCACGAGCCGTCACCCTCTGCTCGGGGAAGCAGAGGGTGGTGTGTCGGACTCAAACCGACTAAAACCCCAACGTGGCCTCCCGCGGTGCAGTTCCGGAGGAGCCGGTATCCCCACTGTCGGGACTATACGACAGCTCCTCCGGTAGTGCGCATGCCGTGCTGCGCGGCTCACCTCGCGCGGCGATGGTTAATGCTGTGCAGCCCACGCCATCAGTCGTCGGATGCACAGCACCGAGCACGCACGCGCGTCGGGACATGCCAGGCCACCCAGCATGTCTCAACTACTCCGCCCAGGATTCAGACGCCGATCATCCTCGTGACCGGCGTCGTGGGCCCACTCTCGCGCTGTGCCCTCTGCTAAGCCAGAGGGCACGCGGAGAGCGTTTCGTTAGAGGGGGCCGCCTTCCGCCCGGCGACCCAAATTGAGAGCAGAGCCCTGTCATCACGGAAGGAGAGGAGATCCCTCCGCGACCCACCACAACGCAGCGCAGTCAGCGCCCCTGTCGGGTTGCCGAGGATAGGGAGGCGAGCAACGAAACACTCAGCTCCTCCTCTTCATCGGCAATCCTAGTCCGGCCGCAGGGGCCTGCGGCCGGTGCCGCAACTGCTCGGTGGGAAATGCCGAACAGTCGCAGCTTACCTCGGGGTCTCTTTTAGCTTCGGCCCTGTCCTGCACCAGGGCCTACTAAGCCCCCCCGGTACGCCAAACCGAAGACCCCAGCGGGGGGGATCTCCTGCCCATCTACTTCAACCCTACGTTTCGCGCTGTTAGTCATGCACTGTGTCTTTGACCTATTCATCTTCAGACCAACCTCAAGACTTGCCCGGCTGAGATCTTGTAGCATGAAATGAAATTCTTGGGCTGTCGAGGCGAATAAGACAATATCGTCGGCGAAACTGAGGTCTGTAAGTCGTTTATTGCCTCCAAGATCGATTCCCTTTCTCGTCCATAAGACCGATAGTTTTTTAAAGGTGCAAGTCACAAGCTCCTCCAAGGTGCAAGTGAATAGTTTCGGTGATAGTGTGTCTCCCTGCTTTACGCCCTTTTCAATGTTGAAAGGAGGTCCAGTCTCGTGTATCTTGATATCAGCGGAACTATTATTTTAGATGACATTTATTAGGTTGATGTACGCTGGATCAATATTTTGACTACATTCAAAGTGAGTTTGAGTGCATTCAAAATGGATTCGTGTGTAACGCTATCAAAAGCTTTTGAGTAGTCGACGAATGCAAGATACAGTGATTTACTATGTTCATTGAATTTCTCGATGACTTGGTTAACAGTGTGTAGATGGTCTATGGTGGAGTACCCTGGACGGAATCCAGCTTGTTCTGAAGGTTGGTGGGAATCTAATTTGTGCGCTATCCGGTTTTGGATGGCAATAACAAACACTTTGTACACATGGGAGATGAGGCTGATCGGACGGTAGTTGTTTATGTCACTTTTATCGCCTTTTTTGTGTAGCAGTATAATGGTACTATGGCAGAACTTGTTTGGGAGTTTACCTGTGTACAAGATGGCGTTACATAGGTTGGTGAGGTGAGGAATCAGGACATTTATGCCAATGTTTAAAGCTTCTGATGTGATTCCGTCCTCTCCTGGGCTCTTATTTTACCGCATTTTTTTAATTGCCATGCGTATTTTCGGTCAGTGGTGGGATTTGAATGGGATCAGGGGAATTATATGTATAAATTTCTTGCTTTTTTGTCGGGTCCGAGTAAAGTGTTCTGTAAAACGATGTGCAGATTTCGGTTATTTTTTGTCGGCTTTCTTGTTTTATGCCATCCTGGTCAGTTAGGTGCGTTATCCAAGATTTACTCCTATTAATTCCTTGTTTGGCTGTACGCAAATATTGCTTCCCCTCTATAGCTGTCTGTACTAATTTTGTGTTGAATGACCGGATATATTTTCTGATTTCTCTTTTTACTTATTTGTTTAGGATCTTATAATGTACAGGGTCATTTTTAGAATGAAGTCGCTGGTCAATCAATCGCAGTGTCTCAGAAGTAAATTTTTTGGTATGTTTCCTGTTTAGCTTTATGTTTTTACAGGCTAGTTCAATTGCGGTTTTTATATGTGAATATTGACTTTCTGTATCCTCTATATCAACTTCAAGATCCTTAAAATAATTTTCTAGCTCCAAATTGAAAGTTTGTTTATTGTACGCTAATGTTTCTGTATTTAATCTGCGGGTTTTATTGAGTAATAGGTGTTTACGATGGATTTTTAGGTTTGAAGGGGTACTATGTATTAACCTAACGGAGGACGGAGTATGTCTAATTGAAAGACACGGAAATATATTTACAATCGTGTAATTATAATGGATCGCAAATACAGAGCAATTCAAAAGCGCGAGAGATGGAGGTTAGGCGAAGCGTAGGTTGTGCGCGTAAGCCGAATGGATGCGCACTGTCGCTGCGTGCGCGTGTCTGGGAGCAGGTTCGGTTCCTCTCGCCCCGCGCCTCCTCGCCGCCTGGACAGGTTCGCTGGCGGCTAGTGTCGCCATGATATGTGGAAGGATTGTAGGGTCACCACATCACCCCCCTGCGAGAATCAGTGCCCTGCGGAAAAATAATCAGGAAACTTAACAGTTCGACCAGAACGTGTAGTTCTGGTGGTTAAATTATTATTTTGTTGTGGCGGTGACGGATTTTCCGTCAAATTTTCATGTTCTCTTAAAATGTATGCAGGTTTTGTTCTATCAATGGAAACAGTAACTGGTCCTCTAGACAATTCAACAGTTACCGTTTTATCTGTCCGTTTTATAACCCGATGAGGGCCAGTATATGGCGGTTCTAATGAACTTCTCAATGCGTCTTTTCGTAGGAATATGTACTTAGAAGTTTTTAGATCTTCATGCACAAAAATAGACTTTTTGCTATGTCGTGAGGCTGGCATTGGTTGCAGGCGTGACATGTGAGTTCTAAGTTGAGATACAAAGTCTGCTGACTGAGGTAACTGGGAGTTATTAAAATGAAAAAACTCACCAGGAATCCGCAGTGTCTCACCGTAAACCATCTCAGCAGCAGAGCAGTTGATATCTGATTTCCACGCAGTGCGCACGCCAAGCAGCACGATCGGAAGTACTTCCGTCCATCGTAGATTGTTGTGTGCCATGATCGCTGCTTTCAAAGTCCTATGAAAGCGCTCAACCATGCCATTGGCCTGTGGGTGGTAAGCAGTAGTGTCACGAAGACGAATTCCGCAAAGATCTGTTAAAGATTTAAACAGGTTAGAATTAAATTGTCGTCCCTGATCTGTTGTCACTGTCTCTGGACACCCGAAGCGTGAAATCCACATTTCATAAAAAGCTTTAGCTACAGATTCCGCTGTAATGTCTACCAGGGGTTTTGCTTCTGGCCAATGAGTAAACCGGTCCACTGCTGTGAGACAATATCGAAAATCTTCTGAACATGGAAGTGGACCAATTAAATATATGTGGACGTGACTAAACCGGTGAGCGGTCAAAGTGAAATCGGCCACAGGAGAAGATGTGTGTCTTTGCACTTTGGATCGTTGGCAAGATTCGCAGGTTCTAACCCAGGCACGACAGTCCTTTCGTACAGATGGCCATACAAATCGATCTGTAATAAGTTTGGTAGTGGGTTTTGTTCCAGGATGACTCATGTTGTGAGTACTTGTGAATATCTGTCGACGTAAATCCTTCGGTATGTAAGGTCGCGGTTTCGACTGTGAAACGTCACAAAAGATAGTAATGTCAGTACCTGGTACCGCAACATCTTGGAGCTTTAACGATGAGGAGCCATTTTTCAGCAAATCCTGAAGTTCGTTATCGTTACTTTGGGAACGGGCTATCATAGCAAAGTCAGGTGGAAATGTAATAGTCTCAACACGAGACAATGTGTCGGCTGTAATGTTGTCCTTCCCCGAGATATGTTGTATATCAGTAGTAAACTGAGAAATAAAATCCAAATAATTAAACTGTCTCGGTGAACATTTTCGGTCTTTTTGCTGAAAAGCGAATGTGATGGGTTTATGGTCGGTAAAAATAGTGAAGTGTCTGCCTTCTACTAAATACCTAAAATGCTTGACGCTCTCGTAAATAGCCAATAATTCTCGATCATAAGTGCTGTATTGCTTTTGAGCCTGATTTAGCTTCTTTGACAAAAATGCTAGCGGCTGCCAGCTGCCACATACCAGTTGCTGGACTACAGCACCCAGAGCTGTGTTGGAAGCATCAGTGACCACAGCTAACTGTGCATTCGGATAAGGATGTGCTAAAAGAGCGGAATTTGAAAGGCTCGCCTTACATTTATCAAATGCAAATAGGAGTTATGGGTTCCAGGTCAACGACTGTGAGCTCTTATTCTTCGTACCAGCCAGCATGTCATGCAAAGGTGCCTGATCTTCTGCAGCGTGAGGAATAAAACGCCTATAAAAGTTGAGCATCCCTAAAAACCTTAATAGTCCTCCCACCGTCTTTGGAGGGGGAAACTCCTGCACTGCTGTAACCTTCTCCTTCATTGGGCGTGTGCCATCTGAGGAAATAGAATAACCCAGAAAAGTTACCTCTGGACTCCCAAAACTGCACTTAGCTTCATTGATAAGAATGCCATATGAACGGCTATGCTTACAGTCAACCAGCAAACCATAATGTGCGATGAAGTCCGCCCCTATGATGGGCTTATCCACATCTGCCACCACGAAATTCCAGGAGAAGTCCCGGCGTAGTCCCAGGTCCAGGTGCATCTTCATTATGCCGAAGGTACGGATGTTTGAACCGTTGGCTGCTGTAAGGCTGTAATCAGTCGGTGTTTTATATTGATTTAAAAATCGGCGTGGTAACACACAGAGGTCAGAACCGGTATCAATTAAATATTGTATTTTGCTTTTCTTGTCAGTAATAAAAAGGCGACTGGTAACAGTGCGACAGTCGGCGGTCGCCTCTACAGACTGTCTCGGCAGTTTTCCTTTTTGTAATTGCAAGGAGAAATACATTTATTGGCTTTGTCCCCGAATCTAGAATGATACCAGCACATACCTGATTTCCGGCTCTGACCCTGTTCTGTAGTTCTAGATCTGCTTCTCGTTCTGCTAGACTGCTTCCGAAACGCCTGCCGACCTCGACCTGGACTTAAATTCAGTTGCGAAATTTGACGCTTTAATTCACTGTGGATACGTGACGTAAGCGTTTGCTCTAAATGTTGAAACATTCCTTGTATAGATCCCGCAGAAGTACTAGCAACTTGATTTGAGGGGGTAGGAACGACGTCATAAATTTGATCAGCGAGAACTGCAACCTCATCCAAACTCGTAGCTTTTTGTGACGCAATAATCACCTGAATGTGGGTAGGTAGACGACCTGACCATAAACTACGAAGAAAATCGTCGTTGACTCCATCGCCTGCTAAGCCTCTGAGATGTCGTAAAAATTGTGAAGGCTTACGATCGCCCAATTCTTCATGAGTAAGAAGTTGCCTCATGCGATGTTCACGAGAAACAGAAAGACGGTTAATCAACTCACGTTTTAATTTGTCGTACTTGCCATGAGGAGGTGGGTTGGTAATTACATCTCTCACTTCCCGCGCTGTGCGCTGGTCGAGCTCGCGAACCACTTGGAAAAATTTATTCTTATCCGATCTCGTTCCGGTACATTCAAATTGAGCTTCCACCTAAGCAAACCAAATCTCTGGATCCTCCGCCCAAAATGCAGGTAGACGTATAGCCACTTTCAAATTTTCAACGGGTCCGCTGTCTTCGTTATCGTTGATAATGACTTCGTGCCCGCGCTCGTTGCCACCATTGCTGCCGCTTTCGTTTTCCGTAAGCATTATGCTATCGACGCGCGACGAATACTTTTATGTAGACACGTAATAAAGACGTTGCGATGTTCGGTCTGGGGGTCACCAACTGAAGGGGTACTATGTATTAACCTAACGGAGGACGGAGTATGTCTGATTGAAAGACACGGAAAGATATTTACAATCGTGTAATTATAATGGATCGCAAATACAGAGCAATTCAAAAGCGCGAGAGATGGAGGTTAAGCGAAGCGTAGGTTGTGCGCGTAAGCCGAATGGATGCGCACTGTCGCTGCGTGCGCGCGTCTGGGAGCAGGTTCGGTTCCTCTCGCCCCGCGCCTCGTCATGCGTCGCGGCCGCCTGGACAGGTTCGCTGGCGGCTAGTGTCGCCATGATATGTGGAAGGGTTGTAGGGTCACCACAGGTTCAATGCTTTTTTTGCTCGCAGTGGTCTATGGTCAGAATCAAATCTAATATTGTTTATTACTCCTACATCTTTGATGATACTGTTACTAGAAGACAATATAAAAGCAATTTCATTTTTTGCGTTTCCGTCGGGTGACACCCATGTACAGCGACGGTTTGGTTTCTTTGCGAAAATACTATTATATATTGTTAAATTCTATCCAAAAGAAAACTGGAATAGTCGAGTGCCACGAGCATTTCGGCTTCCTAGCCCATGTCCGCCTAGTATGGATTTATTGTCCAGCGGCTGCCTTTCGCCTACCTTGGCATTGAAGTCTCCAAGAATAATGTTCCACGTTCCTCGATGTTCGTCGTAGGCTTTGTTCAGAAGATCGTAGTGTCCTCGACTTCATCGTCGCTGTGTGAGGATGTTGGAGCATACGTTTGTATGAGCGTAAGTGTATGGCCTTGGGCTACCCGAAATTTAAGAATTGCAATCCTGTCCGAGTAGCAAAGGAATTCGTTTATGTTGTCCCTCCACTTTTTGCCACCAAAAAACAAACTCCATAAAGACCGCTGGTAGTTCCAAAATGGTAAAAGACACTTCCCTCTCTTTCTTTTATGCCTTCTCCTTGTCTTCTCACCTCAGACAAACCCACAATATCCCAGTTAATGTGCTCGAGGGCGTTTTCTAGCTCTGCCAACCGTTCTTCTTTCATTAGAGTTCGAACATTGTAGGTTACGATGTTTAGTAGATCAAAGTCCGTTTTGCGTGCCGAGGTTGTTTGACGGTGAATCTTTCTCGCACAGGGATTCTTCGCACCCCAAGCTCCAGGGTTTCGCCGGATACCGTCGTTTCCGGCGTTGCCACTGGAGACGCCAGGCACTAGGGGCCGTGATAAGGATGTACCTTACATGTGACGTTTCAGGGGGGTTTGGACCATATGCCCACCACGCTGGTCCAATGCGTGTTGGTGGGATTTTAGCGCCATTTCCCTTTTCGTTATTTAGCAGGGTGTACCGCGTGCAGGTAGGGCTGGCTTGGGTCTCTATAGATGGAATTTTAAACCCCTTACGGTGAGGAGGATACGGAGGATAAAAATATAGTACCTCGAAAACTAAAAATTAACGATTTTGATACAAAATGAAACAAATTAAAGTATGTTTAATAAATATTTAAGAAATTATCCTATTACATCAATCGTAAATTATTGTTATACACGTAAAATCATTAACATTTTTTTTTGTTATAGGAAATCGTCTATAATGGTTAATATAAGTTATTTTGAAACTAATATACTTTATTATTATTTGTAGTGTTAATTATTACCGAAGTAAACCAGAAAATAATTTTAGCCGCCTTATTCTTCGAAATCGACCTATGTGCTGTGCTCTCTCGCTCTCGGGAAAATTGAGCGAGCGCGGGTAGTCGCCGTTGACACCGACCGTCGCGTAGGGTGGGGTAAGGTGGGGGACTACGACGAGCACACGGCCCACACTCGAGCACGATGCGCGACCGGGGATGTCGAAGACAGAGAAACGAATGATAGATGAAGATCACATACGGCTCCTTAGTTTAGTGGCCCAAGACCAATCTGAGTACAGCCCAAAAAGACCTAGAAAAACTACAGAGATTCGCCTGTGTAGCAATCACTGGCAGTATGAAAACCACACCTGCCGCCGCTCTACAGGCGATATTGGGGTTACCCCCCCTGCATTTGGTTGTAAGAGAAGAAGCAACCCTAGCGTGCTTCAGGCTTGAAATATTTGGAACCCTAAATAGGGATTCCAGAATCAAATACACACGCATAAAGGAGGATGCAATCAATCTGCAACCCATGTTAGCATCACCCAGATCAGACAGAACCCTGAAAACACACTGTTTCCAAAAACACTACAAAAAAGTACTCACAGCAGGACAGCATGACTTCCCGAGCACACACTAATTAAGGATCTACACCGACGGGTCGAAAACCGACCAGGGAACTGGTGCCGGAGTTTTCTCGGATGACTTAAACATCAATATATCCAGGCCCCTAGGAATGCACAACACTGTCTATCAAGCAGAATGTGCTGGCATCATCCAGGCAGCACACGCCATAGTGGCCAGGAAAGTCACGGATATCCACATCCGAATACTTTCCGACAGCGTGCTCCAATCTCTAAAGAAGAACCACATCACGTCAAGACAGATACTAGAATGCCACAACGCCTTAGAACGCGTTACGGCAACAAACCGTAATACAGTGATACTGCAATGGATTAAGGGTCACAGTGGATTGGCTGGTTACGATGCAGCTGATGAACTAGCCAGGAAAGGCTTCAACTCCAAAGCAGTCGGACCAGAACCAATCGTACCCATACCTTCCAACCAGCTGAAGAGCTGGTTAAAGGAACACACACAAATACAAGCGATAAAATGGTGGACCTCGACACCAGGCTGCAGGTAATCCAAGGAGGCTATGCCATCCCTGGACACTAAACTGACCAAGCGCCTTCTGCGCATGGACAGGAACAGCCTTAAACTGGTGGCGGGGACCATCACCGGACACTGCTCACTGAATAAACACTTCCACACACTAGGCATCACTGACGGTCCACTGTGCAGAGCGTGCATAAAGGCGGAGGAAACGGTGGCGCATGTACTCCTCGAATGCACCGGCGTCGCCCAGATCCGCAAGGAGACTCTGGGTTTACCAGGATCGCTCGCGGATGCCCTGAGAAGACTGTGAAGATTAATCTGCTTTTGGAGGGAGGTGGGCTGGCTGGAATAACCGGCCACCACGGCTCACGTACAATGGTCCACTCTAGGGTCTAAGTGCGGAAACCATCCCCGTTAACATAGATGAAGATCAGACTACGAGACATATTGCCGAGATATGGGATTGACGGATCATTACTTCGTGCTGCGTAGTCCATCTATGTGGACTGTACAGCATGTGTGCTAGTAGAGGGCAGCCTGTCACCCTGGTTTGACGTCAATATTGGCGTCAGACAGGGATGCATGCTGTCTGCCCTGCTGTTTATCCTATATCTCGACCATTGTCTTCGGAGGATTAGATTTATGAATGTTGGAGTGCGTATGGGTGACTTAGATGTGAACAGAGAGAGCATCAAGCAGAGTCAGCATTGGATCCGCAGCGACTAGTCACAACTGAAGCATTATAAAATCACAAGTATATCGGTAACTGTTTGACAAAACATCGCAATAACAGTCGTGTAAATGGGTCACTATATTGCCTTTCAGCAACATTGTGTACGTTTGTGTGTATACGTTTAGTTTGTATGACGTAGGTTAAGGTAATCTATAAATAAATGTAACCAAGCATTTTATGTGGGATTCTATTAAAGATATGGCTCTACCAAACATGCCTCTTTAATTCCTCCACTCCGAGACCCGCTACGACCATCATACTTTACAACATTGAAAGATGATTGTAAGGAGAGAGGCTTACATTTGAATGCGAAGAAAACAAAGATTATGATGTTGCTAAAGATGAAATCAGAATGGAAACAAGGATAACGGTTGATGATGTAGTGCTGGAACAGGTGAATGAAAATATCTAGGATGTGCATTTAGCAGAGATATAGAAAGAAGAGCAAATGCAGGGAATATGGTGAATGGAGCGTTAAGAAAACTTCTAGGTAGTAAAATCTTATGCCAAAAGGCCCAGCTCGCTATAAACAATGCGGTGCTGATTCAAAGCGAGAGTTGGGTATGGCAGAAAGAGCATAAAAGTAGAATAAACGCGGTCAAGATGCATGCGCTGTGTAAAATCTGTGGTGTATCGCTCACAAACTGCGTTATAATGAAGGAGCATGCTTCGGTGGTTCGAATTTATGGAAAGAATGGATGAC